>RCIC01000003.1:10447500-11047500 GCA_018883505.1 Ceratosolen fusciceps | reverse complement strand
AAATTTAAGATTGTGAATTTGTTTTTCAATGAAAAACTGTCATCGCTTTGACCTATAAAAAATTTGTTTATATTTGTTTTATTCTTAATATATGTATTGTCCTATTTTATTAAGAATATAAGTATACATTCTAATGTTATAATACATATATGTATAAATATATTCAGTTATTAATGTCAATAATTTTGAGATTTATGAAGTCCTTGTCGAATTTCGATAAATACATATTTTACAATTTTGTTTAAATGGTATCACTACTAATTTAATAATTAGATGCATATCTTTACGTTGTGACGAAGCTTAATTAAGTATAATTAATTCTAGTCCGATTGAAACTTTTAATCTGTGAAAATTTAAATAGATGCCGTGTAATGTAGTTACATAGTCAGAAAAATGTATAAATTCAAGAAATACTATCTAATGGGCAACAAACTCGTTGGTGAGTAGTTTCGAAAGTTAGACAAGTAGAAAATTTTATCGCTGTTTCAATGTGTTAACTTTGAATTGTTGTGACAATTTACGATGTTTTCATTAGTATTTTCAATACAAAATTTCAATATACATTCAAAAGAAAAACGTCACTTTTATATGAATTAATACAAATTTTCGAAGAAATTGTATGATCAAAATGTAAACAAACTTGTTAATTTCCAAAATTTAACAATAGCTTTTACAGGGCTAAAATTTTTGATAAAAGAGTCTATTTAAAAAAGATTAGTTGTACTTCTATTTATAATTAGTCTTATAACTAACTATTTTATTTTATTATACTAGATTGATTCTTAATGCTAGATCATAAGCCTATTGAATCACTTTTTTCAATAAGTTTTGTAACTATAGTATAAATAAGACGAAAAGCAGAGTTTTTAAATTAAAAACCACTTATTCGCAAAGGCGGCGAATTTTGGATTCGTCGATAAAATACTTCTTTCATTAGATGAAACTGTAAACAGAAAGAAACAACTTTAACTTTAATATTGCTTTATCGAGTTTCAAATTTGTTTACATTTGTTTTTAAATTTTTATAAATAATAGTTTTTTTTTTTAAAGTAATAGCATACTTTTATTATAATATAAATATTATAATTTACAGCTATATTACTTATATATATATATACATATATATTAAGACTGTGTATATTGAAAGAAATATACTTATAACAGTAAGGATAGGGGGAAATCGCAGCTAATTACACTTTATATATATGTATATTTAATACGCTGAGTAAAGTTGAATAATAGTAATTCTCTGTCAAAAAAAAAAAAAAAAAAAAAAAAAAAAAAAAAAACTGTTCGGAATACGGTTAAATTAATTTAAAAAACCAAAAAAAATTATGGTGGATCTTAATGAAATATTATTCTACATTCACAGAATAACATTCTAATTTAAAGAGATACTTCTTGTATCCAATTTGCAATAAAAAACAGCTTTATAAATTTTTTTCACGACACATGGTAAAAACTTATATCAGAATTTCTGATCGATAGGTAAATTTTATTGAGTTTAATAAATCAGGCGAAACACAAGGTAAACTGTAAAAGAGCTGCCATTACGCATCCCCGTTTAAGCTGTTCAGAATAGTAGCACTGTATTTGATGAAGGGAATTAATGTAATGTATTTATTAATGATGGTACTTGCAAAATAAAGTTCATCTAATTACTTGCACACACGTAAGGAAAAATCAAAACTCGTACGTGACTTAATAATCTTATGAATATAGTGAATTTTGTAAGCGTACTTAAGACTTTAGTATTATTTTATGATTATTCATGAAGCTTTTCGATTATTCGAAGTTTACGATATTATATTATTTAAAATTTATATTTGCAACAATTAATTTCGTATGAAAATTTAAAGCAATAAGTATATATCTCTTTAAAGCAGGTGAGAAGTATTTATTGTTTCTTTATGGGCATATTAAAGCTGACGTGCGATGCACATATTGATACGCTTTCAGTATGCAATTTAATTGCTGAAATTATCAATACATCAATTATACCTGTCTGTCATATTAGTACATAAATAAATTATGGCTAGAATTGACACAGGAATACTTGAATTACAGGAATGCAAAATCAAATATAAGTTATTAGCTTTTCAATAAAGAATTTGATCGATCATTCTGTAAAACGGTACATTTTTATATTTTCAAATACCAATAAGTAAATAAATCTCCTTTTCATTAAAAGAAGCTTAAGAAATTTAGTATTTCACATCCGTAGCCTGTGAGATAATCATATATTAATCAAAATTAAGTTCTAGAAGAATGTAAAATTAATGTAAAATGTATTTATAAAAGTTATGGATCGACTGTTTCGAGTTACATTTATTTATACCCGTTACGAAATGAAATTTTCCAGACAATGGAAAATTTTCAAACAGAGGCAAATATTTTCGTTTATACGATAATCCTATTGAGATTTTAATAGAAAAATTATTTTAATTCGCGAATAGCTTGTACATGCAGATGCTGGATTCGTAATTATTTCATGGAATGAATATTGATCGTCGTTAAACTTGTCGGCGAAAAACTTTATTTTTCTGCATTCCTACCAGTTTCTGACACGAATAAAAATAAAAAACGTTATCTCGTCGGCCAAAAGTTCCAAAAAATTCATATCTGCATAATACATAATCGAATGGGTCGTTAGCGTATTCATGAAAATGTCGGCTAATGATTTGAGGTTCGAGGCTTGGCGGGAAACTCGACTTCCTTGATTACATGTGAGAATATGATGAAGAGCGTGGAAGGTGGTATGAGTGATAAGCTCTTTTGCGAGAATAGTAGATAACTTATGCGGGTCACAATACTCTAAAAGCTATTCATGCATATCCACGCGGAATCCCTCATGTTGTGCATGTTGTCTAACTTCAGATCGATTTGCCAAACTTCTTTATCATAGGATTTCTTCCCTGAAATCCCAGCTGCTGTTCTTTTGAGCAAATCACATTTAGTAAACTTCTTCTGAATATATTTTCGAAACTCTGTAATTTAATTAGTCTTACAATTATTGATTAACTCCAATTGTCTTGCTTCATTCTTCGGTAGTTTTACTTTCTTCAAACTTATATTCCGTATGAAAATATTTATTCCCTTTTAAATACATTAATGCTAAACTAAAATATTATTAAATTATTTCGATGCATTTAGCTCTAATTTACTTGAGGTTATTTAATTTAGTATTTAGTTAGCGACAATCGACAAATATTGATACATTCGTATCCGCCTTAACACAAATCTGATTAATATATTTATCAAGTTAAGCATTAAGTTATAAAATAGATTTGTTATATATTATTAATAAATATGACAGTTTAACGTGAAATTCATAAAGTTGCTTGTTTTCAAACGATTTCTAAAAATATCGCCCTTAGTGTGTATAAAAATGTGATACGTTTAATCCTATTTGTGCCTTCGCATGCCTCTAAGGTATAAAGATAAAATTTTAAGAAGTTTTTCAATGCCTCAATAGTCTTATTTATTTTAAATCGAAATATTTCAGGTTTAACTCAACGACCGTTCATATGCGATGAAAGGCCATGTTAAACTTGATGGAGCAGAAAGTATTGAAAGTAAAAATGGACAATACAACAACTACTTCGACTCTTCTCTCACTGCAACACAAGGAGTATGAAGGAAGTGCCAATATACATGTCGATAATGACACATTTCGCATTTACAAGAATGATCTGAAAACTCATTGCATTTTCACCATCAACATTTCTTGTAACAAACCATTTTTCTACATATTTAATACTTTGATATCCTTTAGTTGTTTTAATACATTTTAAGAAATACTATTTTTTTACGTACTCAAATTTTGTATACTGCATGTAAATTTTTTTGGTATAAACAATTAAAGTTATTAAAACCATCTTATGAAAATTCACATAATATTACTACAGAAAATAAATGAGAAAATATTTACGGTAACAAAATAAAATTTATTTGTAATTACGAGTAAATTACTATTAAATCTATTAATTTATTTGATTAAATAATTAAAACCTTTTAAATTATTATTATCAAATTCAATATATATAATTTACCTCAAGTAATTATAACGTTATAAGGATAATTTAATTAAATAACTAGCTATTTAAGTGAAGAGCGTAAATTTTTTAGTGAATATGACAGTTTTTTTACATTTGCTGATAATTTAAAGGAATTTCATAAAACATCGTTAATTGTTTAAAGAATAATTAAAAAATAAAATAAAATGCGAATAAGAATTAAAATCTTCTACTTCAAAAAGAATAGAAGTATTAAAAGCCTTTAATTAACCCTTTTAGTAAGTTAAAGCAATTATAACAAATAAACTTATAGTTGTATACAGGCATTCGTGAAAAAGTTAATTAAAAATGTTCACTAAGAGAATAATTATTCTAGCATTTCGACAGGATTCAATATTAAATTCTAGGGGAAAAATACTTTTGCTTTTTGAATATGAAGATTGTTAATTTTTCTAAACCTCTTTATGCAAATGAATGAAATTACAAGAAGAGGAGGTGAAAATATGAAAAGAACTTTTGAAGTAAAATATAATTGTAATTGGGAGACACAATTTGGAGTAAGAAAGCAAAATGATATTGCAAAGTCAAAAGACGTATATATATGACAGAATAAATGAGTCGACGAAATTGATTTTAAATTTTCATAAATTTTATCCATTATGCTTTTAGAAAATGGTATTTTCATTTAGAATATATATTTTTTCGCATTAAGATAGCCGAGTTGTGTGGGTAAGTTAAAATTCTGTACTAAAAAATATGTATGCGGTGACTAAAAAAATGTTTTATTAATATGACATTGAACTGATGGCGGCATTCGAAAGACGGTCCGACGATTAGATTTAATATTTTAATTGCAGTGCACATATGTAATTTTTCACGGATCTTTACTTGAATATGGAATTTGCCGTTGAACGGAGAAAATTATGAAAAGTAAATTTTTGTATGAGAATCGTGACAATTTTACAGTATAAGATAGGAACGGTGAAGGGCGCTAGAGCAATAGAAGCAATTATAGCTGAAAATTTCTGACGTTAAAAAAGTCATAATCGAATGTGGGGGGGGGGAGCGCAATAGCTCTATGACGTAGGCATTGTCAAATATTAATAGGCTACAGCGACGTAAATTTTAAATAGCTTGTTAGCAGCAGAGAAGGAAGGAAGGAAGGAAGGAAGAAAGGAAGGAAGAAAGGAAGGAAGGGAGAAAGGAAGGGAGGAGCTTCGGGTGAGAATCAGTTCTGCAATAGACGAGAGAGAATTCCGAAGGCATTGGTCGGACCGTCTAATGAACCAAATAGTACGACTTAAGAAGCCTCGAGAGCCCTCGACGTACCATACGAGAAACAGTGAAAGCGAACTATCCACGTGGTGGAGTTAAAGACTAGCGGGTCTAAAGGAGCGCGGGAGGGGGAGGGAGGGGGCTTTACAGCCCTCGGGTGAGAAGTCAAGCGTGAAAGTTTTGGAGTGGAGCAGAAGAGACTTATGATTGCGGTTGGCCAGAGTCACGGTCGTTTCAGCGACGACGACGACGACGACGACGACGAGGACGACGAGGACGACGACGACGACGACGACGACGACCTGAGGAGACGAATCGAGCCGGAAGTGAATATGTAGCCTCGACCGGAGCTCGCCGGACGAACACTGCTCTGTTGGCTCTAGTTCGAGGGACCGAGCTTCGAGAATGGATTTTCCGAGCACGAGCGGAAACGACACGCAGATACAATGCGAACTTCTTCAGCGGAACTTCAACGCCCCGGAGAATGGTAACTTTTATTTTACCCTCTTTTTCAAATGCTCAAGTGCGGGCAGACCCTCGAGTCTACCATCCTTTAAATTATGCTTAACTTATGCTGCTTTCGCCAATGCAAAACCCTCAAGTCTGAAATTCTTTTTATCAAGTTGCACATCAGCACTTTAGGACCATCGATTTATTAGATTCATATTCAAATAGTCGTTTATCGATCGTATTAATTTTTTGTTCTAATGGCACGAGAAATTAATTAGAAAACAATTGTTATCACGTATCCATGGAAATGTATTCTAACGGCACAAAGTACGTGATAAGCATAAACAAATTTTTAAAGAAGTACCTTTATATGGTAATTGTCTTGTATAGAGTTGATAAAATTTGCCTTAACGTTTCGAATGTTTTAGCAGACTTTCTAGCAGAGTAATAATTTGCCATTGGTGCAATAAATTAATATCCGAGTTTGCAAGACATTCGGTTTGCAAAAATTTCTTCAGATAAAAATTAAATCCCTGAAACTTTGTTCCCGCGTCTTCCTAAGACTGGCGGATTTATCCTTTTTATCTCTTTGTTAATAATCGAGTTATAATCAAATTGTTAAAATACATAATTAGAAATTTATAAACAAATCGTAAAATAAATAAGAGGATGTAAGATTCTAGAATGTAAAAAAAAGTGGAAGAGGTCAATTAAAGAGTAGTATATATTATTCGATATAATATTTGATCGCACTAAGTGATGTTGATGAAACACCGATCGGTGCTGCTTTTCCTTAAGAATCTGTTTATTTAAATAAATAATGTAAAATTAATGCATGGAAGCATTAAGTCGAGTTCTTAACCTTGTCCCCGTTTTATCTCTCTTATAATAAATACGATATTTCCGAGCCTTTTTTTTTATTTTTTATTTTTTATTTTTTATTTCTTTATTTTTTTTTTTTTTCATTCTTCTTATCTTGTCTCCGTGCCCGTGAGTCAGTAAGCGTCGTCAGTAAACAGAGCGATGAGGAGGGGGTGCTTTATTCGGGTAGTAAGAGCCGGTAAGGTTTGCAAGTTACATTATCAAGCATCTCTCGCATTACGTGGCCCGAGATAAAGAGTAAGAGCGTCTGTCCTTATAGTGAGTGAGAGGGTGGGTGGGGCGGGGTGCGGCTATAACGGGTACAGGAAGGAGAAAGGATAACCGTACAAAGGAAAGCGGAAGTAAGTTTTCGAAAAAGATTCGCTCGCCCTTAGAATACGTAGGTATCGAGGATGCGGAGTAACATTCAGCCGATGCTTGTATAACTGTGGGCATCCTACGATACAACAATTGCATTGTAAATTCCTCTCGTTCTCTTTTTTACTCGGTAATGTTAAAGGGAAAAACCAGTCGAGTGTGTAAAGTCCCTTTGATTCGATGTACGCGGAGGGCGCTTACAGCCAGCCGATGAGACGAGAGCATTTCGCCCGCTTACGTCACGGAACCATCGAGTCCAGCATTCAATTTTGCGCCCTTAAAATGAAAGTTCCTGGATCGTTGGTTCTCCCCATTGTAAGCTACGGACTATGGATGCGAGAGCTTTATCTTCCCATGGAATTCATCGTTTTCTCTAAATGTACTCGCAATCGGGGACCAAGTCCAGACTCGGACCCGTTCATTTTTATCGCCATAGCATCGTCATAGGACTATAAGGTCAAAGCTGTATCAACATTTAATGCAATAGATTTTATTGAAGGAGGAGCTGCTCTCCCGGTGCCTTTTAAGTCTTAAGATCGATTCTTATTGTCCGTTGCCATGAAAGTAATATTAGACATTCGTGCATTTCTCTGCTCAACGGATTTACTTTTACGTAGCTATAACCAAGCTTACCCCTTTCTGTACTTCAAAAGCGTTCTATAAAAACCTTTTCATACGGCTTATACGTTGCAGTGTCGCCTACTTACTTTATGAAAATTCTTACACCCACTGAATACTAATCCCTGCAATTATGCGTTGCATATAAAATACATAAAATTCTTATCCGGCAGCTTTTGCTTCAATTTAAGGATTTCCCCATATTCAATACTCTCTTTCGTCGATACCGTTACCTCGACGTTGAGAACTTTTATTCTATTAAATATTAAATATCAAAGTATTTAAAATTATATTCATTCCTGAGCATTTAATCTGTATTCTGATTTTTCATAATTTCATCTTAATAGCCTGAAAGTAAAATAAAAACCGATACGATTAAATAAATTTAAGCCTTAATAGTATTTTACATTACTATAATATCTGTTTTTTTTTTTTTTTTTTTAGATAAGAGCTCTAAATTGGCATCAATATAAATCTCTTTACTTCGTTTAAATTCAATTTAAAATTGATTATATATTTCGTGTTTATTTTCCCTCTTACTTGAAATACTCCTAAGTTTTAAAAGTGAACGTAATTTAAATTTATCTAGAAAAGATATTATCATTTTCAATCTCATGCTTACAAAGGATTACATAAAATTTATTACATAATACGAAATAATAAATATTAAAATTGACTTACTAAAAGTAATATCTGTAAGTAATAAAATCATAAGTAAATGTTTTTAATAATAAAGAAACAAATAATATTGAAGTTGTAATATTGAAACAACCAAACATTATTTGTAACTTAAATTAATGTAATTAATGTTATTAACGTGACGATAGTAGAACAATGCAAATATATTATAAATCTATTATGAATATTACGTAATAAATTGTTATTTATTTTTTTTTAAATTGGCATGCAGTGCGCGTCGTGTTTGTCATATTTCCTATATAAACAGATAAGCTCGATGATTTTTCAGAAATCTGGTGCAATTGGGCATGGGATTCGATTCTATGCTGGCCTCCTACGAGAGCATCAACAATAACAAAATTAAGATGTCCCTTGGCAAATGGAATCGATACCAGAAGTAAGCCATCTACCTGATTTCCATGAATAATTTCACCGTTCAATGCTCAATGTTTCAATAAATTATTTGCCGTATTAATTATAATAAATTTAAAGTACATTAAGCTTTAAATTATTCAGACGATGAATATTTTAATTATTTTCAGGTATGATTGAAATTGATCAGAAATTTACAAATCTTATACGATTTCAATAATCATGAAAATCATCTAAATGATTTAACTTAGAAAATATGTTGTATATATATATATATATTAATACTTTCATCAAATTTAAAATAACAAGGCACTAGTCCAATTATTAATTATTAACAATATCTTTATTTAAATCAATTCTGAGAAGACTTTTTTAAACTAAATAAGAAATTTATATGCTTATATGTATCATTTTAAAATGTTTACAAATAAAAATTAGATTATTACAATAAAATATAATAAAAAGACTATTTGTACGAGCTTTAATAAAGCTCGTTGCAAAGCTATTAATATAAGTATAAATATTTCTACATTAATATTTTTATGATCTGCTGAAAATTTGCAATATAAAAGGTTTTATATTAAATGTATACTACCCATTTAAGAAATATCATTTCAGAATATTCTAATAAGTTTAAGTTTAATTAAAATTGATTAGATAAAATCGAATGTAACACGAGTTTACTCTATGAGAATACGAAAAAAATGGTATGTATTTTAAGAATAAAACAAACGAAGGCAAACGGAATTAATTTGTTAACATAAGACATTTTTTTTATAATGCGTCCCATCGTGGAATATTTAGTACATTCAGCGAATGAGCAAATATCAATATTTTCAAAGGAAATCAACTAAATTTATCTTAATAATAATTTTTTACAATCGCTATTAAATTATTTGGTCTGCATCTTATCGATATTGTTACGAGTGAGCGAGTTATACTTTGTATAAATAAAATACTAAATAAATAGTTGTCAGAATTGTCAAATAATGCAAACCCAAATTAACTGGATTCGAAATATTATCAAGAAACCTATTTATATCACTATAGCTCATTATTAATACTACTATCATTGTCATCGTCACCGTCATCGTCGTCGTCATCGTCAACGTCATTGTCACCGTCAACGTCATCATTGTTATCGTTGTATGTAATAATTGTTATTTCAAAGTATTTTTTTGTTTCTTCAATACATTATGGCAAGAGGTCATCTTTTGTCGTCACATGGAGTAATTAACTCGCGTTGTGCAAACTTAAATATCTTTTAAAAGGGCATAATTTCGTACAGTGTTTATACAAAACGAGAAAAGAGACAGGAGCTCTATATATCTAATATAATATTCCCTCTGATGGTGAAGGATCTCGCTTGATTCGTGTTTAATACTTCAAGCCTTTATTCGTTTTTTTTTTCTTTCAACCTTTTAATAAATTTCTTATCTTTTTATTTGATAATCACTATATTCCGTATCGGATTACACTGTTATATTATATGTTCAATATTTAAATAAAGGTCAATAGCATCAGAACACTTTATTGTACCTATAAAATAGGAAGGAATTTCTTGGTGTAATTTACATTTCATTCACTGTTACAGTTTATTAAATAATTGTAAATTCATTAAAGTTAATTAAATATATTAATTAATTTTCTTCATTACTAATTTGTATATTTATTCTATTTAACGGCATTTATTCTATGTTGTATTTTTCAATTTTATACTAATTGATTTCGATCGTTTTTAATAGGGATTGGAAAATAAAAATCAAAGAGCACGTTATTATTTGTATGAAGTTTTTCTCGGCAGTCCATCGACAGTTATACTTAAAAAATGAAGTTTTAGCTTGTACATACATACATACATACGTACGTACGTACGTACGTACGTACGTACATACATGCATTGTACGCTTTCGTTTTATTTGGTACAAAATTTTGGTAGACCGGACTTGGCTATCTCTCTTTTTCAGTACTTCCGCTGTCTCTTCATTTACGAGCAAAATAGAAACTAGGACAGAGTTTGTTAGGAACATGCATTTATGTTCATCAACCTTTATACAGCCTGTGTGCAAACATTGGTTGCTCGACATTTTAACTATTTAATACTACCATAGCATTATATTTCTTTTTCTTTTCTCTCGGCTGACTGACGAAGCGCATTTTGCCATCAGTCGTAATCAAAGCCGCGAATAATTAAAAGTCCGGCTTTTCACCCAACTCATCGGAATAATAACAAATAAAACTAATTGGTCTTCGAGTGATCATCCATCGCCTTTTAATTTTAGACTCTTACGTGGCTTTCGTTGCAGTTGCGCTGCGTTCGCCGTTCCGCGTTTACAGAGGCCCCGGGATGCGCACTCAGTGCATCTTGGTAAAAGTAAATTGCAAACGCGAGTAAAAAAAAGAAATTTGCATGTCCATCTATATGCGCGTTGCCACGTAAACGTGGTATGAAAATCAGACGCGCCTCAATAGCTTCAAATCTCATCAATGGGATCGCCACAGCTAAATCTCTGAAAATATACTGCATAAACTTACAATGTACGTGGTTGACCCAAATGCAAATTTATTCGATGGCACGGATGAGTTTTACACCCCTAAAGTTTTCACGGAAGATTATATTTGGTATCATTAATTCACCGAATGATTTTTCATACTATAATACGCAATTTGTCAATTTCGAGCTCAATTACAATGAAGAAAATACAACAACACTCTCAAGCGGTATTATATATAACTAAAGCGAAGTACGAGAAAAGAAGCGCTTTTAAATTATAATCACCTTCATTATCCGTTAGATGAAAAAAAAAAAAAAAAAAAAAAAAAAAAAAAAAAACTTAACTACGTGAATAGCAATCTCATAAATTTAATGAATTTCATTATTCTAATTAGCCAATTAATAAATTATCCTTCATAGCGTTAGCATGTGAGTGTATCTATGCGCGCGTCCACGTTATTGAAGTTCACCTAAACAATTCACGGCTTATTCAATCGCTTGATATTTAATATATTATTAGACTACTGTACAGTTAGGGCTCATTGTTTGACTTGAATTTTGTAGATATTAATTTAGTTATAATTTAATCACTGATGTATTACAAGCTTACGTTATTTGCTTATGACTAAGCTATTTCTCGCCAATACACTGACGCTTTTGAGAAAAAAATTCAATTTAATTATCGTTTTGTATACGGTAATTTTTTATACACTCGCTACCTAATTTTAAAATCATTCGAATCTTTATATAATATTTAACTTTCATCGTAAATTAACTTTAAACAAACTTAATTATGTGTATAAAATTATTTAATGCAACGTTAAAAAATAATTTAACGTTAATTTAATTTCAGAATTTATTCTAAATAACTAATATAAAATATTTTGTTATGAAATTTCGCGTATATTTAAACTTTCAAATAAATTTATAATTTCAGATGTTTTTAGTCATTTTTATCCTTAAATTTATAAGATTTTTTGTAATGTTTTTAATCAAATTATTTATCTAAAAGGGCAATCCGATATTGTATTCCAATAAAATATCGGGTAAAATAAACGGTCGAGAGGCTAATAAATAATGAGAGGCCGAAACTGAAATTATATTAACAGTAAAATAGTCATAGAATTTTAAAATACCAAAGAAAAAATAGTATGAGAAGGTGAAATAAAGAAGACTGATCCGTTAACAAGTTAATTCCAGGTTTGGCAAAGAAGGACTTTTTACCACATAGGGGACTCTGATTTTTACATAAAAAATTGAAGTACGAAACCAAATGCATAAAATTGTAGTTTCTGAAAAATATTTTGCATTCTCTTTAGAATGTCAATTTAATTTAACATATAAATAATCGGTACTTTTATGACAAGCGATGATATAATTTAATGAGAGTGTAATGAGAATATAATATTTTCAATTGGAATAAAAGAAATTTCAGACAAACATTCTCGTTCATAATTATGATGAAATAAAGCGAAGGGACAGAAGAATCGTTTTATTTAAAACCGATATAATATGCAAAAAAAAAAAAAAATAAATAAAATAAAATAAAACAGAATATGTGTTATTATATAATATGTTACGCAATGAGAGCTGCACTCAATTGGCAAAGCAACGACGGTTGATTTAAAAAATAACTTAAAATTCTTGTGATACTAATAATAAATTAATTAAATGAATAGTCAAATGCGACATTAATACTTATTCTTATTTGTCGGTATCTCTGCTAATAGTAAATATACGATTTACGCGTGAGTAATATGATAAGGAAGCGAGTAACAGCAATAAGTTATCAGCAAAGCAAAAATAATGTTATTTAAGCGGTGGTAGTTCATTTAAAATTAGAAGTACATTGTTTAGTAAAGCTTAGCGAATCAAGTAAAATACCAAGTAAAATATTATAATAAATAGTAGGGCCGGTAGAGCCGAGATATGCTTAATACCAATTAGTAGTATTTGTTAGTAGAAAAGTATTTGTTCGTTGTGAATTACGTTGATATTTATTAAAGGGAGGAGAGGGGGTCCTAAAGGACGATATCGAATAAAGGAAATGAAGTAGGAGGAGCAAGACGAGATTGTCCCGATGATTTAAAGCTTAGATACCAGAATAGATAGCAGAATGCGAGGGTGGGTAGGTTCGGCTTTAAAGGTGCTCCTCCGAGCCCTCGCACTTTAACTCCTCTCGACTCGGATTTCTCCTCTATTATAATGGTAGGGTAGCTCGAATAAAGTCCGAGAGCTTCGAAGCCCTTCCTGTAGAGAAGGATAAGTAGCAGCCTCTGGCTCTGGCTCTGGCTCTGGCTCTGGCTCTGGCTCTGGCTCTGGCTGTGGCTGTGGCTCTGGCACTGCTGCAGTGTCCGGCCCTGCGTCAAAATCTAGTTATTTCACAGGTGATTCGCTTTAATTGGTCATTGGGCAGCAGCGGCAGCGTCGGCGGCCCTCCTGCATTTATTTATACAATAAATAATGAATGGCGTCAGTGGCCTGCGCCCCCGACGCCAGATGACCAAAGGCGGACGGATAATGTGCCCGAGGAGGATAACGAAGCGGAAGAGCTCGAGGCGACGATGATCCCTAAGTGGCATGTCACGCATAATGGCGGGCCGTTGTACACTTGGCAAGTAGGAGCCGAAGGTCGATGCCCTCGCGCTACACAGAAGACGACAGACGACACCCTTTGAGGAAAATAAAAGTCTTACATCAGCACGTACATCTGCCTGGCGATTATATTTTTTTACTTAGTGCTCCTTGTTGCGTTACCAGCTAAGCGAGGCCAGTAACGATGATGACAGACTTAAATCTAATCGAATTTACAAAATCGACAATATGAGTAAACCGTGCTAGAACAATTTAACAAACGCAACAATCAATTACATAAAGAATTTACCTTTACATTTCAATAATGGCGCTCTTTTTTTTATTTTTTATTTTCCCTCGTCACTATTGATATTTAAATTTATTAAAGCTTTTTTTGCCTGGAATTAATCTCCTCCCGCACTCTCTCTCTCTCTCTCTCTCTCTCTCTCTTTATCGACCTCATTCGCCCATCCCTACGCTATACTTTATGTTTTTGTTTGATTTCCAATATACTCTGTAAAATATTTATTTCTTTTAGATAAAATTAGATTTTATATGCTGGTACGAGGTGGCCCTTAACATTTTTTTTTTGTTTTTGTTTTAAACATTTTACTTTGAAATTGTAAGAATTATTTTATTCTTACTATTTTACATCTTACCTGCACTTGGATAATAATCAGCATTCCATTATTACTTAATGCACATTTATTTATAAATGTTTTTCTTCTAATCATCATCCATTCGTATTCCTCTTATCATGATTTCTCAATCATTTTCATTGTTTCGGACACGTTCAAAGATACTCGACTTTCTTTCTTACTGCATAGCCTCAGATCATGTGATTTTTTAATATTTTCTCTCCATTCATTTTTCTTTCAACTTCATTATTATGTCTACAATTTATATATGTTTTAGTTATATGTAATTTAGTTTCATAATTTAGTTTAGCAATGTTATTAGCAAATATGCAGGTATATTTAAATGTATTTTTAATTTTGACAACAGAATTTTACAAACATAATTATTTAAATATTCATGCACTGAGATGCACCGAGATAGTTTTATTTACAAAAATTATTTTACATCCAATGGATATTTTATAATATCGATGTATGCGTTGAAACAGTAGCTTGAATGTAATAAAAATTGTAATTTATGTTATCGTGCCGAAAAGTTGTAATTTTTAATATCTTATATTATAACAGTTAATGTAAAAGAAATATTCATTGGTCGAGTCGAAAGAAGTGTTAATGCCAAAAATAGTTGTGGAAGATCAAGTGATTGGAAAATGTATAATAAATGTAATTGACAGTAATAAAATGCTTTTTATATATAAATTGATGATAAAAACATGTCTACAAAGCCAAATCGGGTAAATAAAAAGGGCTTTGTACTTTTTATTGCAGAATTTGTGGAAAAACGTTGTGACGAAGATGGCCAATGGGAAGGCCGCAACGGTAGTCCTGCCGATAAAGATTCACCCAGTGGTTGGACGAACTATACCCCCTGTTTCACCCCAGAAATGCTGCTCCTTATCAGAAAACTATATACGGGCAGCGAAGACCTTGCTAAGGTATGTGCATTAGTATGGCGCGTTGCAACCACATTTACTTAAACTATAACCGAGGCCAAGCTTCCATTTAATTACTTAAGTTACTTAAATTAGTTATCCCAAGTTCATTATACAGTCCCTTTGTATATTATTATTTATTTTTTTATTTTTTTTTATTTATCGTTATTGCCATAATAAATAATTATATATCGTCTCTTTGAGTATTAAAAACAAAATAGTGAAACGTTTAAATTAAACCGACATAGGTTAATGCAAAATTTTTGATAAATTTAATGCTGTTTTTAATTCAAATACCTGAATTGAATATTGAAAAAAATGTTTTTTTTTTTTAATATTTTATTTTATTTAGCTGTATTTTTATATTAAATAAAAGTTTCAATATTTGTAATATCAGGAAAATATGAGTAAAAACGGAGTTTAAATTTGTTTAAAAAAGTTTTTAGATATTGTAGAATATTTTTTACATAATATGCTTAAAAACGTAAATAAATAAATTAAGTATAATGTAAAGATAACTAAGCAAATATTTTCTTTTAAATTAATAAAATATATTATAAAGAATTAGAATTCGGATAAACCGAAATGTAATATTACGCACATTCACTGTTAAGAACTAATCTCACCGTACATTAAAATTAGAATTAATTGCATCCGCAATTATAATTATTCAAGTTTCACTGCACTGGATCCACGATATTTATTTTATAGCTCATAAAATATACGTGTCGATGAAAAATAAAAAACAACAATTTCGCTTTCTGCAAATAGTTTCACAGTTCTTTATGCGTTGCAAGTAAAGTTGTAATTTAAAAATGTAGGTGTCAGAATACATCCCTTAAACATTGAAATTCAATTGAAATAGAAGACAGACGTTACAAAGTGTCATACGTTAATTTGATTTTCCAATAATTAAATTATAATCGTACACCGTATTTATATGAAAATATTGAAATACTACAGGTTCTGATAAGATATTGGTTTATCTCAGCTATAGTCTTACATACTTAATTGTATATAAACAAAAATCCAATAAATAGGTATATACAATGCTATTTATAATTACTAATTGGCATATTTGATAAATAATAAAATTAACTTTTTAACGGTGACAAGATAATATTGATTAAATAATCTTCAATAAATTCTTCTTGTCATGCTTTTTGTAATAATGGTTTTGCCAAATTTATTATTCGTTGATTCGCGAAAGAAGATGCGAAGACTATCCGTGGCTATTTCGAAACTAGATTCAATTTTTTTATCAGGTTTTCATTTAACGTATTCGGTACTATTTCTACACTCAAAACCTCTGTTTCAATTTAGGTCAGACTGGACATTGCTGCTAAAACGCGATACTTGGAATTTGTCGGATTGAGTATATCCTTGGCGGCTTTGCTCGTTTCTTTATCAATATTCTGTCGATTTAGGTATGTATCACATACTAGAATACAGATATTAATATATAAATACGAGCTAATTTCTAATTATAAAGAAGATGTACGAACTTATTTTTCAGTATATACAATGTGATAAGAATTTGTAATCAATAATTTTCAATATGATTTTTAATTGATGTACATCGATTGATAATATATGGAATAATATATGGAAAATTCTGATGATTAGACTATTGAAGATAAAGATATTAAATATTTTCAGATAGCAATAATTACTTAATACTTCTACAGGTCTCTCAGAAATACGCGTACTAGAATTCATAAAAATCTTTTCGTCGCCATGGTGATTCAAGTCGTTATAAGATTGACCCTGTACATTGATCAAGCACTTTTCAAATCGAAATCTCATGGTTTCCAATATGGTATTCAAAACACCGTAAGTAATTGCTAAATAGCATTTTATACATTGTAAGGCCATATTTATTTTACATAGGAATTTGAAATGTACAAAAAAAAAGAAAAAAATGATAGCAAATAGATGTGATTTTTGTAGATGCACCGGTAAACTATTAAATATTCAGATTTAAAAATGGGAGCCAAAAATCTACCAATAAAATTCTGGTAAATAATAAATGCGGTAAAGTGCTTGATTGAATCCTTGCGAAGTTAGATTTTATAGATTTATAATAGGAGAATGAAAGAGCCGATCCGAGCTTTCCTTAACAAACAGAGTTCATCTTCTTTAAAATTTCGGCCTACAAAAGAATCTTTTATCGATTCACAATTATCAACAATCGAAAGTAAAGTGCAGTCTATGTAGTGAACCTTAATTTTATTGGAGTGAAATTAATAATAATTAAGTATAAATAATAAAATATAGACTAACAATACTAATTAATTAATTTCCCTACGGATTGTTCGTTGATTTACAAAAGTATCTTAGAAATTCTACTTTATAACAATAATAATTATTATTATTTCCATGCAAACAAACGTATTGAACGTAAGGAATAAATAAAATTAAGCCGAGTATAATTTTAAATAAATTTTTTAAATAAAAAACAGTTATTGACAGAATGAAAAAAACTTTATTTAGTAGCAAAGCTAATTTTCCTAAATGTAGATAATAACAATAACGGATGTCTTTAAACAATAGCTGAAAGTAGGTTAAATAAATATTTTAAATACTACATTTAGATTAATGCTAGTACTAAATACAAGGACTATTTATACAGATTAATCAGTGCAATTATTTATTGCGTCACTCCCGTAAAAATCCCACAGAGCAATTAAATCAAATAATAAAATAGAAAAACAATACGAATTTCGTCAAAATTATTGCACGAAAAACGCATTATACAAATTAATTATATAAATATCATACATTATAAAAATGAAATTATTAAATTATTATAAAATTCAAAAACTGATTATAAAATCCGCAGTACGATAGATAAGATAAGAAGAAAGGAGGAAGTCATTATTTAGCAATACATAATATTAAGCTCGATCTCATCAAATTAACTGTACACCACTCTTCCTCGGCTAGATTAAGAAAAATCGGCGAAAAGAAAACCGGGTGACATGTATATTTGAAGAATCATGTATTTCGATAACAATGATTAAGCATATTTTATATCGCGGAAATATCGTGTGCAATTGTCTGTGGCAAATCTCGTAACAAAATTCGATAACAATAATTAAAGAAACCTTATATCTCGGAAGTCCCATGTACGAATCTCTGCGACGACTCTCTAAAAAAATTTTGATAACTCAATGTAAGAATTAACGATCCGCGCCATTTCCTGTTCGCAAAAGGAACTGATAAGTTCGAAACATTAAAACAAACGTAGATTAATGGATTAATATTATATATATATATATAAAGGACGTATAATGGTCACTTGATCACTCATTGGTTAAACATTCGGACTCGTAATTTCGATCTTCAAAATTACTGTACTGTACAAAATACTGTACCTGGAAGTCATAAAATCATTATAAGAATTTATTGTATATCGTAAGAACTTTGATACGCCGTTGTAGTAATAAATTACTATTTATCTCCATTCGCGAGCGAATAGTGTTCTTTAATATTTCCTTCTTATGCGCTTTCCGCGACGTGCAATTTTTACGAAAGCTCGATAAGGGGTAAGTAGAGTCACGAGCATTACCAAATCGACCAATTTTCCATCGATAAGAAAAGGTTGGTGAGGAAATGAATTAAATTTCGTTTTCGTAGTTTATAATATTGGCTCCATCTCTAGCTATTGAGATTAAATTCTTCGGCTAAAAAGGGAACGCCGCATCTTTATCTCGGCGAGGAAAGATTGCGTATAAGATCGGTTTATATAATCACAATATTCGTATGAGCCGACGCAACAAATTTCGAGGCCCCGAAGGGATAAAAATTATTATAATAATACCAGATGCGTATTCTGTAGGGTGTATACGAAGAGAAAAATATTTAAAAGAAAAAAGAAAAAGACCTCCATGATATTGTGCCCGAAAATTCTTATCAAATAAAAATTCTTATCAAATAGAAAACTATTGCTAAACAAATAAGTAAAGAAGAAGAAAAATGGGGAGATATTACCCTTTAACAATTGGGGATAAAGAAGGAAATTAACAAAAGATGTAAAATCGGACGATGAAACAGTAGAGAATGTATTATCAGAAATAGAGGATTCAAACGATCTCGAACTCTGACTCTCCAAATGATCAAGAAGAAGAAATTATATAATAAATAAAAATAATGAATTATAATGATTTTCAAGTAATTATGGTGCTGAATATTTTCTCCTTTTTTTATTTTATTTTATCCGCGCACAGACTTTAATTGATATAGCAAGATTTTAGTTGACTTTTAACGAAAGTGAGCATAATAAGTTGGTATTATCTCTGAGCAGTTAAATTATTTTGTAGAATTTTAATTGATATCCCGTAATAAATCGTTAAACGCATCTAATTTAGAAATGAAAATTTAGAAATCGAAGCTCCTGTGCTCGATATTGTTCTACGTAATGATCGTTACGAATTTTAAATACATAGTACATGTATGTGCATACGTGTACACGCCAAAGAAACTTAAATTACATAAATTATACTGCACGTTAATTATTTTGATTAATCACGCGGGGAGGGTAATAAGACATGCGAGCGATAAAACAAATATTATAATGAAGGAACAAAGCTATTTATGGGCTTCGGGATAACGAGTAATTACATTTTTCAGCCTGTTTTATGCGAGGCTAGTTACGTTTTCTTAGAGTATGCAAGAACGGCGATGTTTATGTGGATGTTCATCGAGGGTCTTTTTCTTCATAACATGATAACGGGTAAGAGATTTTCTATAAATTTCAAACGCTGTAAATAACTTTATTAAACTTTCTTAAAACTTCGTTCTATAGTTCGTTTTTGTCATTAGTCATTTATCTCAGAACTATATGCTTTTAAATTCTCTGAATATCAATTTCAATAGATATTTACATACGTTTTTAATAATCGGCTAAACAAATTCCACTCGTTGTTATATTCCCCTGAATTTATTTACCAATAAGTTATTAACTAATAATTATTCTTATTTTTTCATCTTTGTTTTATTCGACGACATTATTTATCGAACGGATCGAGTTAACACAAAAGAGTAAAGAAATTATACTTAAAAATAATTTACATGAGGAACGGGCAGCATTATCATATCTTGTATTACCTAATGCAAATCCTTCTTATTACCCTAAAATTTTAATGGCAGTGACAGTCTTCCAAGAGTCTTCGCACTATCGCATGTACAGGCTTGTTGGCTGGGGTTATCCCATTGTTATGACGCTTACCTGGGCAATTGTCACGGCCCTTTACTATCATCCCTCAAAGTAAGTATTTGAATATGTATACCGTTTGATTATACTATCGTACTTACAGTATTTTCTTATATACAGTAATTCTTCTCTTATGCACTTTCTTTATTTAATAACTGTTTCCTATTTATTTATTTCTCATTTATTTTAATTCGCTTTTCAGTTATTTCATGTCAATTGAAATATTTATAAGATTATTGTTAATATTATAAAAACAAAAACAAAAATTATCTTTCGGTGTATTATTCATTCTCGTATTTGCTTGTTTTATAATATATTTATAAATTATTTCAAGTTTTATTTAAATGTCCTTCAATGATTTTAATAAATATTGAAAATAGCAGGATGTTTTGTAAAGTATTCTTAGGGCGTGTGCGATCCGGTGAGCGTCTAAATGATTATTTCCTATATATATTCACAAATTGATTAATACGTCAAAGTTTCTGCTCATAATATTAAATTATAAAACTTTAATGTACAGTATCTTTTACATGTCAATGAGGCATAAGATTTGTTATTCAGAGCCTTCTCAAATTAAATTAAATATTTTATACATTAAATATTGTTGACATTAACATTTATATATGAACAGCAGCCGTAAGAATTGTAGTTGCTTATAAATAATTTAAAATAATTTTATCCTTAGATGCTGGTGGGGTTACAATTTAACCTTATACTTTTGGATACTTGAAGGACCAAGGATGGCTGTGATATTGGTAATTATCCATATTTTATTATTGTAATACATAAACGATTAGGGTAATTTGCGATTTGTATAGATTATCGAAGTTGTAGACTTATCGTAAATTCAATTATAATTATAATGAAAGCAATGGATAAAGTAAAATTCTTAGACATAAGAAAAATTTCTATCTTACTTTCAGCTCAACTTTATGTTTCTTTTAAACATCATACGCGTACTAATTGTTAAACTGAGACAGAGCCACACTAGTGAAATCGAGCAAGTTCGGTAAGTTCCTAACAATCTGAAAGTTTATTATTTGAAATTTTTTTTTTATAATTTGTTGTTTAACATTCATTTAAGTAATAATTTTTATATGCTCATTCATAGAGATATTTACTTGTGTACGTTTGCAATTAAAAAGCATTTTGTAACCAATTTCCATAAACTGTATGCATTTAAAATTTGGTAAATAAATTATCATCATAATAATATTACTAATTGGTTTTTTTAAGTTCTTTAAATCAATAAACACATAAAGTTCATTAATTTTAAAACAATATTTACGTATAAAAATTTTTTTCGAAATTTATTGAACAGTAAATATTAATTTTATTTGTTTAAATGAATTTTTAATAATAAATATCTACATTTCTCTTTATACAATGAGACTGCATAAGTAAGTCTATTATTTTAAAAAATAATCACCTTTTAAATTTGAATATAGTAATATAATTTTTATGACAAAAATTGGAAAATATAGGGAAAATTGAATTTATGATAAAACCTATTTATTGTCATTTAATCTCTTTTCGGATCAGTAGCTAACTGAATTGATACTTGACAGGTATAACGTAATAGACTGTATTTTGTAATGAAACTTAATTTTTGAAATTACTGAAGTAATGAAATATATATCTCAGAATGTCCTTTGCAAAATCAAGTATTGAATTATTATCAAACCATTATATCTTAATCTGACATATAATCATTAGTTCGTCCAGTAATACAAAGAATAACTTAGAAATACTAAAATTCGATATTAATGTAAGATGTATTAGTATTTTGTTTTTTTATGAGAATCCTAAATGAATTTTGAAAATTACTTGAAAGAATTTAGTTCAGAATTTAATACAATAATTTAAACTTAATTATTAAAGTCGCAGACTTTTATAATATCATGACCTTATAATTTATATATCTTATTATACCACTGAAATTTTCTTGTAATGTAACAAATTCTCCTTGCAATTTTATATTTGAAAGTTGCGACGCATATTAAATACAAATTTCATTATTATTTAGATTTAGCTGTAATTCTATAAGAAAATGTACTATTATCATGAAATTTACAAATTTATTCTTCAGTTTAATACTAAATTACTTGTTTTTAATTGTATAATATACATGTATAAATATTAAATTTACAAATTTACATATTAAATATACAAATTTTAAATACTAAAAGATTAAACGAAAATAATTTTTATTTAATAATTCTTAGTTTTTTTTCTTCTATTCGACATGTAAGTTTATGTAATACGTTTATTAAAATATGTATAAACTTTATATTTACAGAAAAGCGGTGAGAGCTGCTTTGGTTTTATTACCTCTTTTAGGAATTACCAACATAATTTCCATGGCTGAAGCACCTTTGGATAAAAGTATTTGGGCATTCGCATTGTGGTCCTACACGACACATTTTCTAACTTCTTTTCAGGGTCTCTTTATAGCAACTCTTTATTGTTTTCTCAATGGAGAGGTAATTCTTTTTTTATTTTTTCCACAACAAAAATTATTATTATTATTATTATTATTATTATTATTATATTGAGTTATTAATTGAAACGGCTTCAATTATTTAGTACTTGAATTAGTTGTGCTTTTTTACAACTATTTTTTAAGGAAATGAAATTTCATAAGGAAGTTCTTTAAATACGATTATCATTTTTATAATTATATTATTCATGCTAATAATATTAATAAGAGAACGTTGAAAAAATAATATTTCACAAATATATATACTGAAAACTTCTTATAATTTCTTATAAATTCTTATAATAAATCGAAAATTCTTTGCAATGATAAGAATTAAGAGGATAAAATATTATAAATATCGATTCATTATTATTATTATTATTATTATTATTATTATTGTTGTTGTTGTTGTTGTTGTTGTTGTTGTTGTTGTTGTTATATACATCATAGATTGATATTTGTATGTATGCGTATACTTTACTGCGAATAACAGAGATATATTAGCCGACTGAAAGAAGTTTGTACAAGTAATGTTAATAAATATTATCACCATAGATTGATATATACATATATATATACATATAACCATATTTGCATCCTTGAATGATTTAATACAAATAACAGCGATACATTAGCTGGTTGAAGCAATATTTGTGAATGTAATTTTGTATGTAAGCATGTAAATTTCAACTTGAATTATAATCTTTATTGTAATTTATTTGGAATTACGTGCGATGTAGAAAATTAAATAGCTATAAATAGTAAATTTTTGTTTAAGTATATTAATAGAAGTTGCAAATTAGATTCCGAAAGAGCACTAAACTAAACTAATAAAATACATCGTAGTAGCTTCAGTAAATAGCAATCTGTAGCTTTGCATTCACTTTCTTGAAATCTGCAATCGTATATTATTATAGCAAATAAAAAGTTTAGCATTTATAATAAAATGTTACTACTTTCTTCGTAAGGAAACATATAATATACGTAAGCTGTACTAATATTATAATTTAATATATTTCAAGATTCAGGATTGATATTGACATTTTAAAAATAAAAAATCTGTGCCTGTTACATTATGAATGACAAGTTTGAATTCTTTGTAATAATGAGACAATGAAATCCTCTTGAAAATTGGATTGTACTTATGATAATATATAAAAGTATTAAAATTTTAAAAATTAATCAAAGTCTGAATGATAGAACATAATAATTAACAAAATCTTTAGGCCGCGATATTAAATATATTGTGTGAACATGATGGAACGAAGTTCTGCCTGCTTGTGTTTGCGTATGTCTACATTTCGTAAGGCATACACATACCGATGTATGTAATAAAACGGAAAGATAGACAGTTTGTGTCACGAGTAAGATGGAAATTTTGAGAAACGACCTTCCTTGACACTTTCGATTTATGCTCTGCTTCATTTCATCCTTAACCCACATTAAACTTCATCATATTTTCGAAGTAATGTAATTGTATGTTTCTAGGACATTCGTACTTCTATATTTAAGAAGTTAAATATTTGTCAATTTACTAATTAATAATTTAATAATTAATATTTCAGGTAAGATTAGCTTTGGATAAAACAATTTCTGTATACATGTCTGTACGAGGTACTGATCTTACAAGACGTCAGTCGACAGTCAGTGGTTGTCAACCTCACAGAATTACGTCAGGTAACATATTTCCTTTATATATAATAGCAAATTGTAAGAATCTTCAATTGGTTCACATAGTATTCAAAATTTTTAGCTTGTTATAGAAAAATATTTGGACATTATTTTTTTTTATTTTTTTTATTTTTTTTTTTTATGCATACACTTTAATTTTTTAAAGGGAACGATTCAACGTTGTCATTGAAAAATATTAACAATTATTTGAATCAACCTTACACGAAATTAATTTATAGACATATTCCTTAATATTTATTCATTTTTTTATGTTTACCTATTGTAATATTATCGATATAATTGTAATGAAAAATATACTTAAATATACATTTAAGTTTTATTCAAATTGGAGGCATTAGATTAAAAGAACGAAAAACCGATAATAAGTATAGAGATGACCTTTTAAATTAATTTTCTTCTCACCTGCATATTTTTAATTATAATTGTTAATCAAGAGTACGACGAATAAAACTTTTTTTAAACATATCTTAAAGGCATTGGATAAATTCTCGAAAACTGCTGAAATGCTTTTCTCATTCAAGTACTTATCGAGACACTGTTTTACTATCTCTCCGTTCTTTCTCTTATAATCAGTCTCGCTCCTGTTCGAGCATAAGTGAGTGACATAAAAATTCACGGTTTATGCTCAAATGCAATGATAAGAACGAGCTTGGAAAAGCCGATATTTGAAATGGCTAATATTTACAGAATCCTTAACAAATTTCTTACGGATGGCAAATTCATCTTGATTAATTCAATAAATTACGCTAATAGATATAAAATTTGTAAGAAGCTGCTGCTGCTGCTGCTGCTGCTGCTGTATTTTAAATGATTCACAAATTTATTATTTTCAATTTCATTTTAAGAGTGCTGCAATTTATATTAGTTATTATATATAGTTTTGTTGTTGTTTTTTTTTTGTTTTTTTTTTTTTAAATTTGGATGATAAATTACAACGAACATATTGGTAGACAGAAATATAATTTAAGGAGATTGACGTACGATCCGTCAAAGTAAAATCAATGATTCGAGCGTTTCATTTTAAATCGCTAAAGTTAGAGTGAAATATTAAGAGTATATTAGAACTCGGAAGTAAATAGAGTAGAAATCCGTATTAAGGGAAAAGCAAATCGATAGGAAATAGTAACGAATCGATATACATCTGGTCAAATTCAAACGCAATTGTATTAAGAATCGAGAAAAGGAGCAAGTCATCATTGTCAAGCACGTGTAGGTGGCGCGACTCTGGGAAATAAAGAAAGGGAGGGATATTTATAATTTTAATGAAATTTCATATAAATAATACTTTTTATCCTTGAAGCATTAGCACAAGCAGCTTAAGCGTAATTATTAATTAGGTTATTAAAATACCGGTTCTGAATTTTTGGATGCTTTAAAATCAAGACTATTTATTTTACGGATATTTTTCGTTCAAATTTTCCCGGAAAGGACAGCGAGTCTGAATTCTGGTTACGCGAGTTATAATGGAGCATCCCGAAAAGCAAATTTTCTTAGAACAAATGGCTTGGCAAAATAGTAGGAAAGCTTTTCCGACTATTCGATGGATTCGGACCTCACGCTTCGAATTTTCTTCCATAGTATCCCACGATTTCTGCTTGAACTCTCGACGAATAACATCCTAAGGGAACTTACAATAAGACATTGACTTGTTTTTGCAAAATGCCAATTTTTCCCAACGGCTTCTTTTCATAAATTTCATAAATTTCATAAATTTCATAAATTTCATAAATTTGAATAACGCTTTGAAACTGTTGCGACTCGGGCCTAACGAACCTTAAGATAATTATTTCGGTAAATTTCAAGAAATTCCTCAGCTTTATTCAAAACAAGGTCAAAAAAATTAATTGCTTTAAGAAATGTAAATGTATAAAAACGTAAATAATAATGTAACTGCCTATTTTTTGCATCGAATCCTCTACTCCGTCACTACCCATAACCTGCAATGCTTACTTAATTTTATTAAATATAGAATAAACATTCAAATTGTTATTTCAATTAATTGTATATTTACGCTTCGGGTACTTACGTTTCTTATTATATAATAAATTCAAGTTCTTAGTCATGAATTATTAACTGTAGAAGTAGGCAGGCACATGAAAATATTCACAAATCGAGAGGATGATGGATAGAATAATTGTGTAAAATAAAATAGAAAACTCAATATTACAATATTCTTATACTGAATTATCAATATAAGTATCAATGTTACGAAATAAATATCCATTTAATCCGCCAATACAAATAACTTTACATCGTTAAAGACTATTGGATCTGTTGTAAATCCGCCAAATGAATTGTATCAAAACTTTATATTAGAGCAAATAATATTTAATAATTAATAATAATTGGGCTTTGCCTGAGATTATGAGATCAGTCATTTAAATAATAATTTTTAATTCCACAACATTAGCGTATTTATTTAACAGGAATGAACAGAAATGAAAACAAGGGGCTTCGAATGCTATTGAAATAATAATAAAATTAGTACAAAACATAGTATCTCCTCGTTATATTAGAGAATTCTATTCTATTCAATAATGTTTTTTTTTTTTTTTTTTTTCGAAATCTCTTAGCCTTCTTGGCTAAGTAATGCTTAAACAACTGCCCAAATAAATGGCTACGTAAATGGGCGAAGCGGGGGAGGGAGAGGTAAGTAAATGAGCTCTCAGGTATTCAGTAGCGCGGTTAGCGGGTCTCCGATATTGCCTTTAGCCGTGAAAACGTTCAATGTCCAATCTTCTCTACTTCTTCAGTTTTGTTCTCGCAAATGGCTTTTTGCGCTCCTTCTCCATTGGAATCGGCCGGATAAAGGGGGCAACTTTTCTTCTTCTTTTTTTTCCTTTCTTTTTTCTTTTTGCTTTCTTTTTGCTTTTTCTAGCTACAGTGAAAGTGACCAATGTACTCGGTTAATCATTTTGCTTAATCTGCTGTTACGCTTATCCACTCTGCGGGGGGTTGTTTAGAAAGCTCGAGCCATGCTTTCGTTCAGTTGCTTTATGCCACGGGATTTTAGATTATCTCCCTGAATTACGGCATATAACATCCAGCGAGAATACAAATTTCCCCATCTACGCATTGTAACGAGCTTTATTCGATCGCAACGATTATATTGTCTTCTTAAATTTTATTGGCTCATGCACTAGCCACCGTTCCGCCTAATTCATCAATGTCCATAATACTTTTAGGATTTAGGATTTCGGATTTTTTATTCCTCCCGCTCTACATTGCATTATTGCAACTTCAGATGCATCTCATCGTAATTAAAAATTAGTCTCTTTCATTCTCTTTTTCTTCTTTTTGTTCTTTAAGAAATGACGTTCTTCATCCCGTCGATGTAGCATTATCGTAAGGAAATGTTAGCGGCTTCTAATTATTTCGTTTCGTCCATCTCAACTTTTATATTCTTAAGAATAATTTTCAATCCATTATTTTGCGACTAGTTTTTTCATTAGACTTAAGATATTTAAAAAGCAACAGCTTTTTGGTTTTCTAAAATATTAATAAATTATTCATTTTCATTTTTCCACGTTTAATTTTTTTTCTTTCTTTAAATATATACATACATTTTTATTTTAAATTTTAATTCTCTTTTCCTTTCTCATTAAGGCACAATAATAATTACAGTTTCGGTACAATAACCCCGATTTCTTACATTAATCGCAATATTTTACTAATTAAAAAGAAGTTTTAAAAAACTTGATTAGGAAATTCGGAGTTTTTGTTAGTAATTATCGAACTTTTTGAATGAAAAAAAAAAAATCGTTCATTAGCATACACACACACACACACACACACATACAAATACATTATTAGTTTATATTT
The DNA here is from genome assembly GCA_018883505.1 of Ceratosolen fusciceps. Classification (NCBI taxonomy): domain Eukaryota; kingdom Metazoa; phylum Arthropoda; class Insecta; order Hymenoptera; family Agaonidae; genus Ceratosolen; species Ceratosolen fusciceps. Next base: position 11,019,006 of record RCIC01000003.1, on the reverse strand, counting down.
CATATACTTTGGAATATTTAATAATATTGTCGGCATCCCAGTATCAATTTTGTCTTTCTGCATTCGTTAATTTCAGGAAATAGTAATAAAACCGTCAACATTCTCTAGGAATTCGTAGCTACGAACAAAATAAAAAAAATAACAAAATTAGATTAACTTAAAAAAGTACAGTAAGTTTAATTTTTAGTTGTGAATGAAATGACGAATTTTTTTTCATACAATATTGTTTATAATTTGAAATAAATACGTTCCTTTTCTTGTATACGGTAAAATTCATTTTACCGTCAGATTTTTGCCTTGAATGCATTGTAATTTTAAAATATTTTGAATTGAGTATATTAATATATAAGAGAGTGAGTGGGTTATTAAAAATATTGAAAATATTTATGTTTATGTGATCGTACTTACTTTTAAATTTTTTTTAAATTACTGAGCAAGCGAACCCTAACCAATTTCATATACCTTAGCATAGGTCTCTTTCACTTCCACTCATATTAAAACTATTCGCTTGAATAGAGGTATTTTGTTATACGCTTACGCTTGAATTGTCTTTTGTAGTGGTTGAAATCGAAGAGGCAGAGATCAGACCCGGGACCGGCTGGATTAGACTGTGCTGTCGAGGCGGCAATATACCACCACCTGATCGACCTATCGAGTAAGTAATCAACATCCCTTCGTTCCATTCCTTTGATTTTGTAGTCCAATAAGAAACGAATATAGAATGACAATGCATCGATGAGATTTTATTACGGAATATCCTTAACCAACCGCCAATCAAGTGGAATCTTTATTTAATTAGTTCTTTTTTTTTGTGTAGAAATCACTGTGTTTGTCGTCGTGTTTATTTTTTTTTTTTTTTTAAAAGATTAAAAAGAATTTAATATTACATTCTTTATGGCAGTTTTTCTAAATTAAAATAAGACCAATAACAAATTTAAGATATAATTATAATAAATATTATCGTTAAATTACCGTTATTTATAAAAACAGTGCTAGTACTTATGTTTATTTTACCTTAAAGTTATTTGCATTGCTGTTTTTGTATAATTAATGTACTTGAGTATGTAAGTAGTTATATGTGTATCTACGGATGAAAATGAAGAATGATTAAAGGGTTCCGTATAATTTTGTTAATTGATCGTTCTTACAGTCCGTTATTCTGTTTTTTTTTTTTCTTCAAATTTTGCTTCACGCTAGTGAATCATAATTCTGACCGAAAGTCGAATCATATGCTGTACTGAAATTTATTTTATATAAATTTCACAATCGATACTAAATTAAGGTATTACTTAATTTTTATAAACCGTACAATATAGGTATAAAAAATTAAAATAAAATTTTCTATAAAAATAATTAGCTCCGGTGTCAGATGCCACGCACGTTGTGTAATGCGTGATCTAACACATTTTAAATTTCAACAACATATTTAACAACAATTATTAACGTTTTTATTTATAATATTCCTTTTTATCATTAAATTTAAGTGGGAGAGATATTTGTCAATTACTTCATAAATATTTGAAATGGAATACTCTGTATAGGATAACAAATATCTGACGAATAATGAAATTGTGGCTTTTTCTTTGCTCTCTCTCTCTCTCTCTCTCTCTCTCTCTCTCTCTATCTCTCTCTCTCTAATTTGTTACGTAAACGTATAATTCCTTTAATAATTCAACGCGTACTACAGTGTATCTACAGTTTTTTTAGTTTTAATATTTCTAAACTTTTACTGAATCCTTTCAATCAAAATTAGTATACATAAAGAGTATTATAAAGTAAGAAAACATTACATAAGCATATTATTTGTATTAATACTGCTGTATTGTACATACATAAATTAAGGAAGTCATAGGAAAGCATGGAAATGATGTTTTTGATATGAAAGCATGAAATCCTTTAACGTATACAGAAAGAAACCTTTGCATTTTAATATCAACTATGACGGTACATTCAAATATTTTCTCTTTTACAATACAAATATCAATAATAATACGTTAACTTTTTATAGAAAAAAATGTAAATAGTATTAATGCATACGAATTCTTCTAATACGAAAACCTCTAAATCGAAAACGAGTTCATTTTATAAAATTATAATTCATGTAACATCAAAATAAATATAAAACATCAAAATCTCCCTTTTCTATACAATTACTTGATACTTTAACTGAGTTGATCTTTTCGAGACAATTCGACTCAATTTCCTAAATCGACTCGACGTTCATGGTCACCTTGACGTACGGGGTTGACAGATGCGCCTTGTAATCCCAATACTCGGTCCAGCCGATCCGAAAATTTTCTTCTCCGCACCTCCCTAACAGGTTTCCATGTCTTCCACATGTATCCCTCGTACCCCCGAACTCATTTCTGCCCGGAAAATTCAGTTTCTGTAACATTTCTGCCTCACCTTGAATCTCAAATTAATGCGTTTTCTTGCCCTTTTCAAGCATTTTTGGCGCATCTGAAGTCGAAATCAATCGATTTTCGACAAATACGGATGATTTCGGTGATGTTTTGTATCATATTCTGAGGTCGTAAATATTAACTTTTCGGGAATTAAGAGACGAATTGAAAAGGAGCAAACGACGCGCAATCGATTGGTTATGGAATCGTAGGCGAGAAATGAATTTAATTTGTTCCAATGTTTGGGCCGGATTAGCCCGCGGGTCGGGTTAGAGCCTTCCCCCCACCCTCGGAAGTCGAATATTTTTTTCCTCGAGCTAGCGACGCCGTTTTGATTATTATTATTAAGCTCATTCAATTAATTTTATTAAAGGGACAGAAAGAAAAGCACTTGAATAAAAAACATTATTAAATTGAATTTTAATTATTATTTTACTTTCCGTGCAATTTATGAAATAATGCGGTTGATATTCAACGTTAAAAAAGAAAATTTGTTCAATAAACGAATGCAAAGTTGTATTTACGCTAAATAATTTTTTATTCCAATTTTTTTTTATTCTCCGCATATCCGAAGCATTGATTCGAAAGTAATAATTCTAAATTACTAAAACATAATGTTTAACGCTCATATGATTGTCATTAAATTTTTTTAAGCTTCTAATCGCATATTATTTTATAGTTAAAACAACTTTATATACTTTGGAATACATATTTATAGATTAGAAGATACAAAAATTGAGATAGTATTTTCGATAAATCACGAATGCGAATAAAATGAATGACATTTTCGCTTACACTTTTGGTGCTCGAATTCGTTGATACGTTGACATCACATTTTAGTGAAGAAATATCTGTGTTAAGAAAGCATAGTTGCCATTTCCTCCATAATTCTTATGTATTACATTCTCAGGAATACTCGATATTCCTGCCCATCCTTGTAAAGAATATGAGTTACGACAACTGCACGTATTTAGTCGTCGAAAAATACGTCAGTACTTGATTTGTAATCCGTCAATAAATATGTTTATAGGCATATACTCGTACATAAATGTAAGTTCACGTTATTTAAAAGAGATTAATTCATAAAAATTGACGTAGAGGTGGATTTTATCTTTTATTCAGCGAAGATTTATACACATTAAATGAAATGTTTAAGTAGGTTTTTTAATACCCCATTGTCTCTTTCATATAAATAAAATACTTTAGTTATATAATGAAAAAATTATTTAGATTTTACTAATTTAATTCGTTTGACTTAATTTTAAAATCTTATTTCAGAACAACCCTATGACCTTGGACGTGCTATTAGTTATGAAGAAATGCTGAATTTTAATTTTTATGAAAATCATTCAGCACAATTACGGCAGTGTATTTATTTTTCGTTTAATTGTTGTTGTGTGACAAAAAATTTTTATGTAGAGGCTCAACATGGAATATGTGAATGAGTAAAATAGAGCTTTAGAGAACAATTAAGAAAACGAAAAAACACTCAATTTCTTTGTAACTTCGCATCATAATTTAATGATTCATAACTTAAAAGTTGACTTCTAAATGAACAGTATACAGTTACTAAACACGAATTAATTCGTAAGTATGTAAAGAATAAACTCTTATAATAACACAATGTATGTGTTCAAATAAAAAGCAGCAGATATTTTTACTTTTTGCCTTTTTACATATCGCTATCTATAAATCAAAAAAAGATTATTATAACAATATTTAGAAAAACTAATAATAAATTTATGAAAATTAAAAATTATTCTATATATAAATAAAATGCATATATCATGCACAACTATAAATATTATGTTAATTGATTAATTAATTATGTATTTAATAGATTTATTTAAAAAAAAATTGTTTATACTTGATTTAAAATTTTGTAGAATTGTCAATTATTAAATTTATTATAAATATTGTAATTTAAAAACTTATTGGTAAGGAACTCAATACATACGAAGTAAATAATAATTTGCTTTATGGTAAAACAATGAAATTTTATCAAGAATGACTATTATATCGCATCATTTTATATACTTAAATGTTTTTAATATAAAAGAAAATGATATTTATCTTATACATTACTTATACAGTGTAATAGATACATATATATGATAAATTATTATATGTGAAAAAATTTAAATAGTGAACTTTTCTATAAACATAAAATTAAAATATGACCGTAAATGAATTTGCAAATGAAAACTTTGCTACTTTTTTGATCTAAGGAACATTAATTTATAAGAGCTTAGAATATAATAAGTTTAATACTCAATTTTATTATTATAACTATAAATTAAAAAGGGATTTATAAATATAGTAAAATTTTTAAATTGAATGATCTATTATAAATGGAATCCGTATAAATTTGTCTTGGACTTTATACAGTTAGCTTCAAGGAAGTTGTTATTTTTAATAATTTAATAAACAATATGAATTAATATACGCAATTGAATTACTATATGATATTGTCATATAAGGGTTGAAAAAGTATGTTTATATTTATACATCTTTAATTTTGCAAGTATGTATTCATAGTCATATGAAAAAGTGTTACTCGAAAAAGATTTTGTTGTAAAGCTATATATATATTATCTTTTAAATAAAATATAGAATTCAATTATATGTAAACGTTTGTATTGTAAAAAAGCATTTAATTTTTTATTTTATTTTATATTACATCTCAAAAATATTGTAACTAATACTCTTAATCTAAATATCGAGCATAGTAAATTTTAAGTAATATACATGTATTAATTCTTTATTTTTTTAATATTTGTAAATATGAGATACTAAAGAAAGAAATATAATTTTTTTTAAATATAATTTTTTTATGGATTAACAAAATCAGTGTAATGTCATTATTGAAAATATTTGCTATTTTTCGGTAATATGTCTTACGTCGAAGTTTACAAATGATTGTAACGCGATACAAATAATTGAAAGCGATTTTATTATTAATATTATTATTGTTTAATTTTATTTTAAAAACGCTGTCTCGGATAATAAAATATAAGGAATTATGAATAAGAAATGACCGTAAATGAATGTTTGGTCTAAGCTTTAAAATGCGCGCGCGAATGCTGTCAGATTTGTAAATTACTTGCATTGAATGTATTTGGTAAGATGACGCTTACAGTGTATTACAATGGGAGGCGAATTATGTACGGGTCAGTAGTAAGCGTAAGATATGGAATGAAATTGAGTTTGAGTATAGATTGGGTTCAAGATTAGCGATAAGTGTAGGGGGGCAGAAGGGAAGGGCAGAGGAGTTGATTGAGAACATGAGACTGGTACCGATTTCGGGTCACGGGTTAACACAACATCAATAGTTAATGTCGAATCGGAATCCAACCAAATAGATACGACCGGCGAATCGTTATAATAGCAGATAAAGGAAATTTGCTCTACTAAATATCAATGTCGGATTTCGGATTCTGCGTCAGCTTCCTTCCCGTATCCCGTAACTTCGAATATTGACTAAAAGTCTATAATCAACTCAAAAGCTTATTGAAGTCGACTAAACTAATAAAGTCTAGCAAGCTTATGATACATATATTCTATGATAAAAATAAACGGCATGACATGGCTGTAGTTCTTACTTCGCCTGACATAATCCAAAGTTTGCCCTGCCTCTCTTTCTACAGATAATTATGTATATCGGAGCTTTACAATTAATTACTAATGAAAATATCGACAATTTTTTAGATAATAATTAAGTATTTTTATTGTTTAAAAGCTGTTTTAGTTTAAAAATTAATAATTCTAGTTTTCGCAACAACAGCTAAAATGAATTCTTGTATGTCTATGAATACATATTTTGTTGTTATTGCTATTTTTTAAAATAAATTCTTATATTTTTATTATATTTAAATTTTGTTTTTATAGGCTAAGAATAAACGATTGAAAATCAATACATTTATATGTTTAAAATATAGTTAAGCATCAAATTGAAGAAATCTTTACGCTACGCTGTATATTACGAAATAATATTACGCTGTAATTCTTCATTTAAAGTGTATTTTATCAATACTTTAAAGAACCTAATGTCCTGCGTGAAATAATTAATTATTCAAATAATAATTTATACTACAGTGATAGTTCGAATGTGTTATATTACGATTAATTGTTCAGCATGTGGAAATGACGATTGAAATTAAATTTAAGGATTAACGTTTTTTATTTTCTAATCCAGTTATGTAAGTTATATGTATAACGAATTGTATTGTGTTATTGTGATGATCATTTTATCAGTATTAGAACGTCTGTATCAGGAATAATATATTGTTCAGGTGATCTTCCAAATTCTTCATCTAATTTTGAAATAACGTTAAAAATGAATAATTAACCGTAATTTTTATAAAGACAATTTATATTTTTCTATGTTTTTATAGAATATTATTTAAAATATTTATTAAAAATTTATTACTAGATGAAAAATATTTTGTCGTAACTTAAATATGAAGAATTCTATGAATCATATTAAAGACTTTTTAACTAATACTCTGCAAAAGAATTATTTTTTTTAAAGCTCTATGTCTAAGAAAATTTTTTATATAAAGTAAATTTAGATATTATGGAAATATATATGATATTTGATTAAAATTGTCCGAAGTAATATAATAATTAAATTTGTTGTCATGTAGAAATTTAGTCTTAATAATCATCCTTAGATATGTAAGTCCGCTTCTCGTTTAATTTAAATAAATAATGTGTATAACATGTTACGTGGATGCCGTAAAAGTTTTAAAAATCGAGGAGTTGCTGGACTTACAGCACTACCTGTTAATTATAAAAGTCTCTGACGAGATTACGTAATAATAATTTTTTAATAAATCGAAGCGATCAAGATCATTCGAAATTTATAATAAATACTTTTAGTTTAGAAAGTTTTCTATTTAAGTGATTAGATTCTCTATTACTGGCAATTTTATTGTGTTAAATAAAGTTATTCTGGAAAGGATGTATAGAATGTAAGGATATTTTATTGTAACTGTTTTTCTTTTCTTTTCTTTTTTCAGAATATTGTAAATAAATTGTGCACAAAAAGAAATTATTAATTTATTAAAATGCACATGTTTCTCTTACTATTACATTGCCTTTTTCCCCAGTCGTTTAATATAAAACACACGTTAGACAAATTTTTTTTCATTGCCGAATATACAACACTATATTTACAATAATTTTTACGCGTGCTTGAATTGAATTAGTCGTACAGTTTTGAATTTTAACAGTATGAACACTATTTTAAATATTAAATTTTTATTATAAATACACTTACACTAGGGAAGTATAAATTATTATGTTTATAAAAATTTACGATAAATAATAAGTTATTACGTAAAGTATGGTACGATAAGGCTTTCATTTGCATAAAACTTTACGCGCCAAGATGAATAAATAAAATTTATTAACCAATTTTATTGTTGCTTCTTGGTGCTTTCATAAAAATCATTATTCAAAATCCACTTCAAGCGTTTATAATAATAATAACAATAATAATAATAGTAAACATCAACGAGAACAACAACAATAATAAAAATGATAAAAACAAAACGCGGTAGAAGGTAAAAACGTTAAAAAAATGATCATCTGAATTCGTCATGGAAGCTGCCTTCGGTATCGACCATCTTGCTGCCGAGAAATAAATCCATTTTACTGAGTATTTCCGAAAGCTCGAGTCTTTTATCGTGATCGGTGTCGGATAAGTCAATCAAGTGGCCAGCTTCTTGGATCGCATGTCTGGGATTGCGTGGATCTATGTAATACTGAAAGCAAGAAGACACAAGAACTTTCTTTTATTCTCGAACGCCTTGGAGCCCATACGTTGATAGGACGTTGACAGCGCGGTTCGGTATCCTTGCTCCCGCCGCCGTTCGTTCTTATGATTATTGCGTAAGAGGCACGCGCGCGTCAAATATTTTACGTAAGACCAAGTTGCGCCGGGGCGGGAGGAGACGGACGCGCCCGCAATTTTGGCGTTTAGAGAAACATAATAATAATAATAATAATAATAATAATAATAATGAAAATAAATACTAATTAAAAAAAGAAAAACCTTTATCGATGTTTCGATTAAGTCTCGGACAAAATTTTGAAACGATCGGGGACAATCGGGGATAATCGGGGACAATCGGGGACAGTCGGGGACAATCCGACGTGGGACTGGACGCTGGTACGCTCAATATTTCCGTCGATAGTCCGACTCCATTGGACCTTGAGCGTCTTGTTTTACTTTAGCGGATAGAATTCCGCTCGGGAGATACTACTTTTTTGTCTGACGGCGAGGCTCTCTACGATGCGAACTTCTCGTCATCCGATCATCGTATCGGCGAATCCGGCTACAGGAGCTTTACGAGTCCGTTCCGATTGCGACATACGATACGCAGTAGGGGAGTGTTTTTTTTTTTTTTTTAAGACCGGGGTACGCGGGGTACGCGGGAGTAATTTCTGAATCTGAGATTCAGATTCTGTTTTGGGTTTGCTTTGCCTTTGTCGCCCCTGCCGCCCCGCCCCTTCCCACGCGTTATAAAATAAGCGTTTAATGGTGGTTGGTTACCAGTAGCTCGACTCGATCGGCCTTGCCATTCCTATTCTTATCAATGAAGCGTTGAAATTCCTCGCGACGTTCGTGATTCATGACCATTGAGAGACTTTGGTTGATGTTGGCCCCCTCCGAGGGCAAATCGGAAAATTCATCCTCCGTCAGCTGCTCATCGCCATCGCAATCTGCAAAAATCAGATCCTCTCTCTCTCTCTCTCTCTCTCTCTCTCTCTTTTTCACGCCGAGGTATTTCGCTTTCGCGGTAAATTTCGCTTAAGTTGCCAAAAGCTAATTGTTAAAAGCAAGCAAGCAAGCCTCGTTTATTCCACCCCAGGTTATTGGGGTTATTGGAGCCGATCCAACGATCGCACGAGCTCGTAATTATTAAAATTTCGGCTAATTACCGAACTTCTCGAAGAGGTCTTCGACCATACGTAGCAGCGCTCGGTGGCTGCTCTCCGGATGGGTGAAGGCCAGGAACTCGTCGAGGGCGAGCTTGTCCGGGTCGTTGCACGCGGCCTCGGTCCACCTGGCCCGGTCTCGCATTATCGCCTCCTTGAGCGGCCGCGAAAGGGCCGAATGCTTCCGATCGTGCGAGGATATGTAGGCGTCGGAGAGGCCGTGGGAGCGCAAAAAGTGCGCGTGGTACTCGTCCCAGGAGATTTCACCTGATAATCACGAGCGTCATCGGACGGTGTAGCATAGGACGGCAGTGGTGTCGGCCAGGAGGGGATTAGGACGGCGGGCCTTACCGTTACGTGGCTCCTTGTCAATGGCCGTGAATAGTCCAATGTTATCCCTCATGGCCCAGTTTATGTGGTCGACTATTTTCGTGTGGATCCACTTGGAGAGCTCCTTGATGTCCAAGCTGCTGTCCCCGTTGATATCAGCCTTGAGGAAAATGTTCTCCATCAGCTTTCTCGAGTCCTCCCGCGTCCTTTCCCTGGCGAGGTCGACTTTCAGATCGGCGAGCCTACTTTGCAGGCCCTCGTCGTCCAGGGCGTCCATCTTCTTCTGATTAAGCTCGAGCACGAGCTTTTCCATCTCGCGGGCATTGATGACGTTGCTCTTCTTCGGGAACAACAACTCCGTACCGTCGATTCGCAGAGGCAACGCGTGATAATAAAAAACGAGTAGTAGGACCGCGTAAATAACGAGGGACGCTATTATTGACAGACGTGGAAAGTAAAGGCACACTACGTCGAGCTTCTTCATCCTGCTAATAACGGATACTATTTGCGATTTTTATCCCTTTCGATTAATTGTCCAATTGACACCTCCTCATCGGCAGCCGAACTTCATGTCCCGTCCCCAATACTCGGCTGCAACTCAGTCGAGCGGAGCCTTAGATAAATTTTTTTATCACCGATTCCTACGCGTGCATTCTCTTACATCATTAATCATTTATTTATTTATCATTCGTAGTCTCGGGTGCTTATTGTCTACTCGGGACACTTTTTGTGCAATAGTCCTAACATTCAACTCGACCGTACGCTTTCACTCCATTGAGCGTACTCCATTGGACATTCCGCTAAAAATATGACCTAAAATTAAGACTGACCTTGTAAATGCCATTACTTTTAAAGCTTCGGATTTGCGAAACGAGTTTATCAACACATAACCGACCGGGTTATGAGTTAATTTATCTACCGGGCATTTAATGATTGATTAATGACGATAGAAGGGAGGCAATGTTAATGCAAAGACGTTGCGTTGAGTTTAGTTGCGTTTAGTAAGGATTTAATGTATTAATTAATCGAAGGCGAGGTGATTTGCCGGGACGATTAGAAGCGAATGTTTTTCCCCGTGCGAATGAAAGGCCACCGGTTCCCGTAAAGGATCAGAGCGAGCGCGTGCGCCAAGGGCGTCGACCCCCTGCAGAATATGGGGGGGGGGGGAGAGCGAGAACGCACGAGCAGATAATTAAGGCGGTCGTAGGCTATGAAAATATAAACATGGAAGCGCACCTGATGCGAAGCGGCTCCTGCGTAACCTCGACCTAATTCACAGCTGTTCCCGACATTACCGGCTGCGCGCGGGCGCACCTGCGCGTCGGCGCACCGGCCTCGCAACATTCAGGAACCACGGACTTACAAGGTCATAATACTGGGCTGCTTGATCCTCGGCTCCGAGAGCCCCCGGTTATAAGCAGCTCCCAGGCGTCCGCCCGAGCGAGAACCGAAAACTTTTTTCTCTCGAATCCTAAATCGGCGCTCGAATGTAGAACGGCTAGAGAGTCGCGGAGGTCGTTCTCTGCGTCCGGACGAAAGCGCGGATCGTATGCTACTAACGCTACTATCGATCCACTTTCACCGCATCCGCAGCTTCAACTCTACTTTCTCACTCCACCTTTTCTCAGTCGCCCCTTTCTCTTTTTCTCCCACTTTCGCAACTACTGGCACTCGCTCCGCTTTGCTCGTTACCTGCGCTTCCGGACCTATTCTTACACGCACAATGGCCCTTCAAAATACTAATTTATCTTACAAGTCCTTTTCCCTATTTTTATTTTCATTCGATATTCTCTACCCTTTAAATTGCCCCTTTTCGCCGCGTCATTTTCTTTTATTATTCTTATTTACTTACTCTTTTAATTGTCACTCGAACAAATTCAATCTCAATTGCCGTGCAATTATTATGATCATCGACGTCGACAAATTCCGTCAGCCGAGATTCTTTCCGATTTTACCCGACTTTTATTAATCAAAGTCGTCGAATTACTTTATGGATGGCTCGATGGCTTCACTAATTCTGGGTTTCGATTCTAAATATTTGATGACCGTTACTTATAAACAGATATCCGGCAAGTGCAGATAAATTTATACTCATCCCTGCACCAATACAAATCACAACGATTGGCATTAAACGAAATTTTACGTCTTATTATATATTAATCGGACGCTTTCTTTGAACCGACGAATTAATCAATACTTTTCATCATTAATTTTTAAAATAAAATCTTTATTCATTACATTTAATCGTTATATATATATATATATATTCCATCCAATATCTATGAATACCGTTCGCTTACTTAATAACTTTCATTACCAATTTAGTTTGAAGTTTTACTATAAAAATGTCATTTTCTTTTAAATAGACAGAGACAATTTATAACATCAGCATCATATAGCGTTTTTATTGTATTATAGCTTACTACGTCATATATTAAAATATTTTTGATGAATATTCTCACACACAATACTGATATAAGAGTAATAATATTAATAATAACAATAATAATAATAATAATAATAATAGTAATATACGTATATACTAATAATATAGTAAAATATTTAAAATCTTTAATAATTATTTTATAAATCTGCTTAATAATATACAAGTACGTTAAATTATCAAGCACAATAATTTATTTTAATTAAAGTACATGCCCGCAAATCATAATCATATTCTTAGTGAACAGAATATTACCAATATTAATATAAATTTAAGTATTTGTTTACTTTAGAACTGAAAAAATATTATTACAATAACTTCAAGTGTGCCATGAATGTACGAAGTAATTACAATGATTAGTTTATTGTCAATGACTAGCTATACATATGTGTTCATATATATATATATATATATATATACGTGTGTGTGTAGTTCTTAAGCTACGGTCTAATCGCCATGTCATAAAAAGGTGATCGGATTTTCATTTCCGTAGACAAACCTCAAGTACCAATAATAAAAATCTTGTGTCGGAATGAATTGAATTTCATGGATTTTTACAAATTAACATGTCACATCAATCATGAAGTATTAAAAAAACTCACGCAATATATACTAGAAACGATATACTTAATACAAATGCATGGTCATTACGTTCGTTGTTCTCGTTCGCGCGTAGAGTTAGTTCTTACTCGTTTCTTTGCGTGTTTAATTTTAAAAATATACCCATAATTTAAGCAGATGAACTGTTACGAGGGTTGTATTACCCTATTCATAAAAATCTTTATAAAAAGAAAAAAAAAATGTATCCCAGACTGTAGAATTAAGAAGAAGTATATAAAGCGTGAGAAATATTAGTGGAATCAAGTGGGAAAAATTGCATTGTGAATAATCCTTATCCTAATCCCGACATGCTTTTCTATCGAAAGCCACATAAAATCATGGAATACTCGCAAGGGGAAAAAATATTCAAACTCAAAGCGTCCGATATTCGGAAGAACGTATAATAATAAATTTCCTTTGACGACGATGCATCTTCTGCAAAAGCTAATTACGTGTAGGAAATAGCGTAAATATATATTTCGCCAGTAAATATAAAAACTTATATCACATTATAAAAATAATGAGAGATTCATATAATTTGAAGCCTTGAATACTTGCTTTGCTGCCCGTGACTACAACTCGAGTACTCGATTCGGCCAAATAAGGCTGAGCTAACAAAATAACTCGGATTATAATTATGACTTTGATTATCTTTTTAGTAAGATTCGCGTTCTGCACTATCAATTATTAACTGGATGTAGTAATATTTATAACATTAATTAACATTAAACCCTTACAAATCTTACTCAAACATCATTAAGTGTATTCGGCTATACAAGATTTATTATAATTATTTTTATATTTTTATAATATAAAATTGCAGAGATTCATCGATAGATTGTCATTGAATTTTATTTTATCGTTGCCTTCGACTATTTCTATTGGATACCACTATTTAAACTATTTAAACGTAATAAAGCAAAAAGATTCAGATACGTTGATCCGGTGAAAAATAATCATCACTCTACGTAGTCTAAATGCCAAGTGTGAATATTACTTTTTTTTTTTTTATTTTATTACGTCAACGAATAAATGTTGAATATTTTTTTGAACATTTTACAATAAGAGATATGAAAAATTGTGATAAATGCTCGTTTATGAATCGAAGAACGCAGGATTAATTTAGCTAAAACATATTGACATAGAATTTACAGATAAGATTAGTGAAAAACTTTTTATTACGTATATAATGGAATTTATAATTATTTCGCACTAATTATCGAATTAGTTAATTAAAGTTCTCGTTTTCTTTCGAGTTTTCTCATTCTAGATTCAGAAAAACTCCTTCAGAAAAACATTTATCATTTCAGAGTCAGTTGTTGAATTAACTTAAGATTAATTAATATGATCTTTCGGTCGGAATTGAAAAGTACGAAAATATTAAGAAGCAGTTACATCTCTCTGCACTAATATTTTTTAAAAAATTCGTTATATCTAATAAGGTTATTGACATTATGGACAGTAGACAGCATTTATTAAGTGTAGAAGAAAGAAAAAAACTGTTTCTTATGCAAATCATATATTTATTATTAATACTAGAAATTATTTGATAATTACGTCATGATTGAAATTTTCGGATTTTTCCTCAGTTAAAAATATACTTTAATTTTCGAAGTCAAATATTTTTACTTGTCCTTTTATTTATATCTATATACTCTTTATTTTATTTTATTATTATTATTTTTTTTTTTATATATATATATAAAAAATGTATTTTTTATAAGTTTTGTTTTCAGCATTTTGAATTCTCGATTTGTAACAGAAATTACATTTCAATACAAAGTTTAATAACAGAAGCTGTGTATTATGTATACGAGGGTCATGAAACGTGATTCAACATAAGTGTTAATATATATATATATATAAAATTAATAAATCCCAAAGTATTTCAGAGCTTGTGAGATTTATTAATATTTATTTATATGTTTATCAGAGGGATTAGAGAGCGTATATCCATGTAAGCAGAATAATCGATTCGGATAATTTTCTTCAGTTGTCAAGTATGGTAAAAGATCTATTTATGTAAACTCCCGGACTGCGTGTGATCAAAGTGAAATGATTCTAAATGATTTAAATCGGTAAGTAGATTTAATCTAAAGGTATATTCATACATACATATACCATACATACCCATTTTCAAAGAATATTTTCACCTCGAGTGTAAGCAATGTTTATTTTATGTACAGAACAAACGGTATAAAGCACATTATCTGACTTTAATTATGATTCCGGAGTTTCTGGTGCGGCGTATTTGCATTTTAATGCAAATACTCGAGTTCTAACTTACATAGTGATAGTTACATTTACATAGATTCGCTTCTCAATGTATTGCATAAACTAGAGAAGCTAGGACTGACTGACTGAAGAACCTTCTGAGAACTGAAGGACTCATTAGCACCCATCAATCGCTAAATAAATATTCTTTTTCTTTTTTTTTTAATATGTATAAATTATTTTAAGTAAATAATCTAGGATTAATTATCCTCGGTGTCGAGAATCAGCCAAGTCTTGTTCAAGCATGCTTTAATAGTCATCAGGTACGTATATTATAAATATAAATATAAATATATACATACATATATATATATATATATACATACATACATACATACATATATACACATATATATATACACATATATATATATATGAATATAGATTTACATGGTGAGAATAGAAAGGCTATAATAGTAGTAGGGCTGGATTCAGCATTGAGACTACTTTGGCTTGTCGATTATAGCACCGCTCTCCATTTTCGACTTCTCGTCGTCTGTTTCGAGGGCGAAATTTATAATGCCTA
Source organism: Ceratosolen fusciceps (assembly GCA_018883505.1). Taxonomy (NCBI): domain Eukaryota; kingdom Metazoa; phylum Arthropoda; class Insecta; order Hymenoptera; family Agaonidae; genus Ceratosolen; species Ceratosolen fusciceps. Next base: position 11,003,486 of record RCIC01000003.1, on the reverse strand, counting down.
GTGCGTGACTCGCCGTGAGCTTCCTTTTCAGTGGTGTAAAAAATTTTTGCACGGGCGGGCTCAGTAGGTCAGAATCGAGTTCGGCGGGGTCTTGAAAATTCGTTAAGTAGCTGACCAATACGCCGACAAGCATCGTTCCCAGGCAGCCGATCGCGCTGTACCACAAATAGCTTATCTGAAAATAAGGTAAATTTATCTGAAATTTCCTCCCCGGCCCCGGAACGTTGACTCGTTTGTCAACGAGTCATTATTCTTTTTGTTCAAATTCAATGCCGGGCTGTGAAACCGAGAGCGGAAGCTTTCACGGCCAATCAGCGGTCAAATCAGCGTTTCTATGTCTCTCTCTCTCTCTCTCTCTCTCTCTCTCTCTCTCTCTTTTTTTTTTAAATCTCTATCGACAAGTAATTTGGATATAATAATAGCCGGGGAGTAGTGATTACCTTGTACATGGGCCACGCTTCGTCCTCTTCGTCGGCATGAGCTGCAAGGACGACCTCGGCGATCGTCCCGTTCAGGCAGAAACACTTGTCTATGGACGTCTCCTTGCTCTCCAAGTGTATTTGTCCGCGAATGGCGGCGACCTGGCCACCAAGACCGATCCACAGGACGAAAAAAAGGCTGACGATCGCCCCGGTTATCGCGCCCTTCGCGTTCGCCCATGGAACGAACATACCCAGGGAGAACAAGCCGAGGGTGACACCGCCGACCATTCCGTTGAACGAAAGTGCCACCTAAGTCAGCCGAAGGTTTGGGTTTCCTTAGATTTTCAAAATACTCCAGGGTTCGAGGTTCGAGGGACTCGTTTACTTATATACCATTCGCTCTCAATTTCATAACCTAATTGTGCTCTTTTTCCATCGAAAGCTCGTACCATTACAATATTCCTTACGAGCAATGTACAAAATTATATACATTATTGTATAAATTATATAAATTATATATATATATGTACATTATTTTCCAATACCAACTTCCTTTCCGAAGCACTCGATTTAAGTCATAGTTATACCACTACCGCTACCACTACCGCTACCACTACCGCTACCGCTCCCACTACCACTACCACTACCACTACCGCTACCACTACCACTACCACTACTACTAATAATAACAACAACAACAACAACAACAACAATAATAATAATAAATAATAAATAATAAATAGTAATAATGAGAAAGAATAAGTTACTTGAAGTACGCCGCCAAGGCGCTCGACAACGAAAACGAGAAGAAAGCTGAGCAGGCCGAAGGAAATGCTAATCCATTTGGCATAGATGGCTCCTTTGCTCGGGGGAACGTCGATTTTCAGCAGGCCCTGAATCACGTCCTCGCATGTGATGGCAGCGAGAGAATTCATCGCGCTTGCCACGGTTCTACGACAAGAGCAATGACAACGATAGACAGGCATTTATTACACTCTATGGATCTGCTATTGAAGCGTCTGCAGGAAGTAGGTGGGGCGGGGAAGGGGGAGGGGGAGGGGGCAGTTATTGGGTAAGCGAGGCTCTAATTGAGTCGAGACCTTCGTAGGCTACGCGAGCTCCCGTCTCGGACGGGACGGGAGCTCGCGTAAGCTAGTACTGGTCGGCTGTTGGGACGTACCCGAGGGAGGCGGCGAAAATCCCGGCGACAAAGAATCCTGGAACGCCTATCCCGTGGCCCATGACGTTCATCACGTAGAGGGGGAGCAATTGATCCTGGTCCGAGATAATGCCGGCTCGCACGGGGTCGCAATCTTTGTAAGTGCTGTAGAGCGTCATCCCCGTCAAGAAGTTTATCGTGTAGATGAGGATGAGGCTGACGGAGGATACCCAGAGCGCCCTGGACAAAGGGATGAACTTGAAAATTGGCTATGGTGGTCCGCGATTGCTTATTCGGCCATCTCTGATAATGCTCTGATAATCGGCCATAAATAGGTATTTCGTAAGAGACGTCGGTCTCGCGACATAAACGTAAACGTACTTTCTCGCTTGGCTAATGGTCTCGACGCTCAGGTACTTCTGGACGGAGGCCTGATTACTGCAGAACATGGTCGTCCAGTAGAACGTGCCCCCGATGACGACGCTCCAAAAGCTGTGCCTCACCGTCGGATTCGCGTCCATGTTGAAGAACTCGAGGCGCTCGGTGCTGGCGCTGTCGTCCCAGACGGTCGGGGCCCCGCCCGCCTTCACGGCACCCCAAATCACAATAAGGAGGAGGGAACAGACGAGCACCACCGCTTGGAACGTGTCGGTCATTATCACGGCTTTCATGCCCCCCTGCGGGACACCGCGTTATTTAGCTCGGCAAAACTTTATTTTTTTTTTTAACACGGCTCCGTCCGACTCCATTGCCATTGATTAATCTCGCGCTGGATTCCGACGGCATTCATAACGACCGAATCGGCCAAATTTATAAATTTTTTAAAATCAATGCAATGGGTTGTCGACGAACGCCAGCAACCCGGGCGATACTTACTTGGGAAGCGTAAAATATGCAGACGACGTAGACTAGAGTCACGGCTAAGTAAGTATTGAGGCCGGTAACTGTAAAGCCAAAGTCGTTACGAGATTTATCATTGTCGGTGTGTGTGTGTGTGTGTGTGCGCGCGGAGGGGTGGAAGGGTGAGGGTGGAGGGGTGGAAGGGTGAGGGTGGGGTTGGGGGACCGGTCGAGCCCCACCGAGATGCAGAACGGTGGACGCGCAGAGGTAGACTTACCGTGGCTGAGGGCGAGGGCCGGCGCGTAAACCGCGACGGACGTGTACAGGATCATTTGCAGCATGTAAAGCCCGCTGGCGAGGAGCCTGCAGTGCCGATTGAACCGGAGATTCAGATACTCGTAGCTCGAGGTCAACCTCAGCTTCATGAAGACGGGGAGGTAGAGCCGCGAGGTTATTGGCACTACCAACACGAACGCCAAGCAAATCATCCAAAATTGCGTCCCCTGCGTAACCATTGAGGCCCATTAAGGGTTATTGGGGTTATTGGGGTTATTGGGGTTATTGGGATTATTGGGGTTATTGCGCCTATAAGACGTGAGACGCGTTTAAGTAGAGGAGCGGCGAGCACCATCGTCGCTTCCGATCCTCGCTTTCGATCATCGCCTTTTATTATTTTTACTTCTCTACGCTTTTATCTCTCGTTCTCGCTCGCCTCCCCGCAATTAAGCCGAATTATCAATCAATTTCAGGGAGCTCGCGCCTTATTTCCCTCTTACCGCTCACAACGCATCGCCCATCCCCATCCCCATCCCGTGGACAGGCCTTTTTTTCTTCATTTTCTTTTCTTTTCCTTTTCTATTTAAATTTGTCTATTCGACATTGGCCTTTAATACCGTACGAGGCTGAATTCGCGAACGGGGAGAAAATGTGGCCTCGTGGCCCTTCGTAGTTATTTATCGTCAACTTACGTATTGGTACATTTCGGCGGGATTACCGAGAAGTTCGATAGCGGTGACGAAACTGGCGGCGAGTGACATGGCCATGGGGATGGTACCCATGTGCGAGCCGCCCAATAGGAAGTCCTCGCTCGTCTGTTGCTTTTTCGAGAAGCAAGCGTAGAAGGTCCCGATGAGGCAGGAGACGACGAGCATGGCCGCGAGGATCGTGTAGTCAGCCCAGGAGAAGAAATTCTGTATCGGCGGGTGCTCGCTTAGGCAGGCTTCCTGGTCCACGTCCATTTTTTATTTTTTATTTTTTATTATTATTCGCCGAGTCCTGTTTTCCCGATCCTTATTGACGGTTGGCCGAGAAAATCACCGGCAGGCAAAGGAACACACGAGCGCCGCCGGCTAATCCCTGTATGTCCCTCGATCCCTGCAATCAATAATTTATCCAAAACTGTATACTCCACACCCTGCGGCCCTAAACGCCAGTTCAAACTAAATTCAGACGAAATTCAGACGAAATTCAGACGAAATTTTTATGACTATTAAATGCCTTAATAAATGTCTATTAGGCATCCATTTACATATTTTCATTATCATTAATTATTCTGATTTTTATCTTCCTTTTTTTCCATATTCTTTGTTTTTTTTTGTTGTTTTTTGTTTTGTTTTTTTTTTGTTTTTTTTATACCGTACTTTCTTGTTGATAATGTCCGATAAAGTATAATGTGTCACAAACGGATAACCGACAAATTTCAGCATCGAAATTAAAATGTTTACACCGAATCATACTTTGCAGATATTTTATTGCCTCAGTTCTATATTATTGATATAATCATTGCAATCACTTAACCCAGTTAAGGCATACAACTACTATTATTTATTCGTCTGTTAGGATGATTAATTGTAAGATATTTTTTTTTTTTTTTTTTCGTTTTTTGTTTGTTTGTTTATTACTTATTACTACTTATTTTCACACACCGTGAAATAAATACGAATGCAGATAAAATATTGTCTCTTTATCTTAATTGCTTGGAGAATTAAAAAAATTAGTTACCTTTTTCTTTTAGGAATACGCAATGCAGTTTGTAAAGATATTTAAAAAGTTGCATTTTGCATAAATACGTTTGATAAAAATGAACAGCCTTTACGTTACGTCAAATTTGGTTAAATAAAAAATGTGCTTCTCACCCGTTATGATATAATTTAATACTATTAAATACTATTCTACGGGCACTTTGAATTTTGCATATAGAATTCTAGTTCAATAAAAGTCTTTTACAAAAGAACCTTCAATCGTTCTTTAATAAAGTTTTTTCGTGCTTCAAATTGATTTAAAATTGAGCATTCATTTACTTGAGTATTAGATAATCGTTTTTACGTTAAATAGATTTGCTCTTTTTCTTGCTCGCGAACATAAATTTGTCTTGCTTGACTTCTTGTATATTACGCTTAAAAAGTGATTGACTCGATTCGGTATTTGCAAACTGTCTCGACAATCTGAACTAGGACCTCGCAAAAAAAGTTCCTCTTTAGACTTCAATACATTGTTATACACTTTTCTTATGCACGTGCATGCTCCAATAAAAAAAAAGAGGCTTGAAGCCTGGCATACTCGTCTTTGCAGTTACATGTAAGCACGTGCACGCGTGCGGATGTGATATATCTACGCGTAGTGTGAAGATTTTGAAAAAAATATGTAAAACTTTACTCTCCGTAATGAATTAAATGGTTCGTAACGATAGAAAATAATTAAATTATGATAAAATAATAATAGAATTACTTCGATAGCAATGCTTTAACAAATGAATACATAGTTCAAAACAAATATTTCCTTGAATAATTGATTTTAAATGAATAATTCTGAGAAAGTAAGGATTGTATACAAATATGATAGAAGGATATATGAAATTTTTAACACTACAACAACTAGTCGTAACTAGTGCAATGCCGGACAGACCCCAACTTCATTAATAATCAAGGTAAACGAAAACATTTAATTAAATCACTCGTTGTAAGTTTATAATGGTAAGAGTCTCGGGGACAAGTACACGACACTCGAACCCATTTTATTCTCAATGCAAATCTATTAGATAGTTCGGAGTTTCAAGCAGCTCAATTTGTTTGTTTGGCCGTGTTCGTCAATGTCCGCGTATCATATGGAATGTAGATAAATTCTGCATGTTAAAATTAGCGACGAAGAGGTATCTTCAGACCTTTCGGATATTCCTTTATCTCCAAAATAAGATCAGATTTACGAAGAAAGGCCGGCTGAAGAAGCGGGGGTCAGGGGGGGGGAGAGAAGCGTAGCCAAAGGTGTTGGTGGTCAAGTGCATTTATTATCCTTTATCTATATTGGCATAATAAATTATGTTAAAATTATTGCCCATTATTCTGTATAAAAAATAACAATTTCACCATTTACATAATTAATTTATGTGCTACTGATAAAATTTAATAATCAAACTGCTATTTATATTGTTACAATAAATATTGAATAATATTTTATTTATGCGTTAGACAAATTTTTTTTTAAACTTTCTTTAAAATTTTTATGTTCAAAGAAATAATATTTAAAAGATATTCAACAATTTAAGGTATCAATAATTGTTATTATTAACATATTTTATTCCTAATCAAAAGTACAAGATATCAGGCTAAAGACGAATATTTTTATATTTTAATTTAAATTTTAACTTCTTCAATGTGATAAATATTAAATTTCTCCGCCACATGAGCTCTTAATCGACATATTATTTCATATATTAATTTACAATGTACTATTGCATTATCTCAGAAATTATATAAGTATGGGTTAATGCATATTAAGCAGTTTATTATTTGAGACATTATAAGTTATATATGAATTGTAAAGGAACAGAACATTTTATAAAAATTTTCGTATCTAAATAAAATTAATCAATTCTTATTCTTTTATTGTAGATTATAAATTGCTCAATTATAAGTACCGAATGATAAAACTGAAGTATTGGGCTACCGATGTAATTGTACAATATTTTCAATCGTATAGTAGGTATATCTGAGCACACATTAGTTCTTACATGTATATGTATTAAATAGTTGAAGGTAAATGTTTTATTGATCAATCAGATATTGATCGAACAACGAATAGAATAATCTATGAATAAAAATCGCATACATCTTTTATTCGTGAATTTGTTTAACAAGAAAATGATCTAAAAATGGTTTTTGCTATGCTTAGATTTTCGATCGATTCTAGTATATTTCACTATATTGAATTAAAGATTGTAATTTATTTAGGATACGAACTTTGTTGAGAAATAACGTACCAATTGTTTTTCCTTCTAAAATAATCTGTTATAAATTTTCTGTAAATAAATACTGCGCCACTACGTGCTAATCAACTATTCCTTATGCATTGAAATGAGTACTGCACAGTGAATTTGATTCACTTAGGATAATTATTGGAAATTATTATTATTATTATTATTATTATTATTATTATTATTATTACTATATATGTATATTATTATTATTATTATTATTATTATTATGCGAGTAAAGATTTTAAAAGAGAGAATAATCCGTGTGTTCGTTGATATTGTTATTGTAATTCCAGAAGCTTATTTCGAAGCCGTAAAAATTCAGAGAAACGGTCTTTTAATTATTGCTTTATATAAGCATTGTGCTATTGAGATAAATTTGAGGGAAGATCGGCATCGTGCCGAACCATTCAAGGCTGTAATCGTAAACGACGATGATTATGCGTCGAAATCAGCTCGGAGTCGCGAAGGAGAAGTTGCGAAGTGTACGAAAGGAGCCTCCGGGGGTCAGGCCGAAAGTCAGGAAACGCGCAGGGAAGGTGGCAAAAGGTAGATCTATCGAAGGAATTGGCTCACCTGGAGTCAGAAGTCGCCGGGGACGGTATTTCGGCGACAGGAGCTTATGGATTCCGCTTGTAAGGCGGTGGGCTTGCGAAGCGTCGGTAGTGAGTGTTGGCACGGTCCTTATGATCCGAACTCGGGGAATCCTCGAGGCCAGGAATGTGCGGAACTGCAGCTGTATGATTTTGCTGGTTTTCTTGGCGTAACGCATATAATACGGCTTGTTGGCAGGAGCGGTCGAAAAAGCTCTCCTCTCGATTATTTAGTCATGGGTGCGAGCTAACCAAGGCAGGCCGAGCTTTCTTACTGATTCTTCAGCTCCTCTTGGAAATATAAATCCAGCGAGCTAATCCGGACGGCATCTGCCAGAATGATTATCAGTCGTGGCTTACGTTACCGAAACCCTACAGTGCACGCGCTCGCTCAAGATACAATACGATTACCATTCGATTGATCATTAAGTCTCTTGCGAGGATAACTTTTCAGACTGGTCGTTTTAATTGTCACGTGTGAGCCTTTATACGGCTAACCGCCCCTTCCACTCCCTTCGGGAGGACTCGCGCTCTCTCTCGCTCTCTACCCCGCTCTCTATCCCGATCTCTGCCCCGCTCTCGGCCCCGCTCACTACCCCGATCTCTGCCCCGCTCTCCCGATCGCTGGCCCGCGCACACAGGGACACGTGTCCGTGCTCGCTCTCTGCCTTCTCTGTCTTCTCTGCCTTCTTATTTATATGCCTTTGAAAGCTTCTCCTGCTCGGGCGGCTGTGCGCGCGTATCTGTGTCTCTGCATGCAGATGAAGGAGCGAAGAGCATGACAACATCGGCAGAAGCAACGAGGCATCAACGAGGAAGACAACAATGGCCGGGATCTGCGGGCATCACGATGTCGCAAAACGCGTAGATCAACGCGAAAAATCGATTCGCACACACGTTAAACGGGGCTCGTCTTACCAGCTCACGCACGTTGCATTGCGCGTTGCGTTGACCCATACGTCAAATACTCTTATAATTAATTACCTTAGGCTTGACTCGTAGCCGCTTTGGTAGCAGACCCCCTTTAGGATAACTTTCGTCCCTAGATTTTATTTACACGTACCGCGTTTACAAAAAATCTTTCTGCATTTGATTGAGATTGAGAGCGTGACCGCATGCCGTGGCAAACGTTCAAACTGTAACTTAAACGAAAAACAAGAATCGAGCGTCCGAAAGTTATCCATTCGACATATTCGCGATTCCCAAACACCTTGACGCTCAACTGAAATCACCTTTAGACCGTTGAAATTATTTTTGAATTTCGATACTCGTGCGCAGCCACACGCTCATACGGAATAAAGATATTTTTCACGTACTACCGAAATAGGCATTTAAAGAACAAGTAGCGGTTATATTTAAAAAAAAAAAAAAAAAAAAAAAAAAAAAAAAAAAAAAGGCATTCTTTTTATTTATTCTTTTTACGTAATAAAGAGCTTTTTAGCTCTGTATTTACGATTTATCAATATTTATAACTTCTGTGCAGGTTTCATTGAAGGGGGAAATATTTTTAAGCAACGATTCGAAGCGTCTCGACGGACATCTGCATGAAAGACACGATTTTCATACAAAAAAAAAAAAAAAAAAAAAAAAATGGAATAAAGATTCTATAAATAATCCTTTTCCCATAATTATTGTTCAGACAATTATTGTCCATAAATACATGGATTGTTATGAATCTGAAATTTTTGAAAGCTTATAAGGAAGACCTTAATTATTGTGTATGAAACGAGGCGAAAAGCGGCTACAAGAAGAGGGCGTGCATTAATTATACGTTAATTATTGTATGATTGTACGATTATACTTTAAGCCAATAACGTATTGATATTGGGGAAGTGGGGCGGGGCGGGTGGTAATTTCAGGGAAAAGGTAGAGTCTCTCTGCTCTATTGGAGACGTTGCGCAAGGATTCACTATTGTCGTCTCTGTTCGCGTGCAACGTGAATCCCCCTCGGAATATTCGGTATATTCGAAATTAAGTTTATTCGAAAAGAATTTGATTTGCAGAAGGGAAAAGCGTACTCGAATTATCGGCCACGCGCTCCTCGTACAAAATGTCGTACGCGTACTTGTGTATAAGACATACGACAATACGTACAATACATTAATCGTAATATTTCGGTATGAGTTTCGCGCACGTGCTCCTCCGAACGCCCGGATCGCGCTCTTAAGACGCAATTTTAAGACGCTCTTTTTCCGAGGATTTTAGCCGAACGAGTATCGTAATCCGCGTCCGCTGAGTTTCTCGTTCTTTTTTTACTTTTTTCTTTTTTCTTTTTTGTCGCTTCATTTAAACTGTCGCTCAATGCAAGACAAGATCCCTCTGTCTTGCGTAAGTTCATCCTATCAATCTGTCTCTTTTCTTATTTATTATTTATTCCAGGCGTTCCAGGTTTCCCGAACGGATGAGCTTTAATGTTGACAGAGCAGCGAATCGGTCCTCCTGCTTTTGCCGGAAAATAATAATAATAATAATACCTTTACGGAAGTTGTTGAGGAAAAGCCGTATCATCCAGCGTCTACTATAAATGTTGAAATTAAACATCGGATTATTCTTAGTCGCGCGCTCGATAAATCGATCTTACTAAAAGCACGTAAAAAGTATGTAAAATCCTGAGGTCGTATCATACGAACGACATTCAACCACAAGCGTTCAATTAAGATAAATTATATAATTTCTTTGTTAAATTTTATCTAATAAATAAAGCTGACAAACATTTATATCTTCGTGTAGTTGAGTAATTACTTCGACTATTTAATGTCTACGGTTAGGATCATTTATTTTCTTCATCGCTACGATTAATTCGATCTGACATACTTATAGTTTAGAAAATCTATTAAATCCTAATACTTATCCAATACGAATTTACTTACTTTATCATTAACATTTCTATACCCTTTCAATTAATTTATGCAATTCCTAGAGGAGTGAGATTAATGTATTATTAAAAATTGTACTCTAATTAAATAACAATAAATACAAATATAATCGACACACGTAATATACAGAGAATATATATATATATATATAACGTGGCTCAATAACGTTAATTATAAAAATTGAATATTGTTATTATCCGATATTTTTAAATATTATCTAAGCCTAGATTATTGCACTTACGCTTCGCGCTTCGTATTAAGTTTTTGTGCTCGAATATCTCCGCAGAACTAAGAAAGACAGCGTACGTGCATTGTTTAAGGGTAAATGAGGACGAGAGCAAAGCTGATCTTTCAAGAGAAAAAAAATCTATGGTAGAAACGAACGTCATTCGATATACAAGTAAAAATATTGAACTTTAAAATTCTACTTAGAAATGTGCTAGAGGTGTGTGGGGTGGGGGTGGGGGATGGATAGGAAATACATAAGATGATCTATTAACGGTACTTGGCATTTCATCCGAAGTGCGGCTAAAGCTTGTCTTAATATTCTTAAGTTAAATTCAAGAAGAAGTGAAATTCAGAGCGACTTTTACTGTACATGGAACAGAACACGAATTACAACTCAAAGTTTTTAGTTAATTTTCAACACCAGTTTTCAATATACATTGAAAAATGCTTTTTATCTTGGTCTGTCTGCTTATAATATATTTATGAATAAGTTGACGGGAAACATAAATACTTGATATTTTCAACAAGACCGTGTGCATAAAATCAAATGTCAAAAAACGTAAAACTAATTTTATTTATCTTTATTATCGCACTAATCGATAAGGTACATTACAGCAAACTTTTTCTCACGTATGGCCGGACATTTTGTTATTATTTTTCTACAAGAATGTCATTGTCTTAAGATACGTCAGTTAAGATAAAACATCACGTACATTATTAATTATTCTTACCCTTCTTATTACTTTTACGGTATTTTTAAATCCATGTTAATTCATAAGAAATAATAATTATTTCCTTTATTATTATAGTAATGCGAATAAGGATGACGACGACGACGACGACGACGACGACGACGACGACGACGATAATGATAAATTAATAAAGCATCGACGTAAGAAGAAGGTTTTACATTTTATTATATTTGAGAAAAAATACGAGACCGGCAGTTCCTTGTAATGAACGTTAAAAAATGTCAACGACCATTTGACACGTGAAATTTGCTTCAGCATTACCCGGCGCTCTGTTAAAATAATGAAGTAACATAATGATATAATAAGTCTTGAGTTCCCGGGACTTTTGGAGGGTGGTTAAGGTAATATAATTAAAATGTCCTCGCATAGCTCTAATTCCGAGTACTCTTAAGCCTGCCGCTGGATTTGCGGTCAGGCTAATGAGTAACGGCCATCCGCCCGTCCATTCATTGCAAGAGGAAAAAAGAATGGTTCACGTGTTGAGCTAATGATCCACGTGTGTGCACTCACTTGATACGATAAATGATTGAGATCGAGCCCTCGAGTTAACCGTCTGGCAGGTTCAGTTCATCCAAATGAAATACAACCTGTACTCGCTATTGTATACACGGGAGAGATATTGTATATCTCTCGGAATTACCACAATATGAGTGCATATGAGTAGACTCGTATGCACTCATATTTACCTGCCTTTGACGAGCACAGCTTTTATTAAAAACCAAAACTCACGAGCTCCTTTCTATTTGTCTTCTAACGAATCTCGTGAAACGAGTCAAGCGGCTTATCGTCTTCGTGTTTTACTTTTTTATTCGCCGATCTACGACTGCGATCTGCCAATAATAAAAGATGATCTCAATTGATTAATGCATCCGATTATGCACTTTTTTTTTTTCTCCAACAATGAGATAGCTAATGCAATTATTACATCGTTTTACAGGCATTTTTTTTACTTTATGAAGTACAAACTTTATTTTTTTTTTTTTTTTTTTTTTTTTTTTTTTTTTTAATAACCCGCAGACATACATTTTTTTTAATATTTTTTTTTTTTTTTTTTTTTTTTTTTTTTTTTTTTTTTATTACCATCGTGATTCTTTGGTGACTCGGAGAATTAATCTAAAAGAAATTACGCTGGCAGAATGTATTCCAAAACTAAATTCAAATATTTATAATAATTATAAAATTATAGGGAACTCGCGATATTGCCTTATATCAATAGACGAAGTCACGATACAATGCATTTTATGCCGTTAAAGGCATCTCAAATAATAATGTATGCAAAGAATGTAAGTAATAAATCGTTTTACGTCAACTTAATTTGAAGACGAACGGAAAATTGAATTCATGGTCAATCGTCCGTACCAAGGAATTGATATAAAATACGAATCCTTTCATAGCCTTTGCGAGTCTGTGTGAGACGCGAGGCACTTGTGCTTCACCAAGTCCACGAGTATGTATGTCAGACAATAAATTATCTAGTTTGACATAAAATTCGCTCGAATTTTAGGCTGACCTATAAAGTTCGATACGACGCTTTAATTAAGCGATCGTAGAAAACGATCAACAAGCATAGTAACATTATATTCGCGTGTACGTGAATTTGAGCGGGGGGAGGGGGGTGAGTGGGTGGGCGCGGCCGATTGCGCGCCACGTATTATGTAATATTCTGCATTTTTCAGGAATTTGATAATTGAAATTGGACACCGAAGTTAACGTGCACTTCAGGTATATAGGTTCACGATATGTCGTATGGTATGATCAATAGTTTAACTATTTAATTGGATTATTATGAACCATACGAGTCCGCAAGCATAAACCGTGTAAATACATTTAATTCTAAGAAGCAAATATATATATCATATTATTCACAATTGATGTATTACGAAGGCAATTAATATTTACTTATGTGTCAATTCGAAAATTTTATTACCCAAAGATACTTCTGATCTAATATTCGATATTTTCTCATCATTCTTAACGCAATTTATTATGACTAAACTACTAATCAAAAGCTCTAATTACTTAAACTTTAAACCGAATTGACTCATAATTATATTTAATTTGTAGTTATTTCGACTTTCAAGCGCAAACTTTATATTAATACATTACAGTACATGTACTTTTTATTGTCAGGTATTTGTTTATGTATTATATAAGATGCCGCTATGACTCATAATCACTCATAAGCGTCTATTATTCAACGTTAATCCAATAATTAATACAGTAATTGCTTTTGGATTTGCTCTTTAGTAAATTGAAATATTTATGGAAAATTCATTGAATCTAAGATATAATTTTTTTATCCAATCGACTGCATCCGTCCACACTGTATAAGTTAATATTTATTTAATATTTACTTTATAAAGTCTATTTACGATTATAAAGCCGTAATTTTCATAAACATAAATAGTTTCAGTTCATTTCGAAAAATTCTCTCACGGACAAAAATAGGAAAAGCTTATTTTAATTGTAATATCGTTTTGTTAAATTTAAGTTTCAAACAAATCAAAACTTTAAATAGTTATGAACTGCTTCGTAGGCTAAATTTCAAATAAGTCGTTAGTTTCATATCAGAACTCTTGAATCCAACATTTACTTAAAAGTATGTAAATGTATTTTGAAATTGTTGAAACTACGCTGTACAAAGAAATTTGTACAAAAAGAAATTGTTTTTAAGAATTTGAATACATAAAAGTTTAACAAACTTTAACTTTTTAGAAATAACTTAAATAACATTTCCATATCACATTCTAGCCATATGCTGCATAAAAAGATTAGTTGATAAAGAAAAAGAGTCGTAAAATACTCTTATATGTTGTTTGTTTAATTTTCAAATAAATATCATCTTTTTAATAAATTTGTTAAACATAATATTTGTAGGAAAATGTTATTGTAATTTTTGATAAATATTGATTATAAAAATAGATACGATAATTGCGATTGTTTATAATCAATTGATCATAAATTACATAAATAATTTCAGTTAATACATAGCAACAATAACAGGTATTTACAATGATAATCGCATTTTTTATTATTATAGTTTATTGTAATGATCTATGGTATTATTATATTTAAGTAGTTTATTGTCAATGAAGAAGACGAATATTATTAGCCGTTGTAATTATAAGGAACAATAATATTTTAAACAAAAGCGCGATATAAAGCAATATTTTTTAGACTTTTTGTAAATTTTATGATTATATATACAAAATAGTTTTGATTAACAATAATGAATGAAAAACTTGTAGGATGTTTATAAGTTGAACGATTACGAACTTTGATAGATTGCGAGGATAGGGAAACTACAGGATCCATATAAAATGTTATTTAATATGTTGCTCCTGTAAGCAAAGCACGTTGCTTCTTTTTTTTTCTTTCTCTTTTTTTTTTAAGTACTTAAGAGCTTTTACATAAAAACAGCAACAACGTGTTTACGAATAATATAGTTACATCGAGTATATGGGAATTCGTATGACGATGGAGAGAGAGAGAGAGAGAGAGAGAGAGAGAGAGAGAGAGAGCGGTGGTGGGGGGAGAGATAATCAAAACAGAATCGCGCGCTTAGCGAGGGAAGAATACATTAGAATAGCGTGTTATGCGTTGGGTCAGATTAAACGTAATCCCGCAGTGTATGAGCGAGATTGTCAGAGCAAGCTGCTTGAGATTCGCATTCCGAATAAAAAAAAAGTACTGATAAGAATGTAGGATGGCTGTTAATTAGCGGATGGTGCATCATCCCCGGGGCGAAGGAGACGCGCGTCAATAAAGTCAATTATCCTGACTCGAAGGTTCAAAGTACGGGCTCGCGGGACACGTGGTGCTCGGGGCCAGGGCGAGCCGAGCCGCGTCCAAGGCGAGGAAGCTCGGCTACCGAGAAACAGATGGCGGGAGAGTTGTGCGAGAAGAAGGGAAGGGAAGGGAGAAGAAAGGGCCGTCCGCGGCAGAGGAGCGAGTCGCGTATAGCGGCTAAGGAAGAAGCAGCAGAGGCGCGCGATCGAGCGTGGAAGGGGGCCTACGCGAACCGCAGCCGCGAAGCTTCAATTGAAACTGGTTTTAACTGGCGGAGGTCGCCGCGATCCGGACGCGTGTTGACACGGAGCCGACACCCAACACGACAATGTAAGCGCCGCTCGAGCCCTGAACGCAAGAACGACCAGCCGAGGCTCAATTAACCCGGGACTCGCGCTTTTTCGTTCTAATTGATTAATTGTCACTAGGACCGAGACGTCGTCGTCGTCGTCGTCGTCGTCGTCGTCGTCGTCGTCGTCGTCGTCATCGTCATCTACGTCTACGTTGTCGTCTACGTCCACGTCGTCGTCCTCGTCTTCGCCGCTTTTCTCACGATTACTATCGGCAGATCGTCATTGACGATCTTATAGCCCCTCCCCCTCCGACCCCGAACAGCTCGCCCTTCGAAGATTCATCACGGCTCTTGCATGCGCTCTCGATCCCAATCCACCAATAAATCGCCATGGTATTCGCGGTCGATTTACCATTCGCCGGAAACCCTTTATTATTCCCTTTTAGCAACTATCCCTTATTGTTATAAATTATGAAATTTTGTAATATCGCACAATGGAAGGGCGCGTAACAGTTTCCTGTAAAGTAAATACAAATATTAGTCAGTCGTCTCGAAAGAGGCCTTACTATTGAAAAGAATATCCTTTCAATGTATTCATTAAAATTAAACGGCTGTTAATTTACACATAATTTATTTATCGATCGACTTTGTCGTTATTAACGTCATTGTATTTTCTTTACTCTAAATTAATACTTTAATTCGGCCAAATTAGTATTAATGCATATGTATATATACATATAAAGACGCATTCAATTGAGTAATGTAAACACGAAAATTCCATACAGAGCTTTCGGTTTTAACTCTCCTCGGGTTTTTCCACCATGTCAATTAATATACAATATCGAAGCGAATATTACGAGTGCGAGTCGTCATGTCAATAATTAAACGAAACAAATATTTCCGGATTACGCGACAAAGCTGATTTCTCTCTCTCTCTCTCTCTCTCTCTCTCTCTCTGCCTGAAATCATAATTAGATAAGTCTAACAATTCATGGTGAAGTTAGTTGATCCTTTGCAAAGAAGCCTACAAGATCAACCGGCTGATCTTCTTCATTGACAACGATGACGCACATAAATATCCCGATATTAACTTAAACACGAAAGTCCCTATATAAACAATTGCGCTCTACCGTTTATGCGAGATTTGGTAAAGATAAAAGTGAGCCGATGAGTCTGATGAGTCCGATGAGTCCGAACAAGCGTTATTTCCGTTATAACGAGCAAATTCTTTAAATTGCTTAAATTGTTGTAATTATCACGGAAAAATTATCTTAAAAACCATTAGCGCCGCGTGACGCCGAGTGTAGATTAAAAAATTTTCATTAATTCAAGTGTCGGTGAATATTCTATACTTTTTCATGTGAGCCTCCTTTAATCAATTCAGATAATAATTTCTTCATAATGATTAATGCGCATACTCAATTAACATGGGGAGTATTTGATTTTTATTGCACACATATCGAGTAAATACTCCCATTCCAGTAATAACGAATTATTCACGGTATTACGAATTTTTTTCATAACGAGTGCTAAACACCAGGGCTATAATAATTTTTAGTATGAATTACGTCTTGAAATTCTTTATTCGATAGCCTTTTGTTTTCAATGATCAATTACCGAGTATCCTAAAGTCCATCCTCTCTTGCGCTTGTACGTAAATATTTATATTATTAAAACAGTGGCTGCTAGCAGCGCTTAAATTTATGGCTACAATATGAATTTGAAAAACTAGATTTTACCCTTAAATGAAGCAATTGGCTCGGGCGGTTGTATTATTAAAGCTCAAAGATCTATTTTACAGGGCTTGATCGCTGCTCATCGAAGCAGACAATAACGAATGAACTTTAGCCTTATTCCCCAAAGTACTTATCAAAGTACTCATTGCTTTTAAACGCGTGATGTTCAAGCTAATAATATTCCCACTTTCATTCGTTAATTCGTGACTTTATCGCGGAATTTAGCTTTTACAATTATTTGTCCGGTAGAATAAAATGTGCACGTAATTGAAAATAGATGGGATCCAAGTAGAGCCAAAGGATAAGCGAGATGGGACGGCTTTTTTTTGAATACCGTAGACGATACGATGATCGAGGCTTCAGCCGCGGATTAATTATTTCTGGATCAATGCCCAATCGATATAGCTGTGCTCGCTTCGAGCACCGTATCTGCATAATGTTGTTGGTAAAGTCGGATGTCTGCAAGTATCAGCATTTGGCTCGAGTAATCGGCCTGTACCATCGTTTATTGAATCGACGGAGCCGAATCCCGTAAGATCGAGGGGCGCACGCGAGCAGGGAAATTTTCTTTTTTAAATCACTCTTTCGAGGATGAAATATATTAGGAATAACTTCAAGGAAATAACGTTAAGCTAAAATATTTCAATAGACGAGTTTTAAATTTTCATCTATAATGAATTTGTAATAATTACATGAGGCCGCTTATCGCTTAAATATACCAGAAAGTATTTTTATATTTAAACTTTTAATATTTCATTAACGCCAAAGTCAAAATTATTCTTCATTTCAGTCTATTATTTTTCTACAACTACTTTGATAATAGTATCACTAGCAAAAGATGAATATGTGCTTATAAGCAGGATTATTTGCTATTAAATTTCAACGATCGACTAGCATTGACTAGTCAAAAGACTGGCCCCGACCTATGCCTTTTCATATTGAGATACTTTGTTTAAAAAAAAAAATTTATGTTCGGACAATAGAAAGTTAAAAAGTCTAAACTGCTCAATGAGGCAGAGAATCCCAACGTCTCTGGAATATGCAAATTAAATCCTAATAAGAAATTGCTATCTCTTGTTAAATAGAACTATTGCATTAGATCGAAATACTCATAAAATTCGAGTCAATAGCTTATTTACCGACTGTAATGACGAAAACATTTTCAGTCTTATTTAAAATTTTTTTTACAATTTTCTTAAATTAAATTTGTAATAAAATATATAGTTTATTCATTTACAAGATTATTAACAATATAAAATAACATCCAGTTACAAACATTTTTTTACAATTTATAATATGTAATCATTAAATAACATAGTTGACTAAAAAGAGTTTAACCTTATAGATATATATATTATTGTGCATTAATTAATGCTATATTTATACTTTTTCTTAAATGACTTTAAAACATTTATACCATATATTTTAAAATATATATAAACATATCTCTAAATTTATAATTTAGTTCTAATTCATATACATTATTTTTTAAAAATAACGTAACAATCGGTAACAGTAGCCATTCTTATTATATATATATATATATATATATATATGTAAAATAAATAAAATATTAAGTAACAATGGAATGTAAACAGTAAAATATAATATAATATAATATTATAAAAAAGTTAATGTTTAATACAATAAAATAAAATACGAAATAAAAATAATTATTAGTAACAATTAATTTCTAAATACGTAAGATCTTTATATTCTATTAAGTAAATATTTTTCATTATATTGTCTTCTTTATCAGTCATACATCTCGTTTTTAAATTACCGAATTTCTTATATTTATATAATTAGTATAAAATAAAATATTTTTTTATATTATGTTTAAAATTTTTTTTTTTTAAGTAATGTAGATAAAATTGAACCAAAAAATATTTAATTTTATAAGCAGTAAATGTTTAGTATGTAAAAATATAAATATTAACATTTATAAATGACTGTTTTCGTCTTTATCCTTTAAAGAATTTTTTCTTTTACTTTTAAATACATATAATCCATTCGTCATTATATTTCCATTCATTTCCGTTTGACACTGTCTTCTTCGTCTAATACATTTAGCAACAAATGGAAAAAATAGATCTGGATCTAGCTGATCATTATTATCATTATACAATAAACGGGTTAAATGGCTCACAACAATTCCAACTATTATTGTAATCAGAAAGCCGATTGCACTATACCATATATAAGATATACGGTATAAATAAAAATAGTATGGCTCTTCTCTGCAAATATATTAATAAACATTATATTAAATTTAAAATTTCACATATATTGTACAATAGAATGAAATGTAATTAAACTTTTATACAAATTATGTAAAATAGTGTTCAATAACATTGTTCAGTAACAATTGTTCGATAACAATTTTAATTTTTATTCCTTAAGAAATCATTCATTATATACTATGTGAAGCTTGCATATATAGAATTTCAGGAAGCTCAAAACAATATAATATAACTTTTAATGTATAATGCGTAATGTATAATGTAATATAACTTGCTTTTATTTTATAACAAATAAATGTATATATATATAAAAAAAAAAAAACTTACGTTTCAATGGTTGGTGAGAATGTAGTAGGATGAGAGGAATTGGAATACATAAAAACTTTTGCATCACAGCCTTCAATTGAAATTGGTAAACGTTCTGGAATTGGTTTCGGTTGACCGAAAGCAATCCACAGCATAATTCCAAGAGAAGAAAAAACTCCACTAATAGCACCAATTTGATTAGCAGATTCTATTAACATTCCTAGTGTAAAGATACCGAGTAAAGGGCCTCCAACAACTCCAAAAATAGTTAAGCTTGCCTATGATATTCAAAAAAGTTACATTTTTTACTGTAATAACTTTAAAATCACACACATATATATATATTATAACAGGTAAAAGAAGAAATAATTAGTTAGCGTATTATTTTTAATCAAATTATGAAAATAATTAATATTTCTATTTCAAGGAAAATTTTAAAATCATTTTCTTTAGTATAATACAATACCTGAAGTACGCCTCCCAATAATTGCGCAGCAAAAGCTAAAGCAAGACAAGCAATTCCAAAAGTCAGTACTAATAATTTACTTATTAATATAGATCTAGCTTCCGGAAAAACATTCCCAGTATATTTTACATAGATCGGTTTTATATAATCTTCTAAAGTAACAGCTGCTAAGGAATTTAGCCCAGCAGATATTGTACTTAAACCAGCACTAAAAATTCCTAAAAGGAGTAAAATAAGAAATGATTAAGAATTTATAAAACCAGAAGAAAATTTGATGGATAAAAATAATATATATTATTATGCGTGTGTAACCATTATTGGATTAGTTACACACGTTTAATAAAATTATTATCAATATTAAGTTCCTAGGTATAAAATTTTACTTGTAGTCTGAAAGATTACGCATAATTTAAAAAAAAATTATTATAATATTAAAATCAAATTATTAATTATTTAATTTTATATGCTAGTAAATCCTAGTTAAAAAATTTTGTTGTATAATGCATATATATCAACTATCAAAATTATATAAATACCAGCTACAAATAAGCCAGGGATTCCTGGTAAATTTGATAATGCATCCATCACATAAAATGGTAATAGCATGTCACTTGAGGATATTTTTCCACTAGTTTGTGGATCACAATTATGATAATAACTATAAATACTCAAACCAGAAAAACATGTTGTGACAGAGAGAACGGTTAAAATCGGCCAGTTTAACCACAAGGCTATTCTTGCAGACTTCAAATTTCTGAATTTAAAAGGAAACGTATTTCATTATTAAATCGATATTGTCAATGTTAAATGAAAAATAGAATCTAAAGTACAAGAAACATATAGTGAAGGTGTATAAAAGATATTAATAATCTGCATTATTTACCGTAAAGTCATCATACGTTGAACTTGAATTTGATTTACCCCATACAGCGATAAAAAAGTAAATAACCCTCCGATAATGAGTCCCCACCAAGTATGTCGAATCGTTGGATCAAGTGATATGCTGTCAATTAAAAAATAAAATTAATGAATCGTAATTATTTGTTTTATACAAATTATTACTCATAGTGTAAATAATATGTTTAATAATTCATTTATCATAGCATATATATTAATTAATTTTTAATATTAAATTAAGTACGTGTAATCATGTGCAAAATCATTATGTATTGTTTAAAGCAAACCTATACATACCTATCAAATTGAATTCTACCGCCATCTGATGAAATTTCCCAAATTTTACTAAAGCCACCAAGTTTTTGGGCTACTGTACCAATAACAATAAATATAGAAACAAACATTAAAAATCCTTGGAAGATATCAGTGATTAGTACAGCTTTAATTCCTCCTATAGTAGAATAAAAT
This sequence comes from Ceratosolen fusciceps, assembly GCA_018883505.1. NCBI lineage: Eukaryota > Metazoa > Arthropoda > Insecta > Hymenoptera > Agaonidae > Ceratosolen > Ceratosolen fusciceps. Next base: position 10,982,170 of record RCIC01000003.1, on the reverse strand, counting down.
GCACAAACTAGACCAACAAAAACTATGCTCCAAATCCTAGATAAGCCAGTTGTTGCTTCGAGGGCTAATGCTGGTGCATATAAAACTACACCAGAATATAAAAGCAGCTGGATCCAGGATGCAAAACTAGCTGATAATCTTGCACCATAACCAAAACGCTTTTCTAAGTACTATAAACATATAATAACAGAAATATAATAACTTTTATTTTATAGACGTTATAATAATGTTATTTGATTTATACCTCGTATGCGCTTATTGCTCCAAGATTAAAAAAAATAGGCAAAAAACCATAGCAAATAATAGGTGTACCTAATAGGTATGATATGTTAATGACAACAAATTGTGTACCATAAGTATAATTTTCAGCCGACAGACCAAGTAATGTAATTGCAGACATAAAGGAAACCATAAGAGCTATACCAATGGGAACGACACCCATTGATTTATTTGCAGAAAAGTATTCCTAAAATAAAGATTTATTTTATATTTATTTTAAATTGTTTTTTATGTATTACCAGTTTGCATGCACTTTATTAATTAGTGTAGTCATTTGAATATAAAATACCTGTGTCGTCTTTTGTCTTCCTCCAGAAAATCTGTAGTACAAGCCAATGCCGACACTTATACTCATTGTTGCTATAATAACTAAATAGTCCACCCATCCTAAAGTTGATGCTTTCATATTTACTGTTATCTGTGAAAACAACGCAATATAAGCAAGTGTAAAATTTTTAATTTAATATATGAAATCTATTTCATATAAAATAATATCTTATAACAAAAATGTCGATACAATAAAGTTATCAAGAATTTTATATATTTTTAATTAAATAAAATTCACATAAATTGTGGAGAAAAAAAATTTAAGTGATTTTGAATGAACAAATAGTATTTTTATAAAAATCCAAAAAAATTCATTATTTTTCAGCATTAGTATTTAATATCTCATTATCTTTTATTATTATATACAATAAAACTTTGTTTTACAACATTTGAAATTAATAGTTGCTTTTTATAATTATAAAAGTTATTTTTTATGGAAAAAATTTTAAACAAAAAATTAATTTTTACATTTAATATAAAAAAAAATCATGAATATAGTAAACATAGTCTCAATCAGTTATTACTTGAAAAAATTCAATATAACATAAATGATATATTTTTATGTTGTGGCTTGAAATTTTTCCTTTTATATAATTTACAGCAAATATCAAATTTACCAATTATTTCTTCTTTATGAAAGTCAATTTTAACTGTGTTACTGTTACATCACTTTTAATATTATACAATGATTTCATATATTTTTTCATTTGTGTTAGTTAATGTCAAATAATTATTTGCATAAATGTTTATTTTAGAAATTTAATGTCATAAATGATTTAGTTAAACAAGTGCTTACTTTTACTCATATTATAAATATTTATCTGCAATTTAAGTCAAATATAACTTTGTTTATAGCTGGTGTAGTAAAACACATAAAATTTATTTATAGTTGATACGGATGAAAATAATTGTTGAATCATAATGTATTATATAATTTAAAATGAAATTTTAATAAAAAACGTAAATTATTTGAAAATTCAAATGATGCTATGTCTGTTATTTACAGGAAATTATTATTTTATCAATATTATTTAATACTATTATTTAATTGTTTTCGCAACGAAAAGCATACTTTTCATATTTTGCACTATTAGGAACAAAAATCATTAAAATATTAAATTCTGTTCTAGATTGATTTTAATAAGCAATGAGAATAGTGCATGAATAAATTATCTAAAAATTGTATAAATGAAAGGTATTTGCACTCGCGTTCTTTCTAATAATTACGCATGTACGTATTATGCATGTATATATATATATATATATATGTACATGGGTGCGCGAACGTAATGTACTTTCGCGTATGGGTTTTGTATGAAATAATAAAATAATAAATGAAAATTTGAATAGTAAGCATAGAAAGTTAAAATTTATAAAAAATTAATGACTAGAAGTATATATAAAAATTCTGTAGAATAGATAATATTAATCAATAATATTAGTGGAGTATTTATTTTTGCTGATGTAATATGTAAATATAGTTCGTATTCCTATAAATTTTATTAGGAAATCCATTGAGTAAATGTTACTATCAGGCGACAATGACACATGCGAATTAACAGGAGATTAAAAGAGAAAGTGTTGAGAAAATGCTTACGTACCTAGAAATACGAAAAATTCATGAATGTTGAATGAAACTGTTTTAAAATTTTCTTTCAAATATAATTAGAAGACGTTCATGACGCAAGTGAATGAGCTTGGCAAGGAATTCCGAATTCGAACACTGTTTTTTTACTGTTACAATAGGGAAAAATGAAACGAGCGGCTTCCCACAATTCGAATCCGATTGCTACATTTAACTTATTCATTATTTGGCAAGATGTAGCTTCGATAAAAAAAATTCATCTTCGGCTCGGCTCTAACCCGTGCAGTCGATTTCTCTTTCTAACCTACAAATTACTCCTTTTGAACATATATATATATGCTCCGACTACATGCATAATATTTATATCTGACCATGACGATAGGCATCTCACTCTAATGAAGCTTTAGAAGCTCTGAATTGTGTAGATTCTGAGAAATTGACGGCATTTTGAAAGTTGGACCGCCGTGAGGGGGGGGGAGGGCGAGCAGCGATGACTGATAATTAAATTAAATTCCCATTAAACATAATAAGATACGAGCGATAAAAGAAATCATGATTATCGTTTAAATATTTACCATGCGCTCTTTGATTTTCGTCCATTATTTTCCATTCAAAATCATTGCTCGGAGAAATATTGCCCAACGTCTATGTATATATACATATTATATTTATATATAATAATTATTTATTACCACCTCTTAAAACCATAAATTCCACATCACAGATATGATTATGATTGGTTTGGTAACAGATAGTATTGCTACATGCACACATACGCGTTTAATTGCTAAAACATTAGTCGTGTACAATTAATAATTGTCTTATACTTGCTGAAATCTTATTTGTATTAATATTTAATGTTCATGAATAATAATCAGTTATGACGCCAATTCTCGGCTTTTATACAATGAAGATAATCGACGGGTTAAAATTTTAAAGTTGAATTACCATAAAATTATGACTTCGCTGTCGAGTACAAAGGTAGTAATAATAATAATAATAAATTTAAAAAACGTAATTTCTAGATCGTGGCTATAGAGAGAGAGAGAGAGAGAGAGAGAGAGAGAGAGATGATTATACTATAAATAAGTAATAAAAAGATAATCTTAAGTCGAGTGGTTCTGTTTGATATTAGATAAAGCGAGTCAGTGTTGTAGTAAGTGTAACGTGCATATAGTTGACAATAGTTTTATTTATAAAAAACCATTTTTCAAAAGCCTTTTCCCGAACAATAACGCGAATAAAGTGAATAATAACAATAACTAAGTAAGTAAGTAAGTAAGTAAGTAAGTAAGTAAGTAAGTAAGTAAAGTAAGTAAGCAAGTAAGCAAGTAAGAGAAACTACTCGTTAGGAGCGGTTGGGCCAATCTTACAAACAGAGATCTCGGATGATCTCTATTTGCTTCCATTTGCCAGAGAGTAACGGCTTTCGAGCTAGGCCTGAGTCAGCCTTGGAACACTTCTTTTCGCATTGGTTTTCTAATCAAGAAACTTTATCTCTGGCTACTCTTCCTCTAGGCTTCGAGGCTCCGGCTCAATTGCTGGCTCGCCTGGCTGCCTTGATCGAAGCATTGGCCTCCTTTTTCAATACAAATGCCTTCATAGTTAGTTTCTTCAACTCTCTATACCTACAGGCTATTGTCTCGTGAGCTACGCTCGCCGCGGAAGCGTCGAGGATGAGCGTTGGCAAGTCTTGGCAGACAAATCGTAAAGGCTTTTACCGACTTTCGATCTCGGCCAACAAAATGTTTCGCAGCTCATCATCTTAGCTGAACTTAGCCGTCGCCGGAACTCAATCATTTGAATAAAAAAGAAAGAAAAGAAGAAAAACCTAAGGGGGGGGGGACCCTTTATCTGAGCAGAGTTCGATATGGATCCGCGCGGCAGTCGTTCAAATCAATGCGCAATCCATCCTTTTGCAATTCTGGCTTTCTTGCCTCGGCTATCGACAGGATCTATCGACTCAGCTTTTCCTGCCGATATCGCCTACGAATTCTCACATTCCGTTGCTTTCCTTCCTTCTTTTCTTTCTTTTTCTTTTTCTTTTTCCTTTAGAGAATGCCAGCTCCGCTCCCAATTTAGCCTCGGAGTACAAAAAACATCGACGAGGCTTTAGCGATTCGGCGAACAGTACTGATCAACAATACCGAAATATCAAAGGAATGCGTATCGTAAAGTCGCTTTTCCGATCGATCTCATAATACGACGAATTCGAAATCGGTAATAATTACACGGTTCTCACCTTCTCGAACATCGAACATTACACCGAATCGATCTACGTTACGTTTTCTCCTCCCCCCCCCACCTGTTTTTAGTCCCTTATTAACGAATCGCGCGCACGGCTATCAATCGATCGATCATCAATATTCCAACAATTCTTCGCACAATATTTTTATACTTGCCGTTTTATAATTGTGACTTTATCGTAATTACGCATTTACTATTATTACAATATATATTTAACAAATATGACCGTTTATATACCAAGTACTACTTAAAAGTACGAAATATACGATAATTTTTTATACATTTCCTTTGTATATTTTAATTTTATCAAAGATTTTGTAATTTTTTACAATTGTAATAATTTGTATATACTTATTTGTATATACAAATTGTAGGAAATAAAAAAGAAAGTAAAGTACAAATTTTTCTTGTACAATAAAATATTTGGAATTCTTTTTGTAATGATAAAATCTTGATATATCAGCAGAAGAGCTATTAAAAATTTCGCTTTAATCAGCCCGAAAATTAATTACAAGAAATACTACGCGTTTTAAAACGCATTTCACTTCGTTTATAACATAATCCTATCATTAATTTCTTTATTTACTTCGTCTGACCTATAAACTAAAAATGAAGAAACGTAAGATAAATATTTATTATACGAAAAATATTTGCCTGCAATGATTATTCATTAAAATAAATAATTCTGAAATTATTCGTATTAAAAAAAGGGTATTTTTAAAGAATTTTTATTTATTAAACATTTATTTATTTTCTAATGATGTTCTATTACAAATAGCTGATGCTAAGAATTAGAATGTAAGAAGGGGAAAAGAAATGCAAATTCTCTTCTGTATTATCATATACTTTTTTTGCTTTAATAACGCTCGATATTCTAATCTGCACTGCATTAGTTATTTTTATTTGTTTTTAGAGCCATTGTAAGAAGTGATAAATAATTTCAGGCTCTTCTGAGATTAAATTATAATCGTAGGGTCGGAATGTTTTAAAGCAAAGAAGAATTGTAATTTAACGTGAGCCTAATGATGAATCGAAAAGAGCGAAACCATAGCTCGAAAGTACGAGACATTAATTAAATAAGTCATGGGGTCGTTTTAGTATAGAATTAATAATTTCTCAAAAATGTTTAGCATACCTTTAGTGACTTTTTTACAAATAAATTATGTTCGTTAAATTGACTATTCAGAATAAAACTCGTGGTGTAAAATTCACCACGGTTTATTCATTGAGCGTTGATGTCGCTAAGATAGTATATATCTTTTAAGCTAATTGACAGAGAATTATAAGCTCCCATGACTAGTGATTTTATTTTCCAAATGTCGCCATGTTGTGTCGACTGATACCGAGCACAGATACCGAGTTTTCTTGTACCTTTTAGGTTATCTGTTGGAGTTGCAATTCTTAGATCTTACAGTGCTCTGCTTATGCTATAAAAATAGACTCGTAAGTTAATTAATAGGCTAATTCTCTATATATTCATTTACGCATACATGTATTTAACAATGGATTGTAAATTCATCGTAAATTAAATACTGTTATCAAGCGGATATCATAAGATCATAAGATTTCTATCTCCCGATAACAGTTTTTATATTTGAAATGGCTTATACGTCTAAAGTACACGAAAAAACTTGTAACTTTTTGCAAAAAATTAAAAGGCTTTTAATACCAATGCAATGCACTGTTATCCATGGGAACGCACCACCTTACAAGGTACTCATTGTCATTTATATATAATTTAAAAGTTGAGCGTGAATAAAGATAAACGACGTTTTCAAATTTGTAATCATATTTTATCAATTTAAATACGAAAAAATAGGAAAATCTACACATTAGTAACATTTTTTTCATAATGCATTAATTCGCAACAATATTTTTATTGCGATTTACAGTTAAATTTATTATTTTAATATTTTTCCTTTGATGGTTTATTCTATACTCAGATTCAAAATTTCTTTACTTAGTATTAAAGTTTTGTTTATAATAAGTATAGTAAGTGTAATAGTAAGCATTGATTTGTTTTTAATCATACTTAATCAAAACAAATGAAATCTATATAATATGGATTAATAAATTTATTTTAACATGCATTTTTCATTGTATCCTTTACCTTAATTAACATAATTTATACATTATATATATTTTTTAAGATGTGCCAAATAATTCAATTGAGATGAGCATCACTCAATAGATTATGCATAATATCGTCTCATTTAAGACATATTTAAAAAGATTTCTGTTAATTGCTTTCATGCAGATTTATGGGATAAGCAAAATATCACATGAATTTCAATTGTCTAAAGTAAAGTTAAAATGGTTCAGAACTATTTAAAAATGTAATCATTTAAATGGAATTTTTTTATTAATGAAAAATATTTTTCAGGTAATAGAATTATAGAAGGAAAAGTTTTATACAAAAGAAAAAAATATCTGAAGAATCTTAAAGAATTGTCATCTTGTGAAAATGTACTATATCTTAAGCATGATACATTTTTACAGATTAAATTTTATGTTTATATTTTTTTTATAATTGGCTGCTAAATATTTTGTTATGTTAGTATTGACTGTTATTGTTATGCTATTTATACTATTTAATAATTATCTGGTTATCTAATAAAATTCATATCTTCTTATTTAGTAATATAACTTTCCAGCTTGAAATTTGGAGCTTATATGAAATTATGAATATAATATTACATATTTACTTTAATTTTTAAATACTAATTAATTAATGTATTGCTTTATTTTGATAATCAGAAGTATTTTAAAGTGTTCTGATTCTCACTGAATTTGGGTTTCTTTTTGTATTAAAAAATATTAATCTAGTAAATATATAACTATTTGTTACCTAACAATTAATGAAAAAAATTTATAATTTAATTACTTAAAGAAATTATTGTATAAAACTAATAATTGTAAAATCATTAATACACATATTTAACAATTAAATATTTTTAAAAGTTGCTTTTAAATTCACAGAATAACAATAGTTACAATTATAAGCAAAACTAATTTAAAATTATTGAATAAATAATATCAATTGATGTATAAATTATCTATAAAATAGTTTTTAGTAAGTTTTTTAATATTATGCTTTAAACAAACAATTAATATATAGAAAATAACAGTTTAAATAGTTTTTTTAAATAAAAGAAGGTTAATATTTTTTTTGTCATTTTAAAATAAATCGAATTATGTATAATTTTAATAAATTATTTAATGTATACGTATATTTATTCTATATATATGCATGCAATTATTCGTGTACATAGATAATCACACTAAGATTAAGTTGATAGATTTATTAAATTACTAACATTTTATAATTAAAAAATATTTTTAAAAAATTAAGCTGCATTAAAATAATCCATAGTTTTAATTTGCGCATGCGTAGGAAGCTGTGCTGAATTGGCGCCAAATTTTATTAAGTCTAGTTGTTTACTTCGTCGCGTACGTATTGAGGTTAACGTTTTTATGTGTACACTTGTCGATAATTTAGTTAAAAGCTTATATAAATAGTAGTTTATTAAATTTGAATGAAATATGATTGATGATACTGAAGTAACTTCTATTAAGAAAATTGATAAGTCGGACAGTATCAATGTAACGGAAAACAAAGTAATAAAACGAAGGAATAATTTAACAGAGTATTTTAGTACAAGAGATCACAGCGTTAATCAACTATACCAATCTGAGGTACTTTCTGGAATACTTATATTAAAATATTTCAAATAATACATAAAAATACATATTATATTTGAAGTAAAGTTCTTACAATACAATAACGATTTATTTCGTCTATAATGAATAATGAATTTCATTTGTTAATGAGATGGTTTTTATTATAAAAAAGTCATTATGTAAATTGTAGAAATTGCTAATCAATTATTGTTTCTTATGATACGTATTGTTATCCAGGTACCACAAATTTGTAAAGATGAACCTTGTCAATTAGGAGTAGATGAAGCCGGGCGTGGCCCTGTATTAGGTCCAATGGTGTATGGAATATCTTATGCACCTCTATCACAAAAGAAATTATTAGTGCAAATGGGTTGTGCTGATTCTAAAAGTTTAACAGAAGATAAAAGAGATATAATATTTGATCAAATATGTGAGAATAATGATAAAATGGGATGGGCTATTGACGCAATTTCACCAAATTATATAGCAAATTCCATGTACCAAAGAACGAAAACATCTTTGAATGAAGTGTCTATAAATTCTGCAATTAATTTAATCAAAGGAGCTTTAGAAGCTGGAGTTTATGTGGCTGAAATATATGTTGACACTGTTGGAAAGCCTGAAAAATATCAAGCAAAATTAGTTAATTTATTTCCAGGAATTAAAATTACAGTAGCCAAAAAAGCTGATTCAACTTATCCGATTGTCAGTGCTGCTAGTATTTGTGCTAAAGTTTCCAGAGATCATGCTTTAAGAGCATGGCAATTTGTTGAAGGTGAAAATGAAAAAGAGTATGGGAGTGGATATCCAAATGATCCAGTAACCAAAGCTTGGCTCTCTGATAATGTGGATCCAGTATTTGGATTTCCACGAATTGTTAGATTCAGTTGGTCTACTGCTGAAAAAATTCTCGAATCAAATGCTTATGATGTAGAATGGGAAGAACCAGAAGAAGATAAAACTGAAACAAAAATATCTTCGTATTTTAGTAGAGCCTCTACAAAAATTACTGCAACGAAAAACAAAAAACATGAATTTTTTAAAAATAGATGCCTTCTCAGTACAACAGTGTTATAGCATAAAATTAAAATGATATAATATATTACGAAAATGACATTTAAACAAATTTAATTTTTTAATTGAATTGTAAATTAATATTTATTATTATGTTATAAATATTTATAAGTTTTTCATCGAATATTTTATATTATTAAAAAACAATAAAATGTACATCATAATAAGAGAAAAGGAAAATTGTAGATAAAAGTTCATATTGATGCATTAAATTTTAGAATTCTTAATAGTGTTCAAAGATTTACGAAGACTTTGATCTCCTATGGTTATAAATAAGATAAGAAATTTGTTTTAACTGTTTAAGAAATGCAATATTTAAGATCGCGTGAATATGACAATTATTGGTATTCAAATTAAAAGAACTTTACACAAAGTTAATATAAAAGCAAATGTGAGTAATAAAAATATAAAGCTACTTAAATCAATAATAAATATATACATATAATTTTTAATTATAATAAAATTGAAATACGTATAATTTTTTTAGATATTTGCGCGATCATAAGAAAACAGTATTTTGAAGACCACTTTTATTAGGAAATGATGGAAAAGTAACGAAATGTCAAAAAAAAAAATTTTATTATTGATGTGGGATTATCTTTTAATGTATAATTAATTAGTTTATATACATATTTACATAACTTTTGTAAGAGTACAAGAAGACCAAATTAAAAATTCATTCATAATTTTTTTCATACACCACAAGTTGATTTCACGAATCGGAATTCTTAAATTTCAAATCTTACAATGTTACGCTTTTTATAAACTATACAATAATTGTAATTACGCCTATATCATTGAATTATTGAATTAGCATCGACTAGATAGGGAACGAAACTATGAAATTTTTAAGTTTCAATGTAATCATTTTACAAAGGAAGATACACATTATTTGGTTGCTTTGTTTATAGTTAATAATAGCGCTTTACGATGTGCAATTATAGTGCGGCTTTTATAAATGACAATTGTGCGATCTTTAATCGTGCATAAATGGAAGTTGCTTTACGCGAATTAAAAACTAATAACGTACTTCTCGATCGGATAGAATCTTGGATTAAAAACTAATATTTATCGTGAACGTCTGCTCGCGTCACATGTCACTCGATTGTATTTATTATCTGTAATAATAATTTAAATTTAAATTATTATGTTAAGATGACCATTAGTAATAAAGGACATTAGTTCTTATTTGCATACATGTTTGTTGTTTTTTCTATAAGAGCAGACGTTAAGACGGTAAATATAAAAATTATGGCCAATGTAGAAATGTCAGTGGGAATTCATCTTTAGCTATTTCACAATAAACAGTCATTTTTTATTTATTCATAACAATGGAATATTGAATATAAGGAAGGTTATTGGGATCCATATGCAAATGAGAGCGATAAAGTCTTTAAACAGTGTTCGTAACAATTAATATGCCCGTTATTAAAAACTTAGTATCGATTATTAATTAAGGTAACAATATAATATCAATGATAATATTAATAGTAATAGCTATGACAAAAATAGTATATTTATTCTTCAGCAAGACTTCTCTTATTTTATTCTTAACTATTTTCTGAAACTCTTGCGGGTTTTATAAAGATCTGAAATATTCTATTTTAATACGTACAATAATTTTTTTTTCTTTTTTTTTTTTGCGTTTCATTTTCATATGTATTTCTTTTCTAAATTTTATCTAGATAGAGGCACCTACGTTCACTTTAAAAGAAAAGAAAAGAAAAGAAAGCAAAGAATCATTTAAATACATCAATGTAAATTATTCCGTAGATTGTTATTAAGACAGTAGAGAGACAGAGAGAGAGAGAGAGAGAAGCTTTGTTTTTTAAGCAAGACGAATGAGCAAAGAACATGTTGGACAGTTTACGAAAGGTGCCAATATCTAGTTTACCTTTCATTCCTTACGGCAGATTTAAGACGTACAGAACAATGCAACGCGCGCGAAGCACTGATTCGCGATATATTTAATATCTGACGTTAATCTCACTGCACGTAACATTAACAATCTCAAACGATCAAGTTTAATCTGAATTGAATATTAATACGAATTACGGAATATTACAAATCATCGCAAACGTGTAGATTTTGCTCGATTTAAGACGTATCCTCCTCGCTTAGCTCCCTAAGCGATAACTCCCAGAAAGTGAAATCTTGTAAAAACTATATAAATCGTTAACGCGTTTGCCAAGTTTCAATTCGTTCAACAATTCGTTATTAACAGGAGCTATAAAAAAAAGCCTCATCCTTAAGCTTTCCTTAAAGCTGACACGATAAAACGTACTACGTACTAAATATGAAGTTTAATGAATACGAATTAAGAGAAGTTAACGAAATGTTCCTTCGGTTCCTTTAATTTCATCAACTTACTTTGTCGGATATTAGAACTCCGTTATTATTATGTAGTATTGTTTAAGTTATTATGTCACTTCAATTACGCCTGCCCGAGGGCTTAAGGGGGATGGAGAGAGGGGTCGGAGTGGAGTTGGCCGTGGGGGGGAGGAGGGGGTGGGGGTGGTGGTGGGGCACATGGTGAATTCCTAGAGTACGTCGTGAATTCTTTAAAATTTTTGTCCTTCGCTTAATTAAATTTCTTGAGCCGTCGGCAGACGTTTTATAATCGTCGCATGGAGTGAGGCATTGCCTTGGCGCGCATTTCTATACTCCGAGGCAAACGTAATTCTCTGTGTGAATCAAGCCAATGACAACAGACACTTCGGTAATTCATCCGCTTAATATTAAAATAACTATATTACATTTAACGAACTCGATCTTTAGATTATATGCATGTTATTATACGTATACGTATATATATATATATATATATATGATTTGGCTTATTATAAACATACTTTTTTTCATATTATTTTTGGAGATCACAAATACATCGCTGGAAAAAGTGGAGCCAACAATTTACAATTTATTTTAAACTATCGATAGACATTTTTTTTATTTATAAAGGATCTTCTATTCTCGATTTTTAAAATAGCCTTTGCGTATCTGAAAGATTTAAAAAATATTATTTATTTTCTTCGTAATTGCACGCGCTTTTATTTTTTACATATTTTTACCATTCAGCGTATCGCATATATATTCGCAGTTCAATAATATTTCTTTCAAAAGCAATATTTTCTACGATTTCACTCCATTTGTCAGCATGTACATCAATTTCGGTCCTTTCCGCACGACGAAGGATCGGGAATTTTAATACTTTTCTCTTTAGACGATAAAAAAAATAAAATAATATATAATTCCAATATTTCCATCTTGCATTACACGTCTTATGGTACTTTTATGCGAGTGTATTATCATGTGTATCATGTCTTATCAATGCAACTCTAATCGCACGTTCAATTCAAAGATTAGCCCTATTTTTAAATTATTTGAAGTACGTTCGACGATTGTAAAATCTAAACGAAATAAAACATAGTCAAATAATTTATCACAGCCCGAGCTCGAAATAGTCAAATTAATTAATTAATCCCTTTGATCCTGAAAGATATATTGAAACGATGAATAGTTTGCGATGCTGGCAGTGTTAGTGCAATTATAGAGTATAAATTTTATGAAAAATGTATCCACTTTTCCAAACGCGTAATAAAATATCCAAAGTTCGACTGTCGATTCACTCGAAGTTCTTTCTTAACAAACATTCTCAGAAATTTTTACTTCTACATAGCTAATCCGGTTTTAGTGCAAAGGAGAAGATATTAAAGCTTTTAGCAAGATATCAGTGTTTGATCTTTGTCATAAGATAATATTACACATATACGTGTATACATGTATATATATATATATATATATACACATCTATATATATATACATACACACACATACCATTGGATAGAAACACTTTCTTGATGAATTTCGAGCGAATAATGTTGGCATAAACGGATTGTCACTTACGATAATTTGAGAAACATTACTTCAAACGAAGCATTTTGTTTCTTCTTGCTATAATGCAGCAGAGACTGCTTTCGTATATATTTTACGATCGACTCGTAAAACAGAACGATACGTTCGAAAGCACTAGGGATTCGTATCAATTGCCGGATATATTTTAGCTGCTTCCGTAAGAGGTGCTAATATTTTAGAAATAATGCAGAAATGATAAAGGTGGTTGGGTTGGTGGCGGTGCGAAGGAGGGGGGGTGGGGGTGGCGGCGGCGCGGCAAATGTTGTGACAAAGGACTTCTAAAAGCAGAAATTGGTTACCGACTGAGTATTACGTTCGGCGTTACGTAGAGGAAAATTAAGCTTCCGTTTATTAAAACAGCTATTGCTCTCTGCCGAGTGCTCTCAAAGGGAAGATTCGGCTTTCTCCTGCCATTAGAATGGAGATCGATAGCTTCGAATGAACACACACACACACATATATATATATATAAATCTTTGAAAGAAAATTAACTAGAAGGTAATTGATGCTATACATTGAATGAATGAATAAACATGCAAGGCTTCAAGGAACGTATATTATTTACTTAATTCAGGCTCTTTGGTCGTATTCTCAGCAAGATATAAGCGATCCTACTTCCCGATCGATCGCGCTCTCTTAAATTTCAAATCTGCCTTTCCCATAATGGCAATTTAACTTTCAAATCGTCCATTGTCCGAACGGAATCCATCATTTTTCTTGAGACTCGCTAGAGACGCTTACTTTATGGAAAGTCTATCGAAAGACATCGTTTTGGCCCATCAGCTGACAAGTGGCTTTAACAAGTCGATTCTATCCCGTCCCCTTTATTTTATTTTCATTGGCCATTGTTATTATTAGCCGAGAAATTACGAGGTGACCGAAGAAGGTGAAAAATGAACGTAACCGCGACCCTTCCCTCCGCTGTATGCTGCGGCTTTTATTAATCTAATAAGTAAAGTGTGAGAATCGTGTGAGGTAATGCTATGTAAAACCAGATCTTACTATATGTAAGTGACGTTTGCTATAAAAGCGGGGACCCGCTTGCGGATATTCCCTCTCGGTATTCGCTCCAATGCAATCCCCGGATACTCTAGGCGCCGTATTCCTCTAGCCGGAAATCAACACGCGCTTCCCTACAGTAGGCTAAATATAAAAATATAAATAACGCCGGTATATTTCAGAGGCGCAGCTCGTGCGAACTTTAATAATAGTCGCTTAAGCCTCTAAACGCCGAGATTATTTCGCAGGTTGTTTCTTTTTGTTCTTGAATGCTGAGCTCCGTCGAGATTAGCCGAGCCGGCAGGATGCGTCGTCTCCTCGCCTCGCCTCACTACAATGACAGGAGAGTGACGATCAGGAGGAGGTAGATGCCGGATATGAATGCCCTCGGCTTGTCGCTGCCGCTCGCTGCAAAAGTCACCAAAAGCACCCAACGAAATTACGTTAGTTACATAGAGTGCGAGCACTCGCGCGCCCATAAGCGCGTCGGCGCCCGCGAAAGAGGAGACGGAAGTGCAGCAGGACGAGGTTCGAGAAAGGCGGGCGCGGGCGCGGTCGTCGTGGTGTTAGCGGCGGCGGAGGTGGCGGAGGTGGTGTTGAGTGTGGGCTGGAGGACGTGGGGGCGGGGTGAGGAGGGGGGGAGGGGGCAACTTTACTCGGCGAGACTTTAATTAAAATTTGTTTACCCTCGGCTACTTGCGTGCTTTTGAAGCGACCGCACAACACCCATTGTACAGTCAACACTGGTGCGAAATACTTCCGCCGCGGGAACGGCGGATAGGTGGGGGGGGAGGCGGCGGCGGAGGGGTGAAAGGAAGAAAAGAAGTAGGAAAAAGAGCAGCCGCAAGGGACAATAGCGAATAAAAGGAATTACTGTACAAAGTAAATGAAGCCTTCTCCGCTTTATTTATCGCTGCTTTACGTTATTTTAAAGCGCGGCAGACTTTCCCTTGCGCTCGTGTACGAGCGCTGGGTACGGCGACTCGAGTACCTGCCACCCCACGTCCACACCTATCTCTCTATCCGTGCCTATGCATACCCGATGATAACGCACGCGCACACTCACTCGCGAGCGCGCAGTCGACGTACACCGACCAATGCCCGCGATTCGAAGATTTTATTAGTCTTCCCCGAGTCTTCCCCTCCGAGAGATAATAATCTTAATAAGAGAGAGCGAGAGAGAGAGAGAGAGAGAGAGAGAGAGAGACGACGCTCTCCCCGCTCGTCCTCCACCCCCGTGCCAACCACGGCCCCAATAACCCAATCTCCCTCAAGTGTCGACAAGTGGAGTTAGTTGCAATCGCCTTACTTCACTTCCCTTTTGCCTTTCTTCGGCTCCGCTGGGGGAAAACGATGTCGTAAAACGATCCTTTAAAGCGACTATGTGTCAGGGAGAAAGTGACTCATGTACACTGTCTCGGCTATCATATCTGAGCTTCGCTCCGATGAGTCAGATCAGATAAGTTGCACAAAATTACTCTGATCTAACCACCCCCGGACGAGGCAGACAAGAAAACACGAGGACATTTTTCAAACGACCTCGGTTATACAACTGCTCGGCATCATCTGTTTCATCACTGACGCATCAATACATTGCTCCCCCCACTCTCCACCCCCACCTCTTTATAGTATTAATTACAGCTTCGGCAACGTATTTACGTAACGAATACCTATTTTTAATTCTCTTTATCAATATTATCTAATTGCCGGCCCAATTGACGTCGTCCCTAATCGCCCAGCGCACGCACTGACGAGGCCGGGTTAAGCCTCTGTTTTACATAGAGCACGAGTAATAAGGATACGTGAATTCAAGGATGAATTGCATAGGGCTTAAGTAAGAATACAACGCAAAGAAATGCATTAAGATTGAGGAATCGTGCTATCAGCCGAGCAAGACATACCAATTTCAGACATTTGGGGCTCGCCTGTCTGGCTCGTGAAGGTACAGTGACATTCAGCCGATCTCCTGGGAGATCTCCAGCATTTGCGTAGGAGCTTGGACTCACAGATCAATTTGAAATAGCGTCTAAGGTACACGAGGGGCGGAGGAGCAGTTTGCCACGCGGCTCACTACACCTCGCCAACAATTAACATAAGTCCGGTTAGAATTTTTACGCCATTATTTATATTTAATTAGATATTGTTTGACACGTTGAGCTTTATTTGTACAACCCTTCTCCCCAATAACCCAAATAACCTTCACGAACTCATCAACATTTGAAATATAAAGAGTAGATAAAAGCATATAATTCTAAGATTTTTTTTTTTTTTTTTTTTTTTTTTATACAAATTATCATTATATACATTTGACAGGTTATAGTTATATTAATATATAATTGATTAATATACGTAAATAAGATTCCCTATCATAAGTACGGTGATAATTTGAAATTTCATTTCAAATTTCAGAAGCTTGAAAATGGAATTTAAAAAATGAATTGTTAAATAAAAGTGAAATAATAGTCGTTGTAAAAACGAAAAGTCAGCTACACTGGAATATTGAATAAAACGAAGCCTATGTTACATACATGCGTATCTGATTTTATACAAAGCTTTGAAATTTAAAAATTGTCAAATCTAAAATGTACCGGAAATTAACGTATTCCAAAAGTTTTAATCGGATAGTTTATTAAATATATATACATATATATATATATATATATATATATACATATTGACGTTCTCCGGTAAATATTACATTTCTTATCGACACTGCACGTACACCTAATTTCAGTTGACGCCATAGACCGATGCGCTTTATTAGAAAATCCGATAGGAAAGGGCCGGGTAGGGGTCAGGGGAAGGAGCCGAAACAAACGAAGGCGCGAAAGGAAACACAATAGAAGAAAAGTCGCCAATCGTGGACGCGGAGCTGGATGCATCTAATTACGCGCGCGGCTTTCCCTCGGTACCCCCCTCCATCCCACCCCCTCACACACTCTTCGCCGAGCCATCAGTGCACATGTAACGGAATTTTATTTCGGCCTTTTTTCTCTCCCTATCTACGTTATCCTCCCTCCTAGCTACCCCGCGACTTGGTAAACAGGCTGCTTTTATCAATGTATACGCCTTTCCTTTTACATATTTTGAAATTAGGCATTACGGCTAATTTATGGACCAAGTTTTGCCCATTTATTTGCACGACTAAACGAATGAAAAGAAAAATAATATTTACTTGACTATTTAATAAATTTTAATACTTACAAATACATGCTACCGTTTGCGTAACCTAGTAGCATGTTTCTTTATGTGCATGTATTTTGCCGTCGAAAACTTGTTATGCAAGTTTCACTACTCGCCTCGTGATTAGTACCGATACTTTAATATGGAATCAGTACAAGTTTAGCCAATCACTGGCTTCCGCGAAATCTTTGTTTCATTTTTCTCCTTAAGCAGCATAAACTCAATTAATTATTTCTCTGGAAACGGTGTCGCCGACAAAGCGAGGAATTATAACTTCCCCAGGTGATCCGAAAAACGCGTGTGCCCCTAGCGGCGATAATTAGCACTAAGGTCTAATTACTCCCGTACGTAGAGGAACAATGTGCTGGAAGGACCTCTCCTCCCACGCACGGCCGATCGAAAAGCAGAGTACATCATGAGACGTTCTCGGCTAGATCACATTATCAATAAAAGACAAAAGAAGATTTCGGCCGGCGTTTTCCCCTCCCCCTCCACCCTCCCCATCGTCCATCGCAACCACTTCGGTCAGCGAATGGTGCGCGTCGTTGTCCCCGGAATTAGGAAAATTTAATCAGCGAGCAGCCGATCGGCGTGTCTCTGACGCTTTATTTTTCCTCAAATTATTGATTTATATCGGACAATTCGCGCTTTCGCAATCTAACCGCACTTAAGAAAGAAAAATATGGGAATAAAAAATAAATAAAAGGCAAGAGTTTTGCGCCCTGCGAATAGAAAAATGTTTACTCAGAAGACGCGTTTTAAAAATTTATACAAACTTTTGAAAATTTCTCACGAGAAGGAAATTCTACTTCTCTCTCGGCTAAGCTTTAGCCGCAAAACAAATTTAAATAGTGCCTGAAATAAATTCTACGTCCCTTCCCATAAAGCATTTCTAGTTTTTCAATGGAATTATTACCCCAAACAATCAGATTACGATGAAATTCTTACATGAATTATGGATTATTATTGATAAGAAATTTTCACTTAAGATAGAAATATAATTAATAATGCATAAAAACGACATTGACGTAATTTAATTATTTTATACTACAGAGATTGCCTCGACATTGGCGCAGCTTCGATTCATTTGCAAAACATTCTAATGATACAATTAGATAAGTAAGGCTTTGTTATTTTGAAATGCTTTTTATTTCAGTCATTCAAATTCGGGGCGGGGGGGGGTGTGTGTGTGGAAGCAATTACATTTTTATAAATCAAGCCCGTGGAAGAGCATAAAAACAAACTAATTTACAAAAAATATTATATAACTGTATTTTTGAATTTATTTTCTAGCATTCACTCCCACATAAAACGGCTTGTTTTATTTAACTTTATCGAGACTTTTATTCCTCCGTACGTGGCCTGCTTGCATGCGTGTGAGATACGTGCATCAACGTACGCGTCACTGTCACATGGATTTACTTTTTCTAATGTCTTCAATATCGCGGATGAAACTGTTTGCTTTTTTTCTTCTTTCTTTACATTAAAATACGAGGAGTATCCACGATATCTCAATATCAATATCACAGAATGGCATTATGTCGCGTTATCCCTCAATAATTTTGTACTTTACGTTTTCGTTGTTATCTATTATCGGTAGCGAGTACCATTAGTTCTTGAAGTTTAAGCAATATATGTTGTTAATTAAAAAATTTTCAAAATCTTTCAAAAAAAACTGCTCGTCGACACTTTGTAGAAAACGTATTTACACCGAAGCGTAGAAACAAAAGTTTTTACTTTAATTGTTTTTCTTTTATTTATTTATTTATTTTTCTTTCTTTCTCTCTTTCTTTTTTTTCTTCACGAACTCTCAAGTCAAGCTGCTGCGTATTAATGTGAAAGTTAGAAACGAGATCTTATTTCTTCATATACAAAGCAAAGATAAATCGAAACTTACTTTTTTTTTTACAATTGTAAGATATGTTTTCTAACCCGTCGAGTCAGAAAATGGAGTTTCCCTTAGAAATTGGTCTATAAATGAGGGGATTCGCATCTATCGTCGTTACATTTTATGAATTAAAAGGGAAAAGAACGTTGCGTAAGTACGTAAGAAATCAAAAATCAAAAGCGAAACATTTCATTCGCTAGGGTATCCGGAAGTCCGAGGGGCGGGGTATGGCGGCGGCGGTGGTGAGGGGGAGGGGGCGGAGGTATATGACGCGGTTAAAGTTAACGCGGTCGAAAATTAACGAATTGCGAGTCGAGCGTTGCCCGGGGGCATGGAGGGAAAGGGAAAGAGCCAGACAGGGGCCGATACCGTACACTCGGTTACGTGCGAATATACCTATACGTGCGCGTTTATCGCGTCGAGGATCGCTGTTGATCACGAGGGGATCTGCAGCCCCTCATCAATTTGGACGGACGAAAATTATTTCAGCAGGAATCGTATTAGCGCCGCGATTTCAACTTCTTTGCGCCGGTGAGCGACGACATTGGTCAAATAAATTATACCTACTCGGATTCGAATTCGATCGGACCGGCGTCGTTATTTACATTTCCCCCACCCCGCACGTGCATTTACAAATATCCGATCTCGCGCACTAAATTTCTCGCCATTCGTTAACAATTTACGCTTATCTGTATGTGGATCGACGGCTATACCATACGCCTGCCTGTCAATTTTCTCCTCGTGATCGACAAAATCGTAAGGTATAATATGGCTACGGTGTAATGGTAGACGTGCAATGGTAAGCTCATTCTTCTAAGAACGCGGGAAAAAGGATCGAAATTATTGTCCAGTGCAGAGCTGACCGATAGGCAATGGCAAGCATTTTAGAATATTAGACTCGCGTGCACGGGGTACGCAAAATCACCGCTATAGTTTTATAGAAATTACGTCGAATAATGGAAGTATATTTTGAAAAACGTTATTAACTGTACGTGATTTGCGAATGACACTGATATGAATACCGATACTTTCATAAGATTTATTTCTTGCGGGATTCATTGAAAAAGGAATGAATTATTTAATCGATTATCATTAGAAGTAAGATCTCAATATCATTGATTTTGTATAAACATCGGAGATTGTTGTTTTTTTTTTTCGTGTTTGAAGCAGAATCTGTGCTAAAGGGAAAAAAAAAAAAAAAAAAAAACGAAGGAATCATGGCGAGAAAGGTCATTGAACGAGGAAGATAATTAACGTTGTTACCTGCTGAGCATATCGCAAAATGAACCTTTTCATAAAAGAAATTAAGTGCAATGGCTGACAACGTTCATTCGGCACCTCGGCACCATCCCGACGAATGCTAAGCAACGTAATAATGTAAACGAAACAAACAAACGAAAAAAAAAAAACCCTTCCTTGTGATAAAAAACAATAATAAGCGAGCGGCTAAAGGAGGAAAAAAAAAGAAGAAAAAAGAAAAAAAAAAGAAATAGCGAGCGTAAATAAGCCGTGTCGTGCCCTTGTAAGGGAGCCTCCTCTCCTGTACGTCCGTCAATTCATGCGGGACTCTGGTTTTTCAGGCTCACAACCATGTAATCGACTACATCTGCATGTCCAACTGTCGTACTACGTGTCGGGGGTATTTTCTATTAAGGTCAATCTATTTTTTTTGTTTTGTTTTGTTTTGTTTTGTTTTGCTTTTGTTACGTTTCGCAAGGAAAGTATGTATTAGCCTGTCCCCGGCGGCCGGGACCGCGCTCGTTCTCATATTTTTGGTTGACTTGAGCGTGGGTGCATAGGCATACGCAGACGCGCACGCAGGACAGAGGCAGTTAACCACAGGCTTGGAATAAAATAGCGTCCGCCGGTAATTTCGGCCTCGGTTATTACGATAAAACAGCAACTCATCCGCGTATACGCAAAGCCCTCTAAGCATTGCGTATGAGAAATTATATATACGTACACGTACAAAGGTCTTGCCGGCGGATAAATAAATAAATGACCGAATAAACAAACAAACAAACAAATAAATAAATTAATTAATTAATTGATTGATTGATTGATTGATTGATTTATTGATTAATTAATTAATTAATTAATGGGTGCGCGCAGCCGCTCGTTAAGGATAAATTAATACGTTTGTAAAAGGTGGTGAAGGTAAATATAGGAGCGCGTCTACGCGTGAATTCAATTGTTGGGCTGAAAAATTTACGGAAAGCGGCCCGATTCGCTTGCACTTCTTTGTTGCATTAATCGTCTGGAACGGTCCACTATGCTTTGGGTATTTATAATAATCCAGCTCGACCCACCGCGCATAGCGCACAATAATAACGTAAATTAAACGTTACATTTAATTCGTTATTCCACGTTATTGGGGTTATTTCTGAAACAACTCTTTTTTTCCATTATTATTTAATTATTTATTTATTTATTTATTTATTTATTTATTTAATTTTGTTTTTGCCTTTTTCTATTTTTCATGAATCCCCATGCAGCGCCCAAGAAAGTCTATTGTCTGTAGGTACACGTGGCGTTAAGATTAGAGTTAGAGTGGCGACGAATCTCTCTGTAGCTGTGGGAGTCTAATAAAATTCTAAAAATCGTAGCCAGCCTCGGGCTTACGTTAGAAAGGAGCTCGAGCTGGCTGGCTGGATGGCATAGTGGGATGCAGGAGGCGGTTGAGGAGGCGGTTGAGGAGGAGGAGAAGGAGAAAGAGAAGGGTGGTGGTGGTGGTGATGGTGGTGATGGTTGATCGAGTCAATTTACCAAGTATGTGCTCGGCGTGCGTGTGTCCTTGCGGTCTCGTCTCCCGGCTCTCCATAACCGGGGCTTTGTTCTCCGTTCGATAGCTTTCGATGCTCAGCTCGTTAGTTTTCCAGTAGACGGTCGCTATCCTGGCCAGGCACTTTATCTTCATGTCGCCCCGCTTGAAGTGCTTCGCGCGTATCCGAAACTCCAAGCCGAGGACGACTGTCTCGAGACCCTCCCGGTCGAGCTCCGTCACTTGGGGTCCGCGCAGCACCGACTGATCCACCTGTCAGGAGCAACACCAATCAAAGCCCTCCATTAGTAGTAACGCTTAGTCTCGCTTAGCCTTCGGCGGCTTCGCGTCACCGGCTTCCTTAAGACATCCGCCCTTCCCGGTCAGCCCTCCCCCCCCACACACACTCGCGACTGTCCTTCTCATTTACTTTATTGACATTTATCCCTTCGCTAATGCCTCTTTTCTTTTTTGTTCTTTCTTTTTTTCCTTTTCTTTTCTTATATTACTTACAAAATACCGGAAATTGAAATCTGAAGAGTAAGTCTTCCTTAATTAACGCATAAATACCTTTTTCTTCTCTTTCTTAACTGTGTATCGGTACATTTATCATTAATCAAAGTAAAGAGAACATTTATTAATAAACAGGGATCTCATAATAAATTTGATTAGTTTCGGCAGTTGTATAATTTATATATCAACTATATCTAAATAAACAGACATGTAGTATCTTTTTTCGTACTTCAATTTTGTGTAGTTCATATGAACAAGTCCAAACTGAATATTGACTTTATTTTAAAAATCCAATTACGTCATTGAATAGGAAATTTATTGGCACAATCGGGAGTTCGTCATACGAGAACGTCAATCTCATCAATATAACAGATTTTTTTCTACTATTCTCTTTAATAATCTCTCTCTCTCTCTCTCTCTCTCTCTCTCTCTCTCTCTCTCTCTCTTTTGGATTCACGTACAATATTTTTAATTTTTAGTTATCTGTATTTATAATAAATTATAACAAATCTTATGACAAAAAATTTGCTTACCTATTTCTATAGATTTATTACTCAAAATATATAAACAAAGAGTTCGAGATGAAAATTATTGAAATTACGATAAATGCTTAATTTGGAATTTGACTTTATTAGTGTTGACCGAATAATGTTTCACAGGGTTACAGATATTAATAAAATTACATCTTACGAAAAACGGGAATTTTTGTTCCGGCATTCTTCTGAGTTACATATAATATTTTATAAAGTAAATCCAAAAGACAAATAATGACTATTTATAAATAATGTTGTTTTGACATTGAAGAATCGGAGATCGTACCGAGCCATTGCATGTATTTTTTTCCTTTTTTGTATTTTATTTCTTTTTTTTTTTTTTTTTTTTTGTGGAACCGTAAACACGTTGAATATTTTTGCAATTTTTTTGTTATATTTATGCGCATAATTTTTGAGAAACATTATTATAGCATTATTAAATAAATCATCGAATTTATAAGAAGAACGAGCAAGGCAATTTAAATATGTATTCCGCTTTAAAAGATTTTTGTTCATGACAAACTAAAAATTGTTTGAATAATGCTTTGCGGGAAAATCTTTTTATATTTCTACAAAGTATATAAGGTAAATTAATTATCGAGAAATAGAACGTTGTTGTAAATAAATTTGAGTAAATTACCAGATAAAAGGCCGACGTTTCGTATATACAAGCACAAGTATTTGTATTCACCGAGTACGAATGCGAATGGCTTATCTTCAAAACGCATTTTACATTATGAAAAGTATTTGCTTTAAATTATATATATATATATACGAAGGCAGAAAAAAATTTCTTTTAAAATTTTATATTATAAAAATATAGGGATATTATAGGTACGAATGCGCTTCTTAATGGAGGTAAGGAGGAGTAAAGAGGAAAGGTGGTTAAAGGAGTGGAGACAAATTTGCCGGACGGCAAGTGAGCGTAAGAATACGCATTGTCCGAGTGTTGTGGCGCGAGAAGGATTCGGAGAAATTCTCTCTCTCTCTCTCTCTCTCTCTGTTGTTACGAGTTTCCGGAAATCAGAGTTGTCGGGGCGGAGAGGGGGAGGGGGGAGGGGATACACTCGGATCGGTAAACCCGTTAAATTGATTAAATTGAAGTTTGTAGGAACTTGGTGGTGATTGGACGAAGGTGGTCGGGCGGGGGAAGGAGACAGGCGGCAGCGCACGAGGTCGGAGAAGCTCGGGGCTGATCTCGCAGCCGTAAAGGCCCGAGGCTACGTAAGGCCAAACTTACCGGCTCGCCATTGATGAACCAACTGAGCATTGCCGCCGGCTTGGACTTTGCGGACGTGCAGTTGAACCGCACGACATCCGAAACTTGGTAGCGATGCCTGCCCGATCTCCCCGTTATGGTGGGGCCTTCCTCCGGCAGAGCTGCAAATTTTAAAGACTCCTTGGTTCATATAGTCTGGGAGGGACGGCCTCTGCCTCTACGTAATCTAGCCCCCCCCCCCCGCCGTCTATCTATCCATCTCTCGACGCGTCGTGAGCGGCGCGGCGGTTGGGCGGGGGGGGGAGGGTGGGAGGGCGTCACGCCCTCGCCAAGTCAAAGTAATTCTCTAGAATCGGGGATATGATTCAGAGATAGAAGATAAGCTCGACGTTGGCCTCTCAACCCAATGAATTATTCTTATTTTGACCCTCTAACTCACTATTGAATTACCCTCCCATTTTATTTACTCTCGTTTTCGCTTGCTCGCTTCACCCCGTCACGATTTCTTTCTTCGTTACAAATCCTCAATAACGTGTAACTAAGCGTTAAATTAAGCTAATCTATCGGCACTGCTTACTTCAAATAATATTCCTGCGAGGAAATTAATTGTAATTTCTCCCTCACTTGACTTACACAGTCCGATATCATTAAATAATTCACACATTGTATATAAAATTCTAAATACTTTTTACTTAAAATAATCACGCCTTGCCCTCTCTAAGCTTTTTACAATTAAATTACAATTACTTCTATTATACATGCACGGCTTTTAGCCAATTAACAAGATTATTGTATAATATTTATAATCGGCGAAATGCTATTTGTTTAGCAAGAATCACGGAATTCTTAGTGCCCTCTATACTACAGCATTCGTTCCCATATTAGTACGACAAATATATTGTATATTATAAACATTCGCCAATGTTAAAATAATTTACTCGATCGGGCACGGAAATTAAAGAGTTCGGCATCCCCTGTTCGCTTATCATGTACGTTTTAAATAAGCCCCCTATAGCTATTTAGTTGTTTAAGCTAAATAGTTGAAATATTAGCTGGGTTTTTTTTTTTGTAAAAGATATTACTAGCCGTTTCCAGACATTCCACGAGCATTTACGCTCATTATTTTTTATTTTGGACTCGGCAATCTCAATATTTATGAAGCTCAATATAAAGTAGCCCCCCCCCCTCTCTCTATCTCTCTCTCTCTCTCCATGCCGCTTCTTTAACCGTTGATTCGCGAGTTAGGGTAGGTTAGGCCGGTCGCCCGTGCCAATATCAATTAACGTTCGAGCCGTTAATCGCCAGGCTAATTCGTACTAACCCTATGTAGTGTGGGATGCTTACCTCGCCGTAAATTATCATTGCATTGAGGGCGGGGCCGTGTAGGCGAGCGGGGAGGCGGGCCCGCGTGCGCTTAAAGCGCGACAGGGAATACCGCTTTGGCTTACGTAAGAGATGCGGTCAATTATTCTGGGCTGGTCAGCAGTTATCGAATCAAAGGTCTATGACTCTTTTTCTCTTTCAAGAGAAAGCGATTGCAGGCATTCGCTTCCCGTTCCATTGCGATCGATAATCGAGCTGAATTCTATCGTTCGGCTGCGTATCGTTATTATTTACTCTTGGCGATCGTTGTACCGATAATGGTCATTCGCGATCAGTATACTCTGCCCATCAAGTATTTATCAAAATTACATATTTCTTTACGATCCATCATTATTATCTGCATAATTGCGTGTAAGTACGTACCAAGGCTTCGATAGATTACACTTGCATTATTCACACACGTTAAATGATCTATGCGGTTGCAATTACTGTAAGTTACTTACTTACAGCAATGTCTCTACAATTAATACCTGCTAGCACTTTACGTACTATCCTTACTCGTTAAAAAATTATTCAAACTATATTATATCTAAGTGTCTAGTAAAACCCTATGCGTGCAAAGTCACATATTAGCTTGATCTCATTGTGTTTGCGTTACGTTGACGTAAGTCTTAATCTCTTGGACGAAAAATAGGAAATGCCACGTTCGCTCAGTTCTTGATGTCATCAAACAAAGCATATAAGTTAATTTATTATCATTTTAAATAATAATACCTCGCACGTACACGTATACGTGCTGACCATTTTGCCAGGTGTGCGTGTACGTGCTTTAGTAAATCTTTTAGTTAAATGATAATTAAAGAAGGGAGTCAGGATTCCGTAATGATGGAGAATGGATTCGTTTCCCGATTGCCAACGAATAATTGGGCATTCATATCGTAGGAATAAAAAGTCAATAAATAATTTTAGATTTAGATGAAGAGCAGAGAAGAATGCGAATAAAATCGATACTGCTTGGGAAGAGATTCGAGAAAAGGGATATAAATCTGAAGGTAAAATTAGTCGTCGTTCGTGCATGAAACAAAGAGAAAAACAAAAAAAACAAAAACGAAAATAAATAAAAGAGGGAGAAAAAAAAGAAGGATTCAATGGTACTCCCGTACACTTTCAAGTTCTGTAGCGGAAGAAGGAAAATTCTTTGTGTAGAAATTTACTAGAACGTATATGAAATTTCGCCGCTCTGTACGAGATGAAATTCATTGGACAGTTTTATTTAAGAGAATGCGACGGAATTCCAGAACAAGAGAGTTGACGACGCTCTATTCCCTTGCAATTTTTCCCTTGCATTTTAATATAAAAATCGAATCCATGCGTTGGGTGTCCATCGCTTTGGAGGTAAAGATTTCGTGAATTAAAACTTAATCGATGAAATTGTGAGAGAGCAAACAGCAAATTTATTATGACGAGTAATGATTGATTAAGTCCTTGCGGAAGGAGGGACCAAGTTGATAAAGTTCATAATAACATTGAAGATCAAGAAGTAAATACGCGATCTGTACAGTTAACGATTTATAGGTAACTTGCACGCAAATAATTAATTATATTAATTAAAAGGTTCAATACTATTCTTATGAAACGTATATTTACTTCATAATCTCCGTAATTTTTTAATGACAACTGCCATCGATACAACTACAACCAACAAAACAATGTCTCAGCCTTGATTAAAATACATTGCAGTGATTTTTTTTTTTTTTGTTCATTCGACCGTAGATAATCTATTTCAGTCGAGAATAAAATGCTCTTGTTCACGAGTTAATTAATAATATATATATATATATATATATTATTATTATTATTGATTCGCGAACACAGACTCTCAAGTTTTCAATTTATTTCGAACCCCAAGAGTTTTTCATTCGAACGTCTGGCTTACATTTTGTAAAAAAAAAAAAAAAAAAAAAAACTAGAATGACGTTAATTAGTGATTTTATACCGAGAATTATTATATAGATCTCGCAGAAATGTATGTTCCGTAAAATAATAACGATGAAGAATGAAGACGAGGGACTGGAGGAGGAACGGAACATATTCCGCCGTTCCTTACAGAAGTATTGTAAAAGATTTTGCAAAAGAAGAATGAAAAGTTTGAGTAACGTCCCGTGGGAAAAATGCATAGATAAAAGTAAATGAAAGACATGAAAGAAGTATTCGCTCCTGTAGTCGTCAAGGCATACCTTAACTATAAAGAGACTGTACGAAGAGGTATTCTTTTTAAAACGAACGTCGAAAGGTTAAAGAGATATCGAGAGCGTAGATCGTGTTCATTAGGGAGGATGTTCATGACAATATCCCGACGTAAAAATAAGATAGAATAACCAAAAGGGAAGAGAAGCAGCCGTCATTCGTATTTTTATGCTCTTTATTTTGACATTCGTTCGGCATTGCATTGCCAATGCAATTTGAAGTTTTAAAACCTTCATTTTTTTTTTTTTTTAAATAATTTAATATTTCGTACGCACTTAATATTCCAGAAAATGATAAGTACAAGAAGAATTACGTTTCATTTCGGCTTAGACCGATAAAGGGATGCATTCTGACACCTGATTATAGAAGACAAATCTTCTGTAATAATAAATAAAGAAAAATTAGTAATGCTAGATCGGTGAACTTGGGCGAGCCAAACTAATTGCATTTCTATGATTATCGGTCTCAGTTGAACGCGGAGGGAATCAGTTAGATTTATTAAAGCGGAACAAATACTTTAACGAAATGGATTTTCAAGAACTTTATTGCCGAGGCGAAATAAGCGAATCGCTAAGTTATGCGACACTTTTTATATTTTCCGTCAATTGAGAATTCGCAGTCTTGCTTAGAGACTCAACTTTAAATTAAAATATCCGCTTCTCTTGCTTACGTTTATTCCCATTTTTCATATTCTAAATGATCAAGAGCATTTATTAGTTCATCTCCAGGTTTTTCGATGAAGATAAAATGCGTAGAAAAGTCTTTTAGTCTTTAAGTATCCAGAATTGGTCGTCTAAATTAGCGATTGAAATTTCAAGCACAACTGTAAAGGAACAAAGACATTTTCGTATTCGACAGATCAAAATGACTGAAATTCCCTATATTATCAATTTTTTCCCCCTTTACCAGATAAATAAGTAATTGACATATTAATTCACTATACAAGATTCTAGTTAAGCGTAATGTAAAATATATGAAAATACTCGACATCTCGTACATTGTTCTCGAAATGGCCAATTAGTATGTTAATTAAAAAGCAGCTAATGATATGCTTTTAAAATAAGATGATAAATGGAGAAATTCAGAATATATTCAAAGATGATTGACATTGAGTATAAGAAGCACTTGGACGGGATTCGATTGTTATTCCAAAACTTTCGAGACTGGTTAATTATTAATTTATTTACTTGCTACGATATACTTCAATGTTGCGAATATGGATATTCTCGTAATATCCATATTTTTGAGCCCCATGAACGGAAAATGGAAAGCTTCGGCCAAAGAATCACTAGTTGAGCCATTGAGCAGCTTTCTGAATTAATCTTTCGTGCAACGGAAGATTTTTTATTACAATAGGAAAGCAGGATGTTACTGTAGCTGTATGAAGCTGGATTTAAAGGAACATAAGTAGAAATATAGAATTCCGATAAATAGAAAACGTCCTTCGTTATACGATATCATATT
The DNA here is from genome assembly GCA_018883505.1 of Ceratosolen fusciceps. Lineage (NCBI taxonomy): Eukaryota > Metazoa > Arthropoda > Insecta > Hymenoptera > Agaonidae > Ceratosolen > Ceratosolen fusciceps. The sequence goes on along the minus strand of RCIC01000003.1, from coordinate 10,952,931 downwards.
GATTATATTTTCAAATTGCCATTCGAGTACGTAAATTTTAATAAAAAAGTTGGATCCTCTAAATCTAATGGCTAACAGCTTATCACTCATTACTTATTTACAGCTTCCTACTTATACTTTTACAAAAAATTTCATGTTTTATTTTAACAATCTATTGAATATACGATTTCTAAAATCTAGAAAATAATAAGTATTGCATTATTATTAATATATCGATCCTGCGGTTGAGATTAATTAGAGCCATGTTTTGGATCGACCGATACATCAACATATTCTCATTGTATAATGAGATTTTTCTATATCCTCCAACCTTTTTTCTAAATATCAAATGAGTTAAGGTTATTGGGGCTAAATACAATATATTTAGCTTATTATTTTTTTTTTCAGGATATTAGAATATTTAAATACAAATGTATTTTAATGTCAATATAAAATATCATCAATATCAAATACTAGTTGAAAATTCACCTTTTCTATTTCCTACGAATTCAAAGCTCCATGTACAATATTAGTAGTGATCCTTATTTAGAGTCGTTATAAATAAGGTATTTATACCTCAAACTCATAATATTCTTCTTAGCGGAGTTATATGAAAATTTTATTTGCCTGCCTTTGTCTGATGTTTCTAAAATTAATAACAAAAAAAAAAAAACGATGCAATACAATGCACCATATTTCATTATTTATTAAGTCTTAAACAGTATTTACTCATTTTCTAATATCCATCATTTCTATGATATGTTTCTCCTTAAAACAACATCTGATTTTATATTAAAATACAAAAATAACCAAATTTATATATGAATACGCATATTAAACATAAAATTATTTATCACATATATATTATGCATATTTCATGGATTTCGGCTATTAATACCTTTAATTATTACTTATTATTGTTAATTATCCACATAAATTTGAAATTAAATAATCCGTATTATTATTATAATAATTATTAATCGAAAATAAAATTTATTCAACACATTTATACAAGAGTTAAAAATATAAGTTAAAATTATCATAATAATATTTATAATATACTATTAAGGTTTTGTGTTAAAGTTTAGAAATACAAATCAGACAGAATACAGCATGAGACAGAGAAAAAAATGCAATGAATTATTATGAATGTCGAAACTTATTTTATAATATGTGAATTACAATTATAAATCGCATACCAATATTTTGACGTATATCTGAATATATGAAGACTATTTCTAGGACGCCTGACATATCCTTGATAGGATTCATTCGCAAGCACATCTACACGTAAGAATGTATGTACATACATATGTACACATTATATCCATATGGGAGAGAGAGGGGGGGAGGGAGGGAGAGAGAGTGAGGGAGGGAGAGTGACAGACACGCACTCACATATGTATATAAGGGATGAAAAGGGACGAGAGGAGTGATCAGAGAGTAAATTCACTTGACTGACTTCTCTTTCGTCCTCTCACGAGAGTCTCTTGAATCTGAGAGTTCTGCAATATCAGTTTGTCAATCTATAAAGTAATTAATATCAATCCCATGATAACGTAGATGCTAATTGACACTTTGAAATCTCATTCTATAGCTAAGAATAATTAGTGCATGTTTCGTTTTTTAACTATTTCTCTCTCTCTCTCTCTCTCTCTCTCTCTCGCTATCTATCTATATATATATCTATCTATCTATCTATTTATCTCTATCCACCTATCTATTTATCTATCTCTTTCTTTATGTTTGTATATATGTATATATATGTATGTATATGTATATATATATATATGTATGTATATGTATATATATATATGTATGTATATGTATGGACGTATGAATATATGTATGTTCTATATAAAGATTTCCACAATAATTCCTGCGATAGAGCACAAAATTTGAATTATTAATTTTCATCGGGCGATGTACTTTACTGTGGTGACAACGCGATGCTTTGTTAATGCAGATATATACGTGCGGAGCAAGCGAATATGTAAAACGCGAGTGAATGGCTGTGAGAGATGTTGAGAACGAATGAATAAGCGAAGAGAACTGGAGTTAGAATTGAAAATATAGAGCGAATGTCCAGTGTTATAACGCTGGCTTGACTTCTAATCTATGATATTTAGAAGTTATGACATGTTATTATAAATTCAAGAGTCAATTCAACAGTGCAATTTATATGTATAAATCTATTCAAATTGCCTTTTAAACGCAAGAATTAATTCCATTCTCTTAATTCCGTTTAACAAAAATATTTGTCTTGATTTTCCTTGAAAGTCCCTTGATTTAGATTTTAGTTTCCCGACGTAACGCAAACTTCTTTACTTTTACAAAGTTTTTCTTAAGACTTTATGTAGTGTTAACATCCTAAATTTATCTATTTTCAACGATGTAAACTTTTCTGGTAAATTCTACCCCTTTACTACTAATATATTATACGTAAAAATTTGTTATTCTGAGTCTTGTATCTTCAATCCCATAGAAATTACTCGCCATCTAACCATTCCCAGTGCAAATCTTCTTCAATGTCTAATTTAAGTACTTATCAATTCATTGCTGTAGTTCTCCTATAAAATTACGATTTCTAATTATAATTGATAATTTCAATACTTTAAAAGACTCAAGTCAGCTTATAAATTTTAAAATGAATGTTATTGTTCGCATTGATTCTATGGAATACATAGAAAACTGGCTTCTATTAAAATAATACCGCCAGCGCTTATAATATATTTTTAATAAAAAAGTTTGTGCGAATTCATTTATTAAACTATCATTGTATGTGGATCATCGGCTTATACAAGGTTATTCGGCTAATCCGTGTTAAAATTACAAAGGCAATCAAACTCTCTCGAGCTGTCAATTTATCTCAGAATACTTATCCACTTAAAAAATTAGCAATATTTCTGTTTTAAATTGTTGCAGCTGCTTTTGAGAGAGAAAAATTATCGATAAAGGAGTTACGTGACAATATAACGTAAAATAAATGTAGTAAAAATATATTATACATTTAAATGCGAACAGAAATATTGTTTACAATTACAAGTTAAAATTACTTAATTCCACTTTATTCTTATGATTTGTTGATTCTTTTTCAGTATTATTAAACCATTTGTATTATCGGTATTAAGTAGTAATTTATTTTCTCGGCTCGATAAAAGTAATTTTGAAGATTATTGAATTTTTACAGCTCGAATAAATCTATTGTTTGCGTATATTAACATATTATCATCTAAACGTCAGCGTAAATCTGTAAAACATACTTTCGACATTATCTTTCGTTAATTAATGTAGAAATTATATTCTGAAAATTCAGATAATATGAAAAAATGAGCATTTTTGGAAAATCGCCGAATAAATGCTCTATATTATATGCGAAAGTTGCTGAACGCGAAATTAATGATAGACAATAATTTATTTAAATTTTGAAATTAAGATGCAATCGTGGACCCCATGTATTTTTCATAATAATTGGATATTTTAGCAAGTTCGATTCGATCTCGAATAAAACTTAATTAAATTTTTCACTTGATATTGTAATTATTGTACCCGAGTCGATCGATATTTTCACGAAAATGATTAAATATAATACTTCAAAAAACTTTGATCCGCATTTTTAAGCCATTGAAAGAAAAAAAAAAAAGAAAAAAAATCAGCCAAGAGTACAGTATTAATATTTGAAGTTACTTGTCGCATTGCGTGTAGCAATGCAAAAAAAAAAAAATAAAAACAAAAAAAAACAAAATATATATATATATATATAGCGAGGAAGGAGAGAGAATTCGCATGGGGAAGTTGTCGATCGGCTTTCTCTTGGGTTTAAGGGAATCCGGAGTTTACGCCCTGGAAGAAGCATAATGCAGTGCTTATTATTTTATTCGGTTCACCCTTTAATTCTGCCTGCGATCCCAGCTTATTTTCAAAGCAATACGACGCTTACAAATTTAACACTAAATAGATAATGTATCTTGTGTATTTGAAATACAAAATGTATACGCATAAAACGAAAAGCTTCATTTTTATTCGTCCTATGATTCTTCATAGATCTAAAGGTAAAAACTTTTTAAATTAAATAGTTAATTATTTAAATACTCGCCCTCGTGCATAAAACCTTATGATGCATAATTAATGCAAAGAAAAAAATATATATAATAAAAAAAAAAATTGTTTAATTAATTCTGGAAATATAAAAGTTATTAAATGTGTTTTAGAATCGAGTCCTATACGAATGTAATCATTCATCATTACAATTAGCAAGCATAAAGTATTTTTAGAACATATTTGATCAAAGGTAATAAGTTTTATTATTGTTCGTACTCGTGAAATTGCTTATTATTTTAAGGAAATTTTAAGTACTCGTCCGTAATATTTTTCATCTGGCTGAATATAAAGACAGACTATTGCCGCGACCGAGAGGACGAAAATCCGAAATCTGTTTGATCCTTACAATACTTCAAAAGATTCTTTATTAATAAATCTCTATTGAATGAAATGATTCGTTACTGTTGTAAAGTTACTTGAGCTGCATTTGGATTTCAAGAGCGAGTGCATTGTCTTTTAAAGACAATGACGTTCCCGCCCATCGACATTTATTAAGTCTTTCCATAAATGATACGTAACCAATCGAAAATAACTTACTCGTCGCTAAGATCTATTATTAGCTTGTTCTATACACAAAGATTATATTTGTCGATTGATTTAATCAATAGCCGAGATTTACGTTCTCTTTCTTAATAGAAAATCTTACTATATCCACGTGGCGGTTCACCGTATCTAATTGGCGGATAAAATTACTTTATTATTAATAATAATAATAATAACAATAATAATAATAATAATAATAATAATAATAGTAATAACAATAATAGTAATACTGACCGACGACGAGCATATCGGAATGATCGGAAACGGTTTGGAATGCCGGAGCTTCGGCTGATACCTCGCATCTGTAGCGCCCGGAACTCATGAGATTCACCGAATTCAGCACCACTGACCTCTCCGTCGAATTGTGAATCTGCGAACAAAAGAAACAACTCCAATTAGCGAGCGCTTACGATCACGTGACGTTTACGCTTAGCCAAGCAGGATTACACGGCCTCCCGCTTCCTTTCCCGCCCCGCTAACTCGCTCTCGCTCTCTCTCTCTCTCTCTCTCTCCCACCCTCTCTCTCTCTCTCTCTCTGAGTCCGGGGAATATTTTATTTTTGAAGCATGAATCGCTTTCATGACTTTGATGCCTTTTTTTTTTCTTTTCTCTATTCCGTTTGCAACGTACTCCTAAAAGTATGAAAATTTTAATTATATTCTAGCCCATAAAAGCCTCTAATCCGTATCTTGATTATTATTTAAAAAGTAAAAACGCACTTTGGATTATACACGTATAAATAAATCAGCGAGCAAAAGGCTTCTTGACAAACGCCCACGTAATATTCACCGGCTTGCTGCGTATGTATCTCAATTTCTTTTAATATACATCGAATACGTTGCAAAAGTTATAAACTTACTGAAAGCTGATGTACTGCTGCACTCTTTTAATCTTGGATTTAAGTGCTAAATTATCGTCAGTTTATTACTTAAAAAAAGATCCAAATTGCATAATTTACAAACGAATGCGTAAATAAATCTACAAAGCTCGCAATTGAGATCCACGTGTTCAGTTGAGTCTAGTATACATAAAGCGTATGCACGTGTAGTGGAGACAAAACGTTAATAGCAGAATTATTATGCGCCCTACGGACGCATTTGAGGGAGATACCTTTAAATTCCGTAAAGCTGACCTTTAAAAGCTTTATAGCCAATTCGGTATTACTTATTAACGCAGGCGAGCAGAAAATGATTTACATCGCATTCCGATCTTTTAAGTTTTTCATGAATTACTATGCACACACTCGACTACACTTTGTAAAAAGCCATCCAATTCTATCTGCATATCAGAAACGAGCGTTTCAGGTATTCTGAAACGGAATACTTACTGTCCTACTGGCGCTTATGCGGCCGAGATTATATTTCGTTGGTCAGGGTTCTTACTACCCTTTCCAGCAAAAGTACTTACCACGTGTAGGTGTTCCAATGCGGCTTATACCAAGTAAAAAGCAACTAAAACGGAAGCGAATTATGCATTCAGATGCAAGTACGGCAGGAAAAAGAACTGTATTCATTGTCTCGATTTGCGCAATAATAATAATAATAATAATCATCATAATAATAATAACAACAACAACAACAACAACAATAATAATAATTATTGTTATTTTTATTGTTATTGTTATTATTATTATTATTATTATTATTATTATTATTACTATTATTATTATTATGTATTGAGAGGAGAATATCATTTTATTAGTGCTCCGTTGTATTTAGTTTGTTCAGGTAAGATTTTTATTTAAAAATAAAATAAAAAAAGAAACAAAACAAAAAAACCTTAACCGATGTATCATACATCGACTGTTTTATTTTTACAAATGCAGATCGAGTACTGATTTCAGTATTTTAACAATATAAGCTGTTCTTACCATCACGCGAGTATGAAATGTTTTTTAAAAATTAAGTTGGCAATATTAATAATAAAAATGTTTTTATCACGTGAACCTGCAATGTTTATATAATTAGAATTAACTATACAATAATTTCCCCAATAATTATCGCGAAATTATCGGAAGTTTAAATAGAATTTCCCTCGGGAATGGCTTGTAAAATTTTCTATATCTCCTTTTACTATGCAATATCTTGATATTTATACTTTTCTCAACCCCTTGGTATTTTTAATATAACATTATTTCGTTATTGTATTAAGGTGTATTGGATTTTTTTTTTTCCACCAAACCTCAGCCTATACACCACGATATTTTATTACAGCAACAAATAGATTCGTTATTTTATTTATTATATTTTATTTAAAAAGTTTAATTCTAAACTATAAAAATTAATGATTTATATTTTTGAAATCGTAACGAGAGTAGTTTCGTGTAGAATAGTTTTGAAATAATTTCTTACGTAACACTGAAAGATATTTTAGTTATTAGGAATATAAAAATATTTGTATTTTTTAAATCCACTGCGAATCTGTGGGTAACGCACTCGGTATATTTCAGATAAATTGAATTAAACAATGAAACTTCTTTACACATCTCATCTCTATAATTATTGCAATCTGTTAATCAAGGATATTCTCCTTGATAATGTTATCAATTTTGACCACAGGATTTCATGAGCCTGGTTCATAAGTTTTGACAACTGACATTTTGAATAGACTCTAAATCGATAATGCAAACAGTGCTTGCAGAATTAACTGAAAATAATCGTTTATCTACGTTTTATCCTTAGCCTTTAATGTATGTCTAATACAAAATTTGCAATACAGGTACATACAAAATATTATAAAGTTGTATACAACATACAGATATTGTTCTACAATATAATCGATTAAATTGACATTTACTTAGATCGAGAAATTTTTTACCGAATAAAAAAGGATTTAACGATTCATGAATTCTAATTAGCATTAAGTTTTATTTTCAGACATTAAAAAGTCTTTTAGATTTATAAAATTAACATTATATCCATTTTAGCTTTCATCGATAAAGATAAAAACCTATTGATTATATAAATTTAACGTTTCTCTATAAAATTTCATTATTTTAGCTAATTTTACCCACGGACGATATAAAATTTTACAATATTAAAGCCATACTTCGAGCAATTAGCTTAATTTGAGTTAAATTCGTCTGAATATAGATCAGTACTTTCTTTGTCATCGGAAATGAAGATTCGTACGTATGAAAGATTAATATACATTGAAACTTTGCCTGCAGATAAGAAATTCATCTATTTTCAAATACTCTAATATTTTAATCTGAATATTCGAGAATGTGTTTGCATTTATCGTTTGAAATTTCTTTTACCATTAAGTTATTTCGGATTGTTTAGTGCAGCCATAATTCGACCAGACATCTATTTTTCTCTCTCGCGCCACAAGTGAAAGTTTATGATCCCAATAAAAAAGTGTAGCCGATAATGTCTTAGAAATGTATTTAGCTTTTATTATTAAATAAGAATTATCGAATGACGATCAAATATATATATATATATATATATATATCGAGAATATTTCAACAAGATAGCTTTTCTAAAGTTTTATAAATATTTGAATGTCTGCCTGCGTGTAACGTATAAGAATTAGTATTCGATGGATTTAAATTGCGAATGAAATTAATTTGAATGTATTATGGCTTAAAAAACTGTCAAAACTATTTGGTCTTTCGAACGGTGCTTGTTTCCTCCTTCTAGATACCCGACTCTGAACGCGAACCACGCGCGAGTGGTGGCAGGGTGGCAAGGGCGGCAAGAGGGGCAAGGTGGTTAATCGCAGCCAGCGACCTAACGACTGGCAAACGTTTCACAAGCAGAGTCGAGTTGGTGGTGGTGGGGGGGGGGAGGTTAGGGAGGTTATGGAGGTTATGGAGGTGGGAGAGAAGGAACGTGTGCCTGTCGTGATACGATGACCGAAAGAGACAAACAAGCGCGGGTAATCATTATTGGGGACGGCGGAGTTTAACAGAGGGCGAGGGAGGGGTTAAGCAAGCAGAGAAGCAATAGGGGTAGGTAGGTAGGGTGGGGGGTAGCGAGTCGAGCAAATTACCCTGAGAAGTAAACCTTGGGCTTTGAAGGGTTCGCCTCCGACTAGTAATACACCACGGAAATGCTGCTAATGATAATCATCGCAATGCCTATAATGTGCCTATAATGCATTCGCCCGTAGGTGAATTATTTTTCTCACGCAGACGCGGAGCGGACGTGCAAACGGATACGCGTAAAAATGCTGGCGGAGAAAGGGGCTGCTTAGACAGCATGATGCATTGGCCGTTGAAGGGGGCGGGGCCAATGAATTCGGACAGCACCGCGGGGCATCTCAAGGATAATACGTTCGCAGGAATTAACGAGGCGACGACGATACCGCTTTGTAATTTAATCGCGGGCATTGCTATCCTTACCTTCCCTCGGCTTCCTCGTACCTATAAAAAGCCGCGCGAGTCTCCGCGAGCATTTATTTACAGCTTGCGTGAAGCATCTACGTTGACAGATTCGCCCTTGCGTCTGTGCATTTCAAAAGCCGGTGCAAAGCAGCCGAGTAGAAGCTTTTTGGCGAATGCGCCGACGTCTTAGAGCTCGAGTCTAGCTGGATGTATCGACGTTCGCCCGTATCCTCGCTATTTTTTTTTATCGAAGACATGAAGATTCGACTGCTCAAAGTCGAAAAATCTAGCAGCGATTAATCCAAAATCAATATTTATTGAGGTTGCGTAATCACAGACGTTTTAGTCTATTCAATTATTGAGACGGAAATGGCAAACTTGAAAACATTAATACACTCATTCGTCAATAATAATTTCCTCATACTTTTCTATTTGCGAAACTACGTAATTCATTGGCTTATATAAACAATTTCCCAAGAACATCCACGTGTACATTCACGTTTCTTTAAATATATATTATGATTATGATGTTTTTACTTCCCGGATATACCAATTATTACAAAGCAGTTATACGCGAATCATTTATAAAATCACGTACAGTCCATCGGTTGTAAATATTTTTAATATTATAAACAGCAAGTCAACGCGCATCGTATTTAATATCCGGGAATGTAATAATGCCATTTGTGCATTTAATTAGAAATCCTTTATTTCATTATCGTACGGCAGCAGCATGATTTATTGGTAAAAAAAAAAAAAAAAAAAAAAAATGAGCTAATGAGAAATAATGTTTCTTTAATAAACGGACATCGTTATCGCGCCACATAATCGCGTTCTGTAAAATTGCTCGGTTAATAGCATTAGCGAAGTTGTACGAGGGCGAGCAATTCAATTATCCCGTGCTTTACTCGGACCTTATATCACTTTTTTTTTTTTTATTTTTCTTTTTTCTTTTTATTCAACGTCAACGAATTGTTTACTCGACAATACGACGCTCAAGTGAATCGGAATGTATCGGTAGTTTATGCAATACTTTCACGATCTATCGATTATATATTTATTTATTCGTATACACGAGGGAGGGGGGGATTCGTGGGGTATTTTATTAATGTATGATCGGCAGCGGGAAGTGCGAGGAAATTAATACGCGAAGGATGATCGCCCGTAAGAACGATTCATCCGAATATCATGGCCGATTGACCGAGCGAAAAGTTATCCTCATAGATCAGGGGAGACGTAGCGAGGCTGCGATTAATAAGATTTGCGGCTCCAGGCGGTGTAAGAAACGGGAATAAAGTAAATTACTTATCCGGCCCGATCGGATCCCTTTAAGTTAAGGGCCGGTTAAAATACAATTAATAGTTTAGATTCCGAGGCTCGTTCCCCCGGGATTTATGAGCAGCTATTAATTTAAAGTATCTCTGGCGCGAACTGTACTAACGTGTTGACGTAGAAAAGCTAGACTCGGTGGGGTGAGGCGGGATGAGGTGGGAGGCCATCCGCGTCTGACGGCCCCACCCCGAACACCGGGGATATAATAAGGGTAATAATAATATACAACGGGGGTTTGACGGGGTCCATTGTCATCGTCACGCTCCTGGAGCGGAGCGCCCCCATCCGCGGGACCCACTCTCTCTCTCTCTCTCTCTCTCTCTTGAAATCGAAGCGAGACTCTTACCGACCTGGCGAGCATTTAGCTCCGAGCGTGACGGGACTCCCGGGCCTTCGCTACGAGAAAGACGCCCTCGCCTCTTCTCCCTGTGCGCGTGATTATCGGCCGATCATACCACGAGAGCTCCGTTGCCTCTGGCTTTAATTGACCGGGGATCGTTGTTTATAGGTCGTTGCGACCCGGTTGCGACCGGCGTTATCATCCTCACGGAGCCGGACTTTTTTTTTCTTTTTTGCACCGCGTTAAATTTCGATGTCGCCCGGGCATTTTCGCGGGTACGGAGCCTCCTCTTTCTTTCACGGCAGAGCTCTGGGCCGAGGGGGGGTGGAGGGGGTGGAGTGGGACGGAGTAAAGCAGGGGACTATAAGCATCGGAAATAAATAATATAAACGTATCATCTAATCGATCCAGAATAATAATGTGTATTTTTATATTCGTTGCGGAGGACATTTCTTACTTAAAAATCATCCATAATTTACTATCAACTTTCTCTTCCTTATTATCAGGAGCCCTACTTTGTATTCCTGGGATGCCCGGCTCGATCCCCGTACGGAGCCGAGATATTCTGGGAGGGTGAGCACACTTGCCAGCCAAGTAATGAAGATACCGTTGAAAATGGACTTACGTCGACGGTGACGCCCGGGAGGGTGAACACCATAACTGGCGGCTTTTCCCGTGGTACATAGCGGTAAAACTCATTCCCGTCCTTGTACCACTTGACGGAGTAGAGGATCACGTTGTCGAGGTCGAAGCTGCACTCGAGCCGCACGTTTTGACCGCGCACCACGTGCTCAGGTATCACGAGCTCCATCATCCTCAGTCCATCGATTTCTAAAACACAAGAGAAGAAACAATATGAGAACAATATAAATACTTTTATTCGGTTTCTCTTTTCTCTCTCTCTCTCTCTCTCTCTCTCTCTCTCTCCTCTATCCCTAGCTAACTCACTCCCTATCTCTCGCATGCACTTTCCCTCCTCCTCCACCTCCACCTCCACCTCATCCTCACTCCCTCGCTCTTGTATGCGCGCGCGCGAGTTCACTCTCTTTATCTATTCATCTTCGTTTCTCCTTTGTTCACTTGTGTTCTCGCACGTAACAGCGTGAGCTTCTTTTTATATCGCGTCAGCAGAGTCTCGCGAATCTCTCACGCGACGCCTATTACACGCGCGCCTAAGAGAAAGACGAAGTACGGAGGCAGAAAAGCTAGCGAGATAAAACGATTTATTAAGGCTACGGACAGATAAGTTCTTATCTGCTGTTCGACTACGGTAACTGCGGCAAAAACGAAATTACGTTAAACCTTAGTCGAAGCTTAGTTATTGTTTGTCTTTGCTTTTTCAACCACTTCCCCTCATTACGTATTATTAAATAAATATACGTGTATATATATATATATTAACATTTATCGGACGTAATACTTTATAAGCTTTTTCCTCCAATAAATAAAGTCCTTAATCAAGGAAAACTTAACGAAAGTAAAGAGAAACATTGGGATTATTATATTTATTTTGCAGAATATTCGTAATTTATCATGAATAAAACAACCAGATCATTTATTTAACATAAATTACATAGTATTGATATTTTTAAAGGCAGTGATAAATTTTAATAAATCTCGATGCCTTAATTCATACATCGAGTCTCAATTATTGAAAGAGGGTTGAGCCTTACATGTCTATCGGAAGACTGATCATCCACGAATTCGGGGATCGAGAGCCACCGATATCGCTGAATCATCTCCCTTTTTATCGAGTGAGCGCGTGCCTTTATGTTTTAGCTCTCGTATCGCAGCAGATATTTATTTCATTCGCGCAGTATTAACGGCAATCGAGAGAAGCAAGGAAGAGAGTGAGAGGCGCTGGGAAAGAAAGTATGCTAAGGTTGGCCATTTCCTCGAGTCCCCTTTACCGCTCCTTTTTTCTTTTTCCCTCCCGATCCTCGTCCGACGATATCGAAGGATTTATCGGGAAAAAGGACTTTGGCAATGCTTCGCTCGTATATTATCCAGCAATGATGGTAAGTACGGATTTCCTGTACAGTTTACCCTTTGTCTTCGGCCTCGACGAAACAGTCATTTTCATATCTGCCCCATAAACACGCGGTGCATGTTCTCCATTTTTGCATGCCTCGACTATTTTTCTTCTTCGGTCTTATCTAATTTCCCTTTCACATTCGACACAGAAAAGTTATTTTCACAGAAAAGGGAAACTTAATTCCTATTAAGCTTGAATTCATCACAAACCATTACGAAATATTGTCAGTTACTTAATAGAGTATGACATTGACAAACTTTATAAGTCAAAATACTTTGAAATACATGGATACCGCTTAGAATATGGCTGCATTTACCTTTTTCTACGGCATTACTGTGTATTGCTCCAATGCTGATTTTCTCGTTTCCTTCTTAACAAATATGTGTTCCCAAGTTTTTTAAGCTTCGTTTCATCGAAATTCTTTTATACTATATATATATATATATATATATATATCATATAATAAGGTTTAAAGGAGAGCTAATATATATTAAAACGTATTAATTCAAGAAATAACGATATTTCGAACAGCAATTAATACAAAGTGAAAAGGCAATATCTATTTTTCATTAATTACAAACGATCTCTTGGAAAATATTGATGCCTCCGTGTAATTTATTATTTCCTTATAAAATAATTTCTATTTTGGCCTGAATGTAGTAATATTTTTTAACTTAAATTTTAGATAAATTGATTTTAAATATGTTACATACCAACTGCTGCTATCAAATGTAGATTATTATACGGGAGGTTAAGCTTCGATAATAAAGATTCGAATTTATTGCTGGAAAAATTAAAGCGAATAAGAATGAAAAACCTTCGAGGTATTTAATCTCAAAGTTTCCCAACTTTGGTAATTATACGTGAGCCTTATATTTCTAGATCATTTTCTAATCCCAATTTATATTAACAGAATTTTAATTTCTTTTATCAGGACTTTCGCATTTGCGAGAAATGGTAAATAAGCTCTTCAACAAAAAGCAAAAACAAAAAAAAAAAAAAAGTGGCGCTCAGCAGCTATTGGTTACGCTTACCAAAACAAGGATCCTTATTTATTTAGAGTATTTTGAGGTATTAACTTTCAATAAATACTGAAAAATATAAATCTTGACGAGTCGATAAAGTTCCCGATACAGTGACAGCCTAACGTCGTATTAAAAAAATGAATCCGAGATTTTATAATCGATGAACGTCCTCGGAAAAAAAAACTTGCTCTGTGTGTGTGTGTGTGTGTGTGTGTTTGTGGAGGGGGGAGATCTAATGATAACGTTGTTGTAGGGGTCAAGCAAGGTTTATACGGAATTCGGAGGGATGAATTTATCTGAAGTTGGCGCGTCAGTCTCTCGATGCGGTCCGAGCTACTCGAGCAGAGTACACCTACTACTCTCGAGTACCGCTAACCAATTAACCGCGCGAGTACAAGTGCCGATTAGAAGGGTATCGCCGAGACGAGAGTAGTACCTTAGCACATAAGGCAGCCCGGCTGATGAGAATTCACTCGACCAATGCAAATGGACCCTATCCATCCCCTTTTCCTAGACGACGCATTAAGAATAAAATAAGAGGATTCGTTTTATGGGGATATTTAACGACCTAAATTAAACTCGGGCTTTAAATCTCATCGGAGGAGACGTACTGAGACGTACTGAGATGTACTGAGACGTACTGAGACGTACTGAGACGTACGTTTTACCGGGAGCTCTGTAATTTTTCATTCAATGACGTTGTTCCGCAGCTTAACGTTCGGCTCGAGCGCATGAATTTCAAATACGCGGCATTGATTCCTAATGAAAACGCAAGAAATAGGTTGGTTAACTATTTCGGTCATTAGTCGGCTCATAATCCTGAGCCTCGTAACCCCTCGCAGCATCCGAACCGCTCAATAAAATATCAAACGTTAAGGATATTTCATTTTACCACTAATTAAATGGCTGCTGCCTCTCTCCATGCCCCCTCACCCCACCCCCCTCAATTACCCGCAATACACCTTTTTCAAGCGATGCTCGAACAATGAAATATTTATTTACTTATTTACTTCCTCGTTATTTCAAAATTAATTTTAAAGCATTAAATTACGTTGATTTGAAGTCAATAGAGTGTTAATTTAATTTTGCCGAGTAGCGAGTTTTCATTTCCAAATCGTATTTATTATCCATTGCTTGGCCATTACGGTATTTTAAATGGCAATTTTTCGATTAAAAATCTATCTCTGCTTACGAATTTTCGTTCACTATGATACAATACAATAAGGTAACGGTTATTTTCTAATAAAGACTATAATTTTTAATAACTAAATTGACGCATTTGTGCAGTATATTGTGGAATTTGTTCATTTCGTCAAGGAATAAAATGTTGTTATTTTCAAGAAATACCGAAAGCTTTCCTTTAATAAATACGATATTAATATATAGTTATTAATATTGTCCCTAAAAATGATTTTATAAAATAAATGGATTTGAGACAACCGGATGAGTAATGACAGCTGATGGATGATGACCCCCGCTCAATATTATTTTATATACAATTCTATTGTCATTTTCTGGCATTTCGACGCACTGCAAGATCCTGCATTTAAGATATGTATCCATGATTTATTTCAATATTTAACATGGTCGCCGGCAAAAAAGCTTGTGACAGCTGCCTCTAAAAATGTTTTAAGTAATTTTCGTACAGCGAATCACTTACCGACGGGAAATGGAAGTAAATAAAAAATGAAGGCAAATACTTTGAGGGGTTTTTAACGCAATACATATATATATATATATATATACACACGCGTTAAATTCTTCTACCTTCTAGCCGATACGTGGATGTGTATGTGTATGTGCACTGGGTCGTAAACGGTCGGATACGTAGCGTAGCTTATTCTTATTTTTTTATTTTAACTTTTAATGCTGAATTTATAGCAATTGTAAGGAATTGGTCAGAAGGAGGTAGGAGAATCCACAATGCCCTTTTTAAATTATTTTTAATAGCTTATAAATGAAAAGAGATGCATGGAGTACGTGAAAAATGACTGAACCCATTGGGTAGTTCGTAACTTCAATAATTCTCGCCCGATTCTGCCTAAAAAGAGGCTGTGCGTCACAAACGAACTTTAATCCGAGCCATAAATTATAATAATTCAATTAGAAGGGAAAATTCTTTGGGAATTCGAAAAAGTCAAGCCAAGTCGAGGCTGGAAGTATATTTCTCCTATTCGATTGACTCTCTCTCTTCCTCTCTCTCTTTCCCTCTCTCCCCCCCTCTCTCTCTCTTCCAGCACTTTTCTTCCCGATCCATCTCCGTTCGATACTCTCTCACACCCTCCCCACCCCCGCGACTCTTCACAACGTTACGCCCGCTTCGAAGCCACTACATAATGCAGAGAAGAAGGAGCTTTTTTCCATGACCTACTTTGAAATTATTTTTCGCGCCCTCGCGAGGGAGTTACCCGCTTCGCTCATACAAGCACACGCGCGCTCTCCTCGTCCCTCTGGAAGAGCCGTCCCAAGACTCCGCATCCGCAGACACCTTCGGCGTTCCTTTATTCTCTCCAGACGGAAAAAATTCGCCGCTCCAAGTTTTCTTCCGACAGATCCGACAGCGTCTCCTTCCTCTCAACGCTTGTCCACTTAAATATTACTCTCGCTATTGGTGTCTGACAATACGTGGCCAAATAATACTAAGAAAATGATGTTATGGCAGTACTCCCTTAAGTGGTCTGCTTCGAGTTTTCGGTCCTAGTATGCATTCAACAATTGTATCTCATTGTTTTTCTGACGATCGAAAAGGAAAATATTGCTTTGTCGGTCGGTTAGCGAGAATCTTATCCTTCATTTATTTATTTATTTATTTCCATCTTTCGTCCACGAGACGTAATATTTTCAATTTCACCTTTTCCGTCAATTAAACTATACCCTTTACTTTTTTATTATTTAGAAAATACGTGTATTACGATGAGATCGAGGGGAAGTTTTTGTATTAATCTTCTGCTTATATATAAATATATTTCATCTATATAAAGAATTACTTTCTATGACATTGTTTTAACCAGATTTTATAATTTGCATTATTTAACTTACAATGGCGCAATGCTAGCGCACGATTTCATTTCAGATTATTGTGGTTTAAATAACTACTTATTGAATAATGTAGACTGAGGATAATGAGTATCATATCAAGGGACTATGATTTTTAGCATAATCGTCCATGGAGCTTATTATATTTATATTATAAAATAATATTAATGAATAACTTATATCGTAAACAATTGGTTTTAATTTATTTATTCATTTCTTGTATATTTGAAATTAAATTTATACGCGATTTACAATAAATCGTAGGCTTTTACTTACACATAGACAATTCATATTGTTTATTTTTTCATTAAATATATATATATATATATATTTCAAATTGTCCGGTTATAGAAGATAATAATGGGAAAGGAATAAAAGTTTTAATGAAACTATGAACTTTAATTCAAGATAATGAATGAAGTAATTTAACATAAATCCGCCGAGTGAAGACCATTATAAAATAAATGAAAAACGTTTTTAATACCATATAAAATCGAGGCGCATTATTTAAGTATAATATCTTTTAATTTGATTATTCGCCTTCTATTGTTATTACTTTTATCTGTGTACATATTTTTTACTATATAAAATGTTTTTATTAACCGGTTTAATGTTCTACTTATTTTTAATTTTTAATTTTTGTTTCCTGAACTTTTTTTGCGGCCTTACAACATATTTAATAAATAAACTCTTGTTCTATTCACTTTTATAAAAAAAAAAAAATTATTCAAAATTATAATGAATGTACTAAATTGAATGAATAATAATCATTTCAGAGCCTATACGAACAATGTAAATAAAATATTCGAATAAATAATTTTATTTAGTGCATAGATATTATATAGAATAGTGAATAGAATATCCAATTGCATTAAAGGAAATTCGGTTAAACGATCCATATACAATAAAACAAAAAACTTTTCATAATAATTAATGTGATCGTATTAACAGCGAAAAGTATGGCAAAGATCGTTTTCCTCTTAATGTACACTTTTCCCAAATAATTTTGTAAATTGACGAATCAGCGTGGATTTAATTTACTTTATGCGACAATAAGTGTTGCCGTAGAAGGAGATGAGGGGAGGGACTCGTGGGAGGGACTCGTTAATATATATATTCGGCGCATCGAGGACTGAGGTTCTAATATTTGCCGTTAGATAAGTTACCGCGTGAAAGTATATATTTTGATTAAAGGTCGTATGAAAGAAAGGGCTTATAATAGTTGAAAAAAGCGTTGAAATTCTGACAGTTGAATAGTAAGGCGAGGGAATCAAATGGTAAATAAATGGTAAGTTTAATATAGGTTTAGAAGAAAGCCTCGGCTAAAAATTGTATTATTACACACAATGTAATAATAGAAAAAACGATGGAGGTAAAAAAAAAATTAAAAATAAAAAAAAAAGTCTAAAGGCTTTTAATATACAAAAGGGGAATGTATGGCGGGCAATATGGGAAAAAAGAGCTTTAAAGATAGAGCGTAGTAGCGTTAAGTAAGGACTTAGGTCTGGAGAATTATGCGTGTGCGTAATGCGGGCGCGGGATGCCGCAATCGATTTTAGCGGTACATTTTAGCGGTAAAATGTTTCAGTTGGAGCTGGCAAGCCAACTATGAATGCGATGTAAATGAGGATGGGATGGGATGGGATGGGATGGGATGGGATGGGCCGGTAGGCTCGAGTGGCAGGGATCGGGCCGAAGTTGGCTTCTCCGTCGGTCATCGGTCGGCGTGAAATACAAGTCCAATGAAAGTCAGTGTGAAAGAGAGCGCGTGGAGAGCGGGCGGGACAGACAGTGAGCTCGCTGTCGAGGGTAGAGTGGTGGGGTAGGCGAGGGCACTATCAGGTGAAATCGATGGATAAATTGAAAAGTTCTTAAGCCTCGAACGTGTTCGCGGGGCCATTTTGGTACGCGGTAGGGAGGTAGGGGTGGGAACTCGCGGCTTACCCCGTTCCACGAGCCAGTTACCGGGTTACAATCCCGTGGCTCTGAGCGCGTGCGCGTATTTTTAAGCCCGGAACCGAGGAGGCCGGGAAGCTGCGACTCCTTCCCCGCTGTATCACTCGAGAGACCTCGCTCGCTCTCGACCCCGAGCTAATCGCAGAGTGCATTACGTAAATCAACTTAAAGTCGCTTTATCTCGCGAATTTTCGCTTCGCGGAGCTAATGCATATTCCGTGAGACTCCAGGATACCGAAGCACTGATCGTCGGGCCTAAGTTTCGTCCCCTCGGTCCTACTATCTGCTCCTTAAGAACTTCCTCTCGTCTCTCTCTCTCTCTCTCTCTCTCTTTACCCTCCTGCCCGCGCCCGGTGCCAACCGACAAGCACACAACATGCCCGGCTGGATTCGCCCTTCGCTCTTGTTTTGCCGTCCGTTTGCCCGTCAACAGCCGCGCCCCGCGATCCCCGCTTCATTTATTACGCCAACGGTGTCCTTCTCGGCCGTTATCGACGACCTCGGCCTATCGTTTTTTTTTTCTTTCTTTTTATTACCCTTTTCACTGCCCAAATCATTGTCTTTTCCTTCCTTCCTTCCTTCCTTCCTTCCTTCCTTCCTTATTATTATTATTATTATTTCGGGAACATTTATTTTCATTAGATACCTCTGCCCACGTAAACTCCTTTATCATTCCTTCCCTTTCTTTTATTCTAATTATCGTGCATTTTTCTTCCTTTTCCTTCTCTGCCCCTCTGCTAGCCCCCGCCGCCGCCACCCTCCGCACGCCAATCTCTCTTTAAAGAAGTTTATACCCGCTGGGTCTTCGCAACACCTCCTTGCCTCTTTTATTTTAGCCTCTTTTATTTTATTAATTGAATAAATTTAAATTGCTTTCTCGAGGCCAGCTTCGTTTCAGTAATTTTAATTTAACGTGAACTTAGCCATTGAGATTAATATATTTATAGTATTGAATGTAATATCTCTCGGCTATATTTTATCGGCGGCGAAGTAATGTCGTCTAGGATATGCAATTAAGGCGAATCAGTAAACCGTGCTTTTTCTACCCGAAAAAGAAAAAGCTTATTATTTTCAAATAAATTTAAAGCAGCCATAACTATTTAATATATTTAATAGATAACTAGCTTATCGCTAATATGAATTGCCGAAAAATCCAAGGGCATTCCGATTACACTTGGGCTGCCCTTCATTCAATATCTCAAAAACAGCTCAAAGGTAACTCAAAATGCAAGAATGGCAGTACTATCGGGCACCTGTTCCTGTTATGACTATAATTTTCTTTATGCGACAAACACAATCAATAATTAGTCGCAATAAAGAATTCCCTTACTCAGTAATTAAAGGCGTTATAGTTTGTAATGCTGTAGAGCAGTGTTTAATGCAGAATTTGTTCGTTGTGGGTGTGAGACGGGTTGAAAACAGGAAAAAAAGTAGCGTCGACGATAAAATCTCGGAGTCAAGGCTCGCGCTCCGGTGCACCGAAGGTATTTGAAAGCCATGTGAAAACAAACTCTTTGGCGGAGGACTCCGAAGTTATTTCAAGTGGACGTATTTACCTCCGAAATAAGCGCGGGCGCTGCATTCGGCGTGTCGCCGAATCTTTCTTCCTTTAGAGATGCCCTCTATCGATGAGGAATTAGCCGCACGAGACGGCCAAGTCAATCATAATGGAAAAGGTCGATGCCGAGCCCGCCCAACAAGATAAAACCGACCATTACGAGAAACTACAGCAGACACGCTCGACGTGTAAATACACGTGTAAATATACATGTAAATATACACGTGTACACACTTGTAAACTTGTGACTTGGCGCGTTAAAACTTGGTCACGCAAGTTGTGCTTGGTGGTCGAGGGGGACGTTGGGGGCGAGGGGGTGTGGAGATGGGGATACAGTCAAGCAGTAGGACTGGGAGACTTTTTAAATGTGGAATACTAAATTTTCAGGGAAAAAACTAATATTCCTTTGACTTCATTTCTTACACGGACTGTGAAAATTTATACCCAAGATTGTTATTATTATAATCAAATCCTTTGCACGCAATCGTAATCGACAAAGTCGTGTGTCCGCGTATATATTTCGCGACGGATCTGTCAAGACTCGATATAAAGCAAATAAGAAAGTTGGAAAATAATTGAGCAGAGCGTAAGTGAAGTTGGACGTATTTAAGCAATAATGAAGTCATTATCGTTCATCAGTATTAAAATGTTATGCATTGGAATATTCGACAGTGCAAAACTAAGTATCAAAGTGCCAAGACACAGTAATTACAATACAGTTGCATTAACTATAAATTTCTCTATTATTTCGTATAATAATGATTATTTATCGAAATATTATCGAAGTAGGTTTTTAACTTTGATTTGCGCACATTACCTTCTGATTAGAAGTTACATTCTCAAGGCGCACACACTGCATGCGGAATATCTATTAAAAATTTCGCGCCATTCCTTTTCATCTGGCATTTTTCTTTTTCTACTCTTTATTCGCGTAATACTATTTCCTCCTGCTGATTCTTGAATTTTCGCTTCAACCTCCATAACTCGCTGGCAAGCTCGACGAATTTTTCCAGATATTTAGCCGGGAAAGCGAATGAAAAAGCACGTAACAACCCGAGAGGAAGAATAATTGTCCACGAGAGAAAATATTTCTGTATCGAGGAGGACGGAGTTCCTCTGGCTGGACTTGTTTAGTCACACGAGAGAGAGAGAGAGAGAGAGAGAGAGAGATAGAGAGCAAGAGAGGAGGAAAAAGAGCAAGAGAGGAGGAAAAAGAGACGATCGGGAGCGGCGAAGAGAGGAAGAAATGCAGTGAGACAGAGTCGCCTCGAGGGAGGAGGGAAAAAAGGGGGGGAAAAAAGAGGCAAATTATTTTCATGAGCTCTGCAAAAGAGCATCTGCAAACCTATTAACATACATAGAAATTCGGAATCTCTTGGAGAAAACAGAGAGACGACGTCCAAAGTATAGCTTAATGTCGGACTCGAATGCGAATTGTAAATAGTAAAAAGCTTACTATTTCGTAATAGCCGTTCAAAATTAATTACAAAGACAAAATAAATCCGCAATAAAGACTCGAACTAAAGAAATTAATAAGCACGTTGCATAAATAATTGAATTTTCCATACAAGTAATGCAGAGTTACAAATAAAAAATAAACTTTTGTCTCTGTAAATATGAAATGTAATAGTCGGGAGTAAGATTAAGCCCATAAAACTATATTATTGTAATAAAATTTAGACGTACCGTATCTTTCTTGTAAATTTTAATTGCATAAATATAATTATTGTTCGTGTATTTTATAAGTATGTTTCTTTTTCTTTTCTTTTTTCTTTTTTTCCTTAACCCAGAAGATCTGATTAATTTTATTTATTCAAAAATACAGATAAAAGCACGACTTTGATTTCGTATACAATTGTAAAATATCATAAATCACGATGAATGTTAAATGAGTTTTGCGAGCAATTTTATCATTAAGATCAGCGTCGAAAATAAAA
This sequence comes from Ceratosolen fusciceps, assembly GCA_018883505.1. Taxonomy (NCBI): domain Eukaryota; kingdom Metazoa; phylum Arthropoda; class Insecta; order Hymenoptera; family Agaonidae; genus Ceratosolen; species Ceratosolen fusciceps. The sequence goes on along the minus strand of RCIC01000003.1, from coordinate 10,930,759 downwards.
TTTAATAAAAATATCACAGACGAATAAGGTTTAATTTAATAATGATAGATCAAAGTAACTATTTTAAATTATCAATTACTGAGCATCAGAGGATCAGAGCATTTGATAACGAATATTCAATATTAACTTTTACCAATTTTATCGAATTAAATTGTTAAAATATTTTAACATAAATATTTATAATTACTTGTAGATAAATGAAATATCATAGGATTCTATCGTTTAATATACATTAAGATAAACCGATTCCACATGAAAACTAATGAATCGAATGATCGTTCATCTAAAAGTAGCCTCAATTAATCTATTAATCATTTGCCAATCAATTAGAAATAAAGAGATTTCATTATAATGTTATTTTATATTTTATTAGATATATTTCATATGATATTGTTAATACGCAGTGACATTATATATCCAGTTCATGGGATTGCTTTTGATATGTTGAGCGATCCTCCATTAAGGCGAGCTTACTTTGCAAGGTAAATTGCATTAACTTCTTCTTCTTCTTTCTCCTTTTTTTCTCTCTTAAACTTTATGAAAAGTGTACTTCGTTCTTGAGCAGCCGTTTATTACAACCGAAAACTTTCGCTAATGACACGAAAAAATTGCATAATTTCACGATAATGTATGGATAAATCGAATCTCGCATTTATCTTTTTCACACGATACTTCTAAAACAATAATTTCCTAATTTGATTTATTTGAAAGAAATTCATGTTAGTTATCCAGTCGGAACTGATCTCCGATGCGTAAGAGCTTAAATTCTAAATAGTATTCTACAGCTCGCGCGTCACGGCGATTTGGATGAGAAAATTTATTAATACAATAACGCAATGGGATTAGTTAACGCTGTTAGACAATTATACTTGTAATAAATTTAATTACGTATTTAATTTGTTTGGGTGAATGGTTAAAGATCTACTGACGCTCCAGTGAGAAATAAATAACTCTTAGTGCTATTTTTTAAACAACAACAACGCGTTATTTAAGATTTGAATACAAAATTTAAAGCATTTATATCTGATATTACTTTATGCAGCAGGGATAAAAAGGAGAGAGAAAAAAAGAAAAAGGATCGGATATATTTTCAACACCCGAGATGCCCTCAAAGTAAAAGCCTTTAGTGGAAAGTACTTTAAGCGTATTCAGCCTTAACGAGATGGCATTACAGAATAATTTCCACCCCTTTAACTGCCAGGGAAGTTTTTTTTTTTTTGTTTTTTTTTTTTTTATTACAAAAGCCAATTTGGGCTATATTCATGGGATAATTCAACGGGCGGTTCGGGGGTGGGGGGGAGACGGTTAGGTAAGCCAGTTCGGGGTATATGAGGGTAAGAAATTAGTCAATACGACAATGACAAAATATCGCGGCACTCGGCTCTGAAGATTGGGCCAATTCGGCCATCTTTTTGTTTAATTCCAGACTAATTTTCATTCCCCGCTACTCGCGATCCTCAACAATCCTTCTAATTCTTCCTCTCTCCCGGCAGAGTCAAGATTTTCACTGCGCCACGGCTAGGTAAACGAGCCGAGCCGTCGGAATTGCTTTTTCGTGTACAATTCACGAAAGGGGAGACGTAAATTAAGACGACAAATCAGAACGAGACAGACCGGGACTGTGTTGGTTGGCGGGGCGGGGGGGGGAGGTCGGGGGGCGAGGACGGAGGGCGGAGGATTATATGAAATAAGGATAGTTCGGAGGCGAGACTTTGAGCGCGAAAGAGGATTTTTAATCCGATAGAGACGGTAACCACTAGACATATCGGCTTCGATACCCAGTTAGAAATGGATAGATAACCCAGGCGGGCAGGGGCTGGGCGGATGGGCAGGCGGGGCAAGAGGACGGAGAGAAGGAGTAGAAATCGATTTGTGGCAGCGGATTGCAGCAGCGCGTTCGAAAGTCAACAGAAATAGCGGACGAAGTGGATAACAAGAGCGAAAGCGAGAGCGTGTGTTGTCGGCTTAAGGGTATGGTGGGCGGAAGTGGGGGGAAGTAGGGGCGCGTGGCGTACGCGTGTACGTGTACGTGTGTACGTGTGTACGTGTGTACAGTGAGTCTGCTGGCGAATATGATTCATTCGAGGCTCATGCATATTGAACGGGGTGAAAGAAAGGGGAGCGAGAGAGAGAGAGAGTTAGAGAGAGTTAGAGAGAGTTAGAGAGAGTTAGAGAGAGAGAGAGAGAGAGAGAGAGAGACTGTAATACGGTAATTTTCATTCTGCTTATGAGTCAGAATACGACACGCGTGCCATGGATTTCGCCCCTCTTTCCTTTTCTTTCCTTCCTCTCCTACTTTCTTCTTTTGGCAATTCACTTTTTGCCCCTCATTCGCGCCCCGTTTCTTTTCGGATCCATAAAGTCGTTTGCACTCGAGATGAAAATTGAAACGACGTTCAAACTCGAGCGTCAAAGAAACAATGTCGGCCACGTCTGTGCCGGTGTGCCCCGACAATAGCCCGCGCGCCTGGATCGGTATATCCGCCCTTTAACGATTTTAATTTTATGTCTAATGCCCAATTAGTCGTCCTTGGACGGCCTCGCTCTACCCAATACCTTGTATTTTAAAATTCGCATCACCTTTCTATTAAGGCAATTGTTTTTCTTCTTTTCTTCCTTTATTTTTCTTAGACAAAATAACGAGCCGACAAACTGGTTCAGCATTTGTTCCATTTCAAGCAGACAATTGGCACTAATTTCTTAAAATTTAGCTCATTCTTTGTTTATTTAGAACCTCGGTCCGAGGTCAAGAATTTCCATCTGTAAAGCTTCCTCACTAATGCAGCATTAACTAGTCGACGTCAGAACCTAAATTTCAGCTGGAATACTCTAACGTGTAAGAATATCATCGGGCGAGTGAGTTTTAAGTGAGATTTACGGTTTTAAATTTAAAACAGCGAAGATGAATACTTTTTTTCTTTTAATAAATTGTTGACAACGATCAAGATCAAGGAATAATGACTTACAATTGCGATTGATGATGAACGTGATTTCATACAAGACTTTCATTGTGTACGAAGCCGAGCTGCAAGTAGTACGTAGTTGTTGTTTTTTTCTCTCTTCTTTTTTCCTTAAAAATTAACGGATATGATAAGCGATGCATTTATTCTGTGTGAATCCATATGAATTCGGGCACAAGCATCCACTTCATTCCTTGGAGCATAATAATACAAAATTTAGATTTCTTCTTTTCCGCTCTTCGAGTCGACATGGGAATCGTCATTTTTGTTTAACTTGGAGCTTCTCTTACTAACAGATAATGTAGACAACTTTGGTATAACGCCACTAGTATTACTTAAAATTACAATCGCAAGGGCAAAAAGATGCGAATTTACTCGATTAAAAATGGATCGATATGACCCTTTTTCAGCGTCTCTATAGAAACCTCCCTTAAAATACTCGACTCTCACTCTCCCCCCCCCCCTCTCTCTCTCTCTCTCTCTCTCTCTCTCTCTCACTCAAGACTTTTATTTTTTCATTCTATGCTCCCTTCCCCCCCTCGCCCCCTCCTATATTCATCACACGGCGCTCCTTCCTCATTCCTGGCCTTCTTCTCCTCTGTTTATTCGTTGGAAATCGCAGGTTCTATTTTCAATCCGTCTCATCGTCAAATTACGACAAACTCCTGTAATCTAATGGCTCACCATGACAAGCACCTTCGAGACCATTATTGTAATCGCATTTAAAATCTCCTTACTTCCGTTATAGCTCTATCTCTCTGCTTCGGATAGAATAGAATCAATTGACTTTTTTCCTTTAATGCCCGGACGTGGAATAGAAAAGATTTGTAAGGAAACCAGATTGTTCGTAAGAAGGGTTGGGGGGAGGGGAGGGGTTTTAAAAAGTTGACACTACAGGAGGAATAACATTAAAGATACGTAAACATAGAGAATATTATTGGATTTGAAGCAGTAAAAATTAGTCTACGTCTGCCAAAGAAATTGTCTTATTCTTTAAAATAATTTCAACAAAGATACATATTTTTGCTTACACTAATCAATATGTCAAAAATATTTCAATGATAAATTCGCAACAAAGACAATATTAGATTACTAGAAAATTTATATGCTTTGAAAAATGTTGATACGTGAATACGAATTCGAATAAAAACATTCACGACAGGTAATTCATTGTTATGGATCACGTAATTTCTTATTTGTTTTCTACTCGAGGCATCTCAAACTTCATTTTCTACAAAACTAATTGCTTTAATTTTAAATACGCTATTCTAGTCAAGGTTGCGCGAACTGCATTACTTCGCATCGTTCCAAGCCAATCATATCATGATAAAATTTACATAGGAAGAGCGAAACTTTTCTACAAAAGTGAAAAATCTCTTAACAAGCCAAAACGAGGTATTATTAATACGTTATGAAATATCGAACCCAAGCTAAAATCACGTATTTGCTATTAATAATAATTACACAGAACTCTTCGAATAATATAATTTTACTCTGCCCATTCTTGCGATTGACGTTATCCCAGATAAGGAATCAATAGTTCTTAAAGACGACACGGTCTCAAGCATTTTGGAGGTACAATAAAATACAGAAGTTTGAGTAAAAAATGTAGTGCATAAGCAATAAATTTCTTTCGAGGGTAAATGATAAGTAGTACAGCATGTAATTTCAAATATAGATTATTAATGTAATACAAACTAACTTTAGACTAAAATTACATACATCGTAATGAATGAAGTTTGCGAATTATTAAAATTACATTAAATTTTATAATAATTTTACATTTATAGGGTATCGAATTTACATGTATTCCGACGGAAAATTTCATTAGGCAAACTTTCGAGAAATAAACTTGCTCAAAATATAAATTTAATAACAAGTTAGATAATTTTAACACGTTGGAATGAAAAATTCATGAGCGGCGGCTAAAAATTTCTGATTTAGATAGATTTGGAATTAGCTATGCATAGCTTTAATAATAAATACCTCCTTCACGTTCGGATTCGTTCCTTATAAATTGTAATTTCCTGAGTATTCTATGTAAAATTCATTAATGGCCGTATTAGGCTTCATCCTTCGGAACTACTGGTAACAATAACAAGAACAATAACAAGAAGAATAATAACGATGATGATGACGACGATAGCGTTTTGGTTATTATTGGGGGGCATTATTTAGAGCAATACAGCCTCGATAATTATTCAAAATAAGCATGCTTAAGTAGCCATTGATGGGAGCGCCTTCGTAAGATGACACGTTCATTGTCACATAAGGAAAACGTAGAAGTTTCGGGCGAGCGGCAAGCAAAACTTATCGCGTCCCCTTACTCGTGGAAGGGAATAAAATAAATGACTCGCCAATAAACAAGAAATAAATATAACTTAAAATGACAAACTAACTTTTTATCGAGTCGCTCTCCGTCGAGATTTCCGCACATCCGATAAGGAGAAGATGTCAAGCCGACAAGTGAGCAGGAGTGAGAAATAAAGGAAAGGATGGCGCAGAAGGAAGGAAGGGGGGAGGGGGTGAGGGAGGACCAGGGATGGATGAGTCTTGGGGAATTTCAGATCTTCCTTGTTTCGTTTTCATTTTCTGATGATTTCGTTCTTTGAGAGGGAGAAGAAAGGGCGGGAGGGAGGGGGTGGGCGGGTGGGCAAAAAGAAAGCTCCTCCGCTGCTCATCCCAAAGTTCCGAAGGTAGTTTTGCAAGTGAATCTCGGCAAGAGGTCTAAGAGACTGGAGGGGGGGGGAGGGACGAGGGTTGTCGAGGGCGGTTGAGGGAGGGAGCGGGGGGATCGGCGGCGGTGGCGAGGTAAGAGCCGCAGAAGTTCCGCAATATTTGGATCTAGTTCGGAACTGCAGAAAATCTGCTTTCAACCTGCGCGTTTCTATTTCGTCTCCTTCCCATCCTCCTCCCCATCCTCATACCCTCCTCATCCCCTCACCCCGGTTGACTGCCGGTCCACATTTACGAGTATCAGCATCGAGCCCAGAGCGAACGGGAGTGGGCGGGCTTGATGCGGTTGACGTACAAGTCGATGTACTACTCGCAGACGATAGGAGAACTTATAGGAGGGGACTGCTCGAAGAAACTCGAGATTGGCGAAGTATAAGAAGCCGGGACGAGAGATAGAAATAACGAGACCGACACGATGCGGACTACAGGCCAACACGCTTTTTTTCTTATAAGACTTTTACAAGCCCCATTCTATTCTCTCCTCCTCCCCCCGCCGCCGTTCCCCCCGTGCCAATGCATCTCGCGACATCAGTTTCTACGTGTTTGCCGACCCGTTTGTCATATTTTCAAAGGTCATCTATCCATCGGCAACAGCAGCAGCAGCAAAACGCGTACAGCAACAATAACTTTATAGTTACAGGTATTTCGAGGTATTGCGCAATTCATCCGGAGCCCAACATGTTATCATACATAATTTGTTCTCGTTAACCTTCATTGCTCGTTTAAATACGAAATACGAATCTGCGGCTTTATTTTATACGTTAAATATCTTTTACGCTTTCATCTACGTAATATAAAATTCTGGGTAACCGAAAGAAAAAGAAGGAATGAATTTTTTTAAACATTTTCCATATAATATTCGTTATGAATTGCTACTTTATCTCTCTCGAACTAATGCTGGGCTATTTGAATATATATATATATATATATATATATGTATATATTCATTCCATATTATTTAATGAACCGGAACCGTGTTTTCTTAACTTTTCTCCGAAATAGGGAAGCAGTAATTCATAACTTTTTTTTCTTGCAACTGATGGAACACGTTAAAAGGATGGGACTTAGAAGTACTATAATACCCTGGCTAGGCTCAAATCTCTTGTAAAAAAAATTTATATAATATCAAAAGTTTTTTTTTTTTTTTTTTTTTTTTTTAAGATTACGGTATAAAAAATTACTTTTCTTCAAATATTAGGCTTAACTTTTATTATAAATTCACAAAAGTATTCAAGTTAATATTCAAAGCAATCATTTATTAATTTCTAAGGTTTTATTTGAATTCGTATTATTAGAAGTAAATTAACTCGAAAGTTAAGTATAATTTGGCCGAACTTCAAAAGTTAATCGATAATGAAATATTAAGTGAAAAAGGGAACGCTTACGGTCAATAAATTATTCAGCTTTTTCACTATTTTCATAGTATTATAAAATGCTTATAATAAACGTTAACTTACAATAAATTCGTAAAGTTAAAACGATAAAATCATAAAATTCACAATAAAGTAAAATTAATGTTAATTGATGATCAACTGTAATTAATTGCATCGATAAAGCAGAAAATGATATTTAAATTTCTAAATAAGAAATGGATTTCTTAATAAAAAAGTTAAATACTTTTTGTAATAAACGAACTTGACCAAAATCACTGTTCCCAAACGTTGACGAATGAACCTTAAAATGCCCTTTTATTATTAGCAAACATAAAAGTGTTATTCAAAAATAATTTTTGAATTAGTCTACAGTGCATTTCCTACATTATAAACTTACAATGCAAGTAATTTCTGCATATTGTTATACAAATTAAAATAATTACCTCTACGAGATCACGTATTTGTTTAAGGTTTAATTTTAAAGGACAAATGTAATTTAATCTAATTTAAATTTGTATTTATCAGATACTTCTCGAGTATTGTCATCTGAGTGAGATATTCTGTCATCAGTGCCATCATCTATGGTACCGAAAAGGCTATTACGATACGAAAAACTATAAAATAAATGTAATAAAGTGTAATTTGAAGTATCCAATTTACTGTAATTGATTATTTGAAATCTGTACACTTATAATTGATTATATAATTGTACAATACAGATTAAGTACAAAGTTAAGATGTAATGGATTTCGGTCCCTCCTTCTGATATTTTTATCATTTATTTCAAATGAGTTAAATCGAAGAAAGTACTAATTGCGAAGGAATAACTCTAATTGAATAATAACTATTAGGAAGGTTCCAATTGCTGCTAATTAAATGCTTTAGTTTATGTTAGAATTAAGTTTAGAAATCCTACTACTTGTGCCAAATATCATTTTCTGCTTCCATGGAGAACATATTATTATTTTTTTTTTTATAAAAATAACAGAGAAATATTCATCTTAACTTCTCTAATACGTTATCAATTAAAAATTAAATCGAGATAACTTAGATTGTATAGATTTTTTTACTTTTTACATTAATATTAATTATAGTTATGTCTGGCATACGTGCTTGTAGAGGACGTGATAATGCTAAATTCTATTTGCTCTATAGGCACTTTCTCCACTAAAAAGTATACGGTAAGAGGTCATTCAGTTTTGATGATATTTTTCTAACGATGATAAATATGAATGGTTAATAAAATGTAAAAAATAAATAAATACATAATAAATACATTATAAAATACTACCCTCTAAATCTTCACATTATACCATCGTATCAATAATTTTTAATGTCTTATAAAGAATACGCTTGAGTTTAGAAAATAATCTAATGATTTTTTAATCAATGAAAGCGATGAGAGTTATGTTCGTTCAATAATAGATATAATCCGTTTTATATATAAAGTAATTTTTAATGTCTTACGTATTTGTATTAAAAGTTATGAAACGTACTTGTCTCGTATGACGGAAGAAATAAAAAAATGTTCTCTAAATTCAGTATACTTTTAATAACAAAAATCTATTACCATTATTTCAATTTATTTTAATTCGGTTACAAGCCAATTTGCGATGAATAATATATTTTCGTAGAAATAAAATCATTCTATTTATTAGTTGCAATTAATATGTCAGAAATTACACATTTTATTGAAAGTAGGCTAGTAAAGGGTGTAATTATGTATATATATATATATATAAAAGTGTATGTATGTGTGTACGAGTGTGTGTATGTAGCATTGATTTGGTACTTTGAGGTCAAGCTACAGGTTCCCGCCATTTTTATGTAGTTAAATTTAAAAAGTTGTAGGGAACTTTACGTGTCTGGAGTTACCAATGGGAAAATAAATTGCAGAATATTCTGTAGTGTTATAAATTCTTCTATTTTATTTAGCTGTATTTGATATTTGTGTAATGAAAGTATTGTATATTGTACTATTGCGAATTTTCGCATTCTGCGCCCGATGCACGTGAATGCTCGTACATCGAATAATAACAATAGGAATATATATATATATATATACACACATAATGATCTAAAAAGACTTGAGGTTGTAGTCGAAAGTCATTGGGCCTCCGTATGCCGATAAATTGAAGTCGATGACAATCGGTTATTTTTGAAAAAGTGAAATTTCGCGAATACGCAATCGATGCCGGAGCAAGTATTTAAAATAAATAACGCGTTTTAATTACTTAGGTTACTTTGCGCATCGCAGGCGCTCCTCTTTAAAATGAATTCGACGATCTCGGGTAATTTAGTCGATAAATACAGCAGGAGGAGATTTCGCTTGATTAGTTTTTCCTTTGGAATTCTCGGGCGGAGCTTATTGCGGATGAAATTAATTTTTCGGAATACTTTTAGAAACAGAATGTAGCTTCAAAAAAAAAAAAAAAAAAAAAAATTGTTTGCCAAGAAAAGTCAGGTAATTGGATCAGGATTGCAATTTAAGCGGTACCGTTCAAAAATCACTTTCGTTAATGGCTCGGGGGAAAAATTTGAGCCGCTATACGATTCTTGATTCATAATCAGTGTAGGGGAAAGGGAATGAAAAGCTATTTAGGATTGGCGGCGGTGGTGTCGGAGGGGGCGGGGAGGATATATAATAACTTGGCGGCGGGTACAACACTTTATAAGTAATTTGGCCTTCATAAATCGTTAATATCAATGATAATTAGTGGCTCCGCGATAATATAAGAAGGATAAGAAGGGCCCTCGAATAAAGTAATTATATTTTATTGGCAAATAATTGTTCCCGTTATGAAGCGGAGCCATTCGAATATCCGAAACTACAAAATCTCTGGGCTGTAATTGATTTAGGGGAGCTTTGCTAATTAGTCAGAATGCCTTTGTTCTCACGGGGGCGAAAGCGAGAAAGGACAAAGCGAACCGCGAAGCCTAACAACTACAAGTCAAGTGCACTTAATAAATAACGATCGCAGAAAAATGCGAACGGGGTCCACCCTATCTATTACTCATCCCATTTCAATAAATCCCGTGATCTCTCTCTCTCTCTCTCTCATCTTCTTGCGGAGGTTCTCGCACAGTTCATTAGTTAGATGGGAAGAGGCGCAATTATGAATGCATGGATTCGCAAGTCTGGGGGTTGTCCTGAGTTGGGCTTGGTACGCTTTAGCTCCCCGGGTAACACCCGGGCGAACTTGGCGCTCGACCGGCCAACTTCTCCCTTAAAAGTGCCCTGCCACTAATTTATGCAATCAAACGAATATTGTTGACGGAAATGGGAAAATAGGGAAAATAGAGTGGGGGGGGCGGCATAGGCGTATCGAGTAGGAGCGTGAGGACGTGGACGTGGGCGGGGACGAGGGCACGGGAGCGGCCCCGGAGCTTCCTTCTCGCCAGATATCGCAGCTATTGTGAAAAACCGAGTTCGATTCCGCGAGAGACTTTGAGGTTAGTTTCGCATGAGGGCGCGACGGTACTATATCCTCGCTAGTGCCGCTCTGCGCTGTTAAGTGAGCTCAGGAGACGAAGTATATTAGGAATTTATATGCTAATTTCTTGGAAACGAATTGCTGCAGCTCTCATGCGTTATATATGTCGCGTGTAACGGCTCTATTTATATATTTGCACTTATCCCTGTACGTGCACAGACACGCGCACGCACATCTCTACAATCGATGCGCGCTTTTAATATTTCTACGTACACGCGCACGTATATAGATTTATAGATATATAGATATGTAGATGAAATATATATATATATATATGTATATACAGGTAGAGGTGGATATAACCGCGTATACGCATGAAATGTACGTATGCGCGTGTAGGAGTGTGCAGGCGAGTAGGCACGCATTTATAAAATAGCGTGGCACGCAGCGCATGCATGTACGTAGTAGACAAGTGTTCCTCCGGCCGTGGATCCATTGAAATTCATAGCAAAGTGAACTGATTGCAAGGCGAATTTATAGGATGCAATGAAAGCAAGGGATGCAGAGGCAGAGGCAGCCGACAGGTCGGGGGAATTAAATTTGGCAGAAGAAAATTTTCGATGCCATATCTGCCGGTGATATCGGCGCTTGTATTCTTCCCGTTGATCCATAGCAGGCCTCGATCATTGCTTCGATATTTCAGACGGCATCGGCCCGTGCCTCCTGGGACTACCGAATAACAATGTGATTAAGCGCAAATTTGATGCTTCGTTTCTCAATACCGACGGGAGTATTGAAGGATGAGTATTTGGAGTTATGCATGCACGTATATCGATGCGGGGCTCGTAAGAGGCCACGGTATGGGGTGGCGGTGGGGGTGGGGGTGGGGATGGGGATGGGAAGGTACGAGTAAGGTAATGAATATGATGAACAATAGGAGGATTCGATGGATGGTTTATGTCCTTTGACGCTCCGGCCTAATCCCGCGGCTGAGCTGCATCTAAATTAGTTCCAATGCTGTTTAACTTGGTTTATCCGAAAACTTGCTAATCGCAATAATAAAACTTTCTTTTACATTTCAAATTTACACGAGAATGTCCTTTGTATACGCGCGTTTATAATACCAGGTATATATATATATACATATATATAAATATATATATATATATATAAATATATAAATAAAATAATAATAAAAAAAAAAAAAAAAAAATAGCCAACTTCTGTAGGGCGACGATAGTGCATGCGAGTGGGCAAATTTCTTTTTCAATTTACTTTGTCAAATTTTAACTGGATTATATCGGGCCCGACACCATACGTATGTCAATGACATTCAATCGATTTACATTGTTCGAGCGATGAAAACCGTGGAATCTACATCGAAGCAACTTATTTTTATTGATTTAGCACTTTCCTCCCACCTCCACCCTCCACCCCTTCCGCTACCACGCGGCTACGTAACTACAACCTATTTCTGGCTGATAATGTCAGTTCGCTCGAGCAGGTTAATTTAGTGATTCTGACAGCGGTATCCTTGCATAATTTCATTTGAAAATCCGATTCGCGCAAATGTTCCTGCATTTAATATCGATATTAAATATACTATAGAAAATGGACTCCGACTGGAGTTTTAAGCTCTTAATGCACAATTGGTTATTTAACCAATACTATACACTCACTCCAAGTATACAGCGAAGCCTTAAATATTTAATAATTGATATTTTGAAACATTATCTCCCTTCGGCCTAAAAATCAATACATTTTTTTTTTTTTTTTTTTTAAACATTCTTTAATATTTAATATACGAAAAGCTACATTCTTATCATTACACGTTGTGAGTTTAATACTATTGATTGAGCGAGCAGTATACTAATGGAAGCTATTCCCTATATATAATCGGCCTCCTTTCACGTAATCGACCAAAATACTTGGAATTTTTAATATAATACGAGAAAGCGTTGCTCTTTTGTAATTACCGAATGAAAATATCCAATGACATATGTATTGTACTAGTAATAAACATGTACGTGCAGGCCTCAATAATTGCTTATATACACTATTTGTTGGGTTAACTTAGGAAGTTGTATAAATATATATATATATATATATATATGCATATAATAAACTATTTACTCGATATTTTAATATGATTAATAAAGTCTTTTCCTTTCAAGTTGACATTGAAGAAAATAAGAAACCCGAGGAAGGAAACAATCCAATTGGCTGCATGAGAAACTTGATCTAACAGTTTCGGTTTCAGCAATTTTGTGGCTTTCGTATCGTAATCGAGACTTTTATTTCAAAAGATATTGGTATTAGAAATTTTGTGTCCCAATAAGCTCGTTACATCGAATTAATCGAATTAACCAAGATTTATTTCTTCGATCGTTCACAATATTGTCTTTAGCATCGGTATTAAATGAACGCAATCCTTTACAGAAATTATATAAGATCGTAGTAGATCATTTAAACTGAGGTAGAAAATTTAATAAAGCGCAGTCAGTGAAATATTTTTACAGAAACAAAAGCAATAAAAAGTAAAAGTAGTGCAAATATCTTTGCTTATTCAAGCATGACTTACTTTGTAATGGATGTGGTTGTATGCGCAAATGAGATCGTGGTGGCGGTCGGTGGTCGGGGAGGGTGAAAAACTTATCCGGGTAAGGAGCGATCGAGCCAGCGAAGAAAAGACAGCTTAAGAAGAAGAAGAAAAAGAAAAAGAAGAAGAAGAAGAAGAAGAAAGAAGTGAAGAAGTGAAGAAGCAATGACGCCGAGGACGATTACTGCAATGGGAATGGGAACGACGCCCAAGACGAGGAGACAGACCTATTGCTCGTATGTCGTTTTTAATGAATTTGTCTTGTCCCCCGAGCTACGTCATCCTCGGTGTCCTTTTTCAGAGGATTCACGTAAGTCCTCCCCTCCCCCCCCCGGCAGACAGGTATCGAGGGCGAGGATGAGGATGAGCCGGGAAGGGGGGGGGAGAGGAGGCATCACCCCTGCGAAGCCCTCGGTTTCGTCGAATAAATACCGTCGGGGTCGCGAGGGTGCGCGCAGGTGCGATTCCACGGATCGGTGTGACGTGAACGCCGGGGCCGGGGGGAAGCGTGGGTGTGGAGACGAGGAGCGCCTCGCGACATTTGCGCAATACTCGACTCGAGGGAGCGGAGCAGAGCGGAGCGGAACATCGGACGAGTATTTAGTTTTACCAATGTCGGAAAATATTCTTAGACGTTACGTGGCGCTCGCTAGCATCTAAACGGAGGCCGTTACTTCGACCAAGAATTTTGATGAAAATTCCAGAATGTTAACGTCATTTACTTGCTGCATTAACAAGAGCAGCGCCAAGGAGGGAGAATTAGCGACGGAAAGTATTTCTGATTCATATGTGTACGAATGCGTCCGTAACGCCGTCGCCTGCAAAGCCCCGACGAAGCGATTCGACATTTATACGACATTTTTACGCTTCTACGAATTTCTCCCTCCCCTCCCCGCTCCTCCCCCTATCCGCCCCTCGTCCTCACCCACGGACCCACGTCAACCGATCCCCCGCCCCCTTTGTGACTCTCTCTCTCTCTCTCCCCCCTCTCTCTCTCTCTCTCTCTGCCTTTAATAATACGCACTTTATAATCACGCAATTTATATAATTGTTATTATCAGCCGTATTTTATCTAGCTTTTGAAATATCTTTTTCATTACCGTAGCAATTTATATTGCCCGCTTCATTTTTTTTTATTTTTTTTTTTTTTTTTTTTTTATGAAAGGTATTCATATTTCGAGTCTTATTGGGGCTTACCGTCATGGATACGATCTTTGCTCAAAAAATGAATATAATTTTAAATATTTCACGCTCTTAAACCGAATGTACATTAAACTTACATTTGTATATATGAATGAAGCTTTTATGTGGACGATATTTTTACGGGCATTTTTTAATTTTAGCTTTGTAAATAATTTTATTGCAACGGACCGTGGCGCAGGGGGGGAGGGGGAGGACGAAAAAGCCGTTGAACTTGTATTAAAGTTTGATGGTCCTTAACCTTAGCATATTTTGCATTTACACTAATAATGTTTCGCCAGCTATTGCTATTTAATTACAACTTCGATAACGATGAATGATAAAACAACGTTAATGTAGTAAAAAACAAAAGTTAAATGAAAAACAACTTCAAGGAGTCTTGTAATGAAGAAATTAATTTTTATATAAATTATTAATTCAAGCTGTGTAAATAAGTACGATAATGCCGGTTTAATTGAAAAATGTAATTATAAGTGCATGAAAGTTTTTCAACCGCACAACGTTTCTAAAGCACATAAAGATTTAAATGTCCCAGATTGGTATGTAATATGCGGACGTTGGAACACAAAGTAAGAGCCATAATTTTTAAATTCCCAAGCTATATTTTTCTAAATTGCTAATACTTATTTTATTTTCTATTCTTTACGTAATAATTGGAGCGCGAAGGTAGATATTTGCGGGTCTATCGCTCGATTTACTCGACACTCTCTTTACGACATGACACTCTTGCTCTGATATTTTTAATACAAACTCCACAACACGTAAAAACATTAAAATTTATTACAACGTTAAAAATGCGCCTAAAGCTTTTTTTCGTAGCCAGTAATATACTTGATCTCGATAACAGCCGAGGAATCAGCATTAATAATTGCTGTATTTGTTCTTCGTTAAATTATGTAGATGGATATTGTTCCATGAACAATTATACGAACGTAATGCAGCGCCGAAACGATTCGCCAGTTCAAACTGAATTGCTTACTTTATTTGTTAATTTAAGAACGGAATATTCATGATGTGTTTATCACATGCCGCTTCCACGATTCTTATTAAAATGCACAGACAAGTCCTTTGCCGCGAACTTTTATTTTACTTCGTAGGAGTTGAATCGCTCGTTCTTATTCCCAATACGATACAATAATGTACTTTTCCACTTTTTAGAAGCAGAGTTTTTATAATATATAATAAAAGCCGTAAATACAAGCATCGACTGTAAAAGTTAAAAGCCACTGTATTTAAATAAACAATAGAAAAAAAATAATAAACAAGAAGTAATGTGCCGAAACGAGGTAAATAAATTATTTTTATTTACTTGGAAATACTGCCTCAGCGTTGTAAAATAATAACAAATAAGTAAAAGTAGTTATAAATTAAATGTTGAAATGCCGTTCCGCATGAATTTCGAAGCGATACGTTATTTTTCTCGTATTATCAATGTTCAGTTCTTTGAAATCAATATTACAGTTCGGCGTTACTCGTACGAGCCACACAAGTAGACCTTATAGTGGGAGACTGTGTACTTAAAGGACATCGAGTACCGGACTTTTTGTCGATGCAAGCAATACCATTTATCGTCCCGTAACCTTATACGAGATAAAAAAGACAATATTTTAAAATAAACGTCACGCACAACTTTAAAATTTCTCTTACTTGCACGGGTGCGTGAGTGTATTTAATGTTTTATGGTAATTATAAGGTGTGGGTGATTGTTGAAAAGGTAATTTTAAATATTCCCTCTAAATACACATTTCAGCGACTTTGTTTCTCCATACTATTCTTCTGCATTTATAGGAACCATAAGCTGCATAAAATTACGCGCGTACTGCTGAATAAATGTAAAAATGATTATAGGTAAACGGAGGATGCCTGTTAAGTTTTTTTTTTTTTTTTTTTATTAAAATGGCTTCAGAAGTAGGAATCGGAAAGTAATTTTTCAATTCATTAAACGTTCCGTGTAAATATCTCGAGTCTTTATCGCAGATTAATTTACGAGTAAATTTTTCACTATTTCGCCCAATCAATAAAAGGTTGCATTTACGCGTATTTAAGGTTAAGACTTGAAGGTAAAATGCGAATGGTAAGTGTAATGCTTAAGTGCAGAATTAGAAAAATATAGATTTGCTGCTGATAAATGGAATGCCGTAAGAAAGCAGAAGGGATGGTGTTGTATATTCGATTGGCCGAGGAAAGGGGAAATTTGTTATTCGGGTTGAGTAAGGTTTTAGCAGTCATTTAAGGAAATCGTCTCGGCTGTATAATAAAGGAATATTGAAAAGTGCGGAGACTCATTGGTATTGCGGAGAGACGGAGGCTGCTTAACCATACATATAGGCTGGATTTTGTATGTAAGTTGCCATAGGTCATATGCGGAGGTTGTGCGCTTACTTCCTCATGTTGGCCAATGAAATATCGCAGTGCCGTGGGGGTGGGTGGGGGGTGAAATCCGTTTCTTTTTATTTCTTTCTTTCTTTCTTTTTTTTTCAAATGACAAAGGAAGCTGCCAAAGTTGATGCTGCTGCTGCTGCTGCTGCTGCTGGAGGTTTATGAATTCGCGGTGCTTGCGTCTAAGTTGGACGTGAGAGGGTGAGAGTAGTGTCCTCCTGAGATGGTATTCTCAGGATGCCTGGAGGGGGTGGGGACGATCGGAAGGAAGAGGGAATAAAAGCGAGGCCGCGACTCGGCAAGCAAACGCTGACGCGATGTTGCATCCGATTCTGTATTATGTCAGCGTAAACACGTGTCCACGTAGAGGGGCTGGCTTGTATGGGGGGCCGGGGGACCAAAAGCTCCACGCAAGGGGGCGCAAGCGAAGCGAATTTCTCTCGGAGACACCCCCGAGCTACGGCGGAGCGCGCCCTCACGTCCGGCCCGCCGATGCGCACGTGAGCGTGAAACGCAAGCGTAAACTCCCTCCTTACCCGTCCTCCCCGGCCCCGGTACGTTGCACCTGAGTGACGCGCCTACCGCTGCCTCGAACTCCACCTCCGTGTGCATCCTTAGCCGTCGGTGTGCGTCTGCGCCTGTGCCTGTGCCGCACGTCCCGCGACTCGGACGGACGCCGTGGCCGGTGTCGAGTGACGCATTTCGGCTAGCGGGCGAGCACGCACCGGGAACAGCCCCCGGGACACACAACGGACACGCATCGGGCCGATAAGCCCGCTATGTGGGACCGGGAGGAGGGTGTGTGCGGAGGGAGAAGGAGAAAGAGAGGGTGGGAGGGAGGGAGGGAGGGAGAGGGGATCCCCGTTACGCGCGCGTGTCTTTTATATATCCTGTTTGACGGCCGGGCCTCCTGGTGAAATTGTAGCCAGCTGTTTGACAAATCTAGGAAGGTGAGATGTCGCGCCTCGGGAGCGAGTCACGATGACGTGGTCACATACATCAACCGCCTGCTCATTCTGCCACTACTACGTGTGCGTGGACACCTTACATCGCACCTTTCGATCGCCCGCTTAAAATTCTACCCTATTTCACTCTACGATTCGTCCATTCCATTGGTATTCCATGGATACCATTACGAGCTTTTCTTGGACTTTATTCCGTTCGCTGCCACGCTCATATCGGTATAATCTCGCATCTTCCGATCTCGACTCCAACCACCCCCCCCTCTCCCTATCCCGGCCGCCGCCCCACTCTTCCCAATCTGATACACCTCGCAATCATTTACCTAATATATCAATGTTAACTGAACTTTAAAACTTGCACTTGCACGCACCTTGGATGATCAATTCTCGACTACACGTCATCGATCGACTTCTTCTCTCAATTCCCTTTAAGCCCATTCCCTTTAAAAATATTCGACTTTAGTCCAGTTAATAATCTTTCTTACTCTACCTTATTGAGCCTCGCGGCTTTGAGTATACCGTAAATTCAAGTTACGGAGGCTCGGGCGTGTCGCAGGCTCATTATTTAATATTACGTACTTAGGATATTTAAACTTTGCCTGTTTATTAGGACGACTTAAGCAGGGAACTAACCAACTATCGCACAACACATGGAACTCGCTTGCCTCGTGCAGTTCTACATCGCGTTATCTATTGTGCCTCGTGAATATTATAAAAATCAAGCTTCTAGAATCACTTATCCAGCTACATTTAATTAACAAAATTATTATTAATATTAAAAACTGTTCCTTTGTCAGAAGCCTTGTAATGGCTTGTAAAGAATGTTTTTTGCAGGAAAAAGGCGCTTTGATCTTTTCCAATATAAATGTGTTACGTTGGCGTAACGGCAGAGAATTTAAATTGTATTAAAAGTAATCAACACTCGCCATTAAAGAAATAAATAAATAACCTGAAATTGGAAAAGCGTTTACGAAAATCAATTAACGTTCTTTCATTAGAAATTGATTAAATACCCTATAAATACAAAATACTTGCTTCAGCTTATTTACAATATTAAAATAATAAGTAAAGAATTCTGCCAAATACAAATTATATACAAATACGTAGTTTCTGGAATACGTTTGGAAAAATTTCTAAATAATTATGGACCGCTCTGTAACGCAATATTATTTTCCCGATTCGTTGACGATTCTTACAACGTAATTTTCAATATTATAACTCAACGAATATATATTAAGAATACAAAACGAGTGGTCGCTATTGAAAAAATAATTACGAAATTCAATGAAGATTAAAAAATATTTATGTATTCGCGCGCGCGTGCACGTGTGTGTGTAGACGCTTAAGCGAAAATTGATTTATAAAATAATCCACGAGGCGGATACTTTAAATTAACCTTAACCATTCGTGATAGAACAATCACGAATGCCGTGAAAATTCGTAGAATTTTAATTTCCGTTAAATAATTTTGTTAAATAAAGTCCTCGTGATCGATTGGACTTCTACTATTTCAAATACAACGAAGAGTGATTTATTCAGTTTGAAAAATAATACAATTTGTGTATTTCTTAAATTAAAGCGTTTGAAGCACAATACTATGCAGCTATTTATTTAAAAGCGTTAATTACAAGATTGATTGATTGCGCAATTGATTTTATTCGCGTATTTTTGTAAATAGCTTATAAATTTTATACATTTCTCATAGAGCTGAAGGGAATTTCGAGCCTCATGAAGTACCTAACCAACGTACCTTTGACCTACGTATCCACCATACAAGCTCCCACGATAGCCAAATTCGTCTAATACGATTTACGATAAGCAGCAAAATGTAGATATTTATTAATATAGTTATAACATTATTGGTACTTGTTAAAAAATATGGTTTATTTTATCGGTACTTTTTAAAAGGACGTGTTATTCCGGTATTTAAATATACGCCTCAGTTATACATTCAGAAATGTAGCATCGAGATGTGCTTAAAATTTAACCGTATAACCTCTGATACATTTTATCTTTTTCAAGGGAAATAAATTTAATTTCACACGATAAGCACATTAAGATAGCGTAATTCAAATAATACGAAGCGATACAGCACTTGAGGCTCGGGTAATAAACATAAGGCTAAAGCACGAAAAATGTGTATATACATAAAACAACAAGATACGTACGAATATCTGTGCAGGATGGTAGAAAAATAATACGGTTTACGGTGGGTGAGGGCGGGGGGAGGGAGGAAGAGCGTGCGAGAGAGCATCTGCCTGTGCGGAGATATCCAGCCCCGGCAAAGTGGTGGAAGGGAGGAGGAGGAGGAGGGAATTTGTCTTTTCGCACGTAGATGGCTTCGAGTTATTTAACTCCTTGAACCCTTAGCGTCACAATTGTTCGATTAAGAGGGAGGAGCACACGAAGCGTAAATTCGCCGAGAGCGAGATGTCCATGCGATGTATTCGCCCCGTTCTTTTATTATTTTTTTTTTGTCGTATTCTGCCACCCCAGACCGAGCCTCCTGCTCGCTCGTTAGGCGCTCTTTATCTGTGTCCGCTCTCTCTCGCTCTCACTCTCTGTCTCCCTCCCTCTCTCTCTCTCTCTCTCTCTCTCCCTCTCTCTCTCTCTCTACTCTCGGTCTTACTCAATGGCGTGTGCGTGTGCGGCCGCGAGAGAGAGAGAGAGAGAGAGAGAGAGAGAGCGCACGACAGCGAATAAGAGAGAATTCTCCTCGAGAGGGTAGAGAGAAAAAAGAAAAGTCCCGGACAATGTCGTAACGAACGTGCTTTTAGGCTCCGTTTCTATCGAGCCGCTAGGAAAAAAAAAAGGATGGCTTTGCAATTTAGCCATCCCGTCTTTTGAGCTGCTTTCTTTGTTTTCAAGTGAACTTTTTGCCCTTCTTTCATTCCTTCCTTCCTTCCTTCCTTCCTTCCTTCCTTCCTTCTTTCCTTCCTTCCTCCCAACCGCCCTTTCTCCCACCCTTCCATCGAGCTCGCTGCTTCTGGGCTCGTAGTTAATCGAATTTATGTGGTTAAGGTATTATTTTTGAAAATCAGCCTCTCTTTGTCCTCGCTTTACTCATTGTTTCTATCCTGACCCCCCCCCCCATCCAACCCCAGCCGACCAGCTTCATTCTCTTGTCGCACAACAAAGTAAAACTTTAGAGCCGTTTAGAATATTGCAAGAGGCCACCGCTGTACTCTGCAGTTAAACCAAGTCACTTACGTTATTTCACATCAGAGCATATATTATTAATTTTCGTAAAACAGAGAGGTCGAGGGCGGAGTCCACGTGGACTTCTAGGACAAAGTCGCTGGCTGGTTTAGTAGCAGTAGTAGCAGTAGTAGTAGTAGTGTGGAGGGGGGTGGGGCTGGGAGGAGAGGCAGAGGTGCAAACCGACGATAAGCGGCAATTCAGGGTGTCGATTAAGGGAAAAGATCGGCGTTTTCCGCGGGAACAGAACAACGAAGTAGTATTCGATAGAGTTAGCGATCGCCTGTTCGGACGAAATATTGCGCTTGCGTTGGCAGACGCACGAGCACACCATTAGGCGAAGCGCCAGCCAGAGTTTGTGGCTCGGGGGACGGCTCGGGGGGTGGCTCCGGTGGATGGAGGAACGCTCATGCAGCTGGAAATGGCTGACTGCAGCTTGTCTGCAACAATTCAAGCCCCTATCATGGCCCCGGTACTTAGTTGGCTACTGCATCGGGGTACGCGGGGTCGGTGTAGACCAACTCCTCCGAATTCGGGGAGACTGATCGGGCTGCGGAACCTCCTCATCATCGGGAGCATAGACCCGCAGCTCGAAGAGGACCTCTCACCAGACCTCTTTCTGCTGCGTGTCGAGTGCTTACCCGTAACCGAGACTGGAGACAGTATAGAACAGTATAGAAGATGAGCCTAAGGATAGAAGAAGCCTGAATGCAAGAGAGAAGTAATCAAAAGAGTAAAGGCAACGATTCATTTTTGGTTATGATTTTTATGAGGCCGGAAGTAGGTCATAGAAAATCCACGTAACGCGTGTAACAGTGCCTTTCCATGCTTAAAAATTCAACTGTCGCAACATTTGAGTCAAATAACAATAATAATAATAATAATGATAATAATGATAATAATAATAATAAAGTGATGATTTGATAGCGGCTAATCGTCCCATGAGATAGAAAGTTATTTAAAATGTTTACACTCGCGCAGTCTACTAATGCATGTTTTTTTTTCCAATTTACATGACTGATTTTATAAGCACGATTATCGTGCTAATTTACTTAATTCCGATATTACCATTATAGTATTCTGTAATCCTTGTAACGTACTCCTTACAATCTGCTTTATTTGTATGAGAAAACTCGTGTACTCGAAAAAATAATTCCGTATATTTTCGCATTAAGTCGCATTAAGTTGGCATTATAGTAACGACCAGTGGGACAATCAGTTTAATTCTAATGGATTATTTACTGGGATTCATCATATTTACAATAAAATTGCGAGTACTGAATGCTGTTCGACGTTTTAAAACTATTAATTTCATCTAACCTCTGTTTCAAATATACTCTCTATGCGTCCAATCATTTTGAAAATTTTCAACTACCTAATCAATGACAATCCTGCTAATTAATAATATACAATTACATGCGTGAAATAGATGTTACAGACGTTCATTGCAGCAGGAGACTATAATAATAAGCAGCTTAACGCAAACCTGACATTTTATAATTCTCATTTCGATATCACTATTACAACGTAGAACCGTAGAACCTTTTTCAATATAATCATCAAGCTATTCTTATATGTTAATATTAGAAGAAATCAAATAGATGTATACGTAGTAATCTTAGAAAACGTAGGTATGCGAATGCTTACGACTCTTTCTGCAAAATCTCACGAACGTTATTTTATGTACTGTTTTCGTATGATATTTGTCTAAATCCACTAATATTTGGATAGTATTACAAAACATATCATTGAATAGGAAGTTTATCCGTTATCGAAATAAATTCGCTTTTCAATACCGAGATTTGAACAAATATTTATTTATACGTTATCACTTATAAAATTACTTTAGTTTTTTTTAATTCTTCAAGCACTTACGAATTTGTAAATTATATATTTACAATATAAACTTGGAACGTATAATCCATACACTTAATTATTTATTTTTCAATTTCTAAATTCGTTAATAATCCTTATGGTTCAAATAAGTTTCATTGATTAAAAACGTAATTTAATAAATTTTTGGCTTGAGTTGCTTGAATTATATTTAATGGCTCGTACTTGTTCATCTCTATGAATATTTTAAACTATATACGTTAAAATATAGTTTTGGCTCCATACATAATTTATAGTTATTTGCAATTTCAAATTCCTACAGTCAATTAATACATAGTTGACGTATCTTTTACAACATACGTATACGCACGCACGCACGCACACACACACACACACACACAGGTATACGTAAAGAGTCAATTTGGTATATGTGTACGAGTGGTATATTGCCTTTACAATTAAATCAGTGATAAATATTTGTCATGCCCGTTTAGCTTGATTCGTACTGAAAATAATATCGTTTATATGAAAAAATGTAGTAATTCTTTGCATATAATTTCGTATTTACTGAGGATTTATTGGCGTTAAGAAATTTTACGGCTGAAATAAAAAAAAAATTTCAGAGCTTGAAGAAAAAAAAGAAAGTTTTTCTTGCGAATTAAGTATTTTATAAATTCCCTGTATAACGTAAATATGAAATTGACGAGGTCTTTTGTGCTTAAGCGATTCAGATTCCGTAATAACTTACGCTTCGAAAAATCGCGGATGCTTACATTCTTCAAGATTTATAAGAAGAACTTATCTAAGCAGAGCTACATAGTTGTCTCGCGACTTATAAAGATAGAGATCGCGTTTTCTAGGTAAGAGTTTGTAAAGTCTTTTTTTTTAATGCACGTCATACTTTCCGTTTTATACCGAGAGGAAAATTCATTGTTGTTGTAGTATGGAGAGTTTCGTTCTAGGGGCAGGATTTTTTTTAGAGAAAATGTCGTATTTAAACGGGCATACGTAGATATTTGGTTAGAAGAGCCTGTGTGCTTATATATACATTAGTTATGGAAGGTAATCGTTTAATTAATGTCTGTATGATTAAAGGGATTTATGAAAAAAAAAGTGTCAGAGGAACTGTTTTCTAAGACGTGCCAGCGCTTGGATATTGTATTCGAATGGCATAACTTTCTGTGAGGAGTCGCTAGAATGAAAAGCCTGTCCAAGTGTATAGGAGGTGCGAAGGTTTGAAACATGACAATTAGGTTAAAGAAGGGCTATCGAGGTAAAATTAAAGAGTGAGAAGAAAGCTGAAAAGAAAGGGGGGAACGAAGGAAGGAAGGAAGGAAGGAAGGAAGGAAGGAAGGAAGGAAGGAAGGAAGGACGGAAGGAAGGAAGGAAGATTGTATAGCCGATTCATTATGTTTATTCGATAAATGGTGATGTTGAAGAGGGGCTTTGGCTGAAACGGGAGGTAAAGCGGATGTAAACGGTAAATTGAAATGGCTTTAATGGCCGTCATTAGCCTCGCTTTGCCAGGAGATCTAGGCGAAGCTAACAAAACGCTGGATGAATAAGCGTCCGGCTAAATGAAAGAGTCAGCCATAGAAAGGATCGCGCGGCCCGTGAATCGCATTATAAACAAGCGACAGCCGATCAAAATACAGATATAATGATATTTCCTATGAGCGGGCGAGTTCGTTCGATCGATCGATTGCCGAATAAATGGCATTTATTATCCATCTCTCTCTCTCTCTCTCTCTCTCTCTCTCTCTCACTCTAGACTGTCGGCCCCTCTGAATTTTTACCCTATGAATTAATAAGTGCCATCTGCTGTGCCGATTACCGTCTCGATCATTCTTGCCGGCCTTACTCCCCCTGCCCTTCGCCCTGGTTATTTGCAATTTAAAGAACAGGAAAGAACAAAAAAAAAAAAAATAAATAAATAAATAAATAAATAAATGAATAAGAAGGTCATGATCATGCATAATTAATCCGCTCCGGGGACCGCTCCTGGCGATGAGCCACTTGCTTTACTTCCCGATCCCTTCCCTTCCCGACCCGACGCAGCATAAGCACCCTCCTGTTTCATCCACTTCTCCGGGCGCTCTTCCTTGCTCCGCACTCCGATACCTTCCATTTCCTTCCGCACTGATTTACATGCATCCCTCCCCACCCGCCTCCGCCCACTTACGAATGATAAGCATTTATTGTTGCTTCGGGGCCATTGTTATGCCGTTTGCTCGCGCTTAACTTCTTTGTCGTCCATTTGTTTCTCCTTCCTCTGTTTGACTTAGATAAGCATCGTGACCCGGATCGGGTGGCGTTCTTTTTTTCTCACCTCCCCGCCGACTCACCAGTCAACAGCAACTGTATTATCTTCAGCAAAGCGGTCACTCTCATTCGTTTGGTTCGTTCAAACTGTCAATTTTCATGTAAAGAACACGCCAGTGGATTTATAAGCGTTAGGCCGGATGCCACAACGCTTCCTCTCAAATTAAATAGTTCCGTTTTTTGTTGTTTTTCCTTTCTAAATAAAAACAATAATCATGAAACATCAACGAATTACCTACTCGCAAGCTTATCAATATCAAGTATAGTTAATTTAAATTACAATCCGTCACGTACGCACAAAATTGATTTCAATATTCCATTGGAAGGGTCAGTTTCAAAATTTCTTTAAAAATTTCTTAAATTCATACCCAACTTAGGTTAATATGCTTTTTACAATATAATGGAAGAAATCTTTTTTTACCTACTTCTATAAACACTTTCTTTCAGTAATTTATCCCACTTTATACTTCATAGATAAGGAATATATAACTCTACACATGCAGAATATTTTCATTGAAATTTTTTTATCAAATGATGTAGGAAAATAGGTATGAATAGTTTATAGCATAAATCGGTAACGTTAATACGTAAGGGGAAAATTTCTCTTCCTCTATGCAGAAAATATTATATGAACTTACAGTTTAACTTTTGACATTTTTATTATAAATCTTATATTATTACAATTTTATTTAATAATAAAATGATTTTATCGTTTTCGACGTGTAATCCGTACCCTAAAATCGAATATTATAAAATAATTTATAAATAAATAAATTGAAAATGTAACTGATACGTAGTTTCTTCTAATTCTAATATAAACGCCTAACGAATTTCTGTATTTTTTTTTAATTTACCCCATACATTTGTGAAGTAGCGACAACTGATTAATTCGAGGCCATCAATTAAGTTAAAAGGTTTCATTTACCTGAAAATATTTTTACAATAAATAATTGCATTAAATCTCTTTCTGCATAAGAAAATGGGATATTATTGTCTCAAATAAATCATTGAATTACATTACGAAACTTACTCTCGATAAATTGATCTATACGAATACGAATTAACTCGATTCGTTCATACTTCATTTTAATTATATTATAATGAATAACATTTTTATAGTTTTTATTAATAAAATAATTAAGATAAATGGATATTAGTGACAGTGTCGGGTTGTAATATTTAAAATTTTTAACGGTGATAATGACTGGCATCTGGTTCATTAATGTCTCGTTTAATGATAACTGGCAGTGAGTAATTAGAGAATTGAATTTTAATGAAATTTTTTAAGACAATTATATCAATTTTTATTTATAAAAATATCTGACAGTAGGTTTTATTAATACGAAAATAGAGATAACGCGGGAGCGAAAGAGAGAGAGAGAGAGAGAGAGAGAGAGAAAGACTGTCTTATCCGATTGTTAATAATGTAGCGAGTGAATCGATAGGATAGTATGAAAACAAATAATTACCATAATGCACTCAACGCACCTCAATCAAGAAAATAAATATATTATAAAACGTGGACAGCTGAATTTCCATTGATTGCAGGGAGTATTTAGTGTTGAATTTCCGACGCACCCATCGAACCTATGCAGCGAAATTAAATTTTTGCTCTTTCCAATTAATGAAATTAGTCCCGTAATTGTACAGCACACGAATTAGTATATATTCATTGAAAAAAGTATTGGACTGTTTTCATTCGGTTGTATCGCTGTCCGTATCACCTTTGTTCCTCGCTTCCTATTATTAAAATTAATTTGCCGACTAACGGCCGCGCATAGAAAGTGAGTTTTGCCGAGCAACTTATTGAATCTAAGAATCTGAGCCCTCTTCCTCCCTCCTACTCCTACTCCTACTCCTACTCCTACTCCTACTCCTACTCCTACTCCTACTCCTACTCCTACTCCTACTCCTGTACCTTCTTCACGACTCATCACGTGACCGAATAATACATTCACGGAGCCAATCCGTCGGCCAACTGCGAGAATAATAGAAACGCGAGCACAAAAGCCCAATGGAAATTACAGGGCGGATTTAATGCGCCGGTCAGCGCGATTCGTTTTAAAATAAAAATTTCGGCGCCGGTTCATATCTCCCCGCCCCCGCCCCCTCCCGCCGAACCCACGGGCCGGCATATCAGTCTCAGCCGTACCCTACAACGATGCGAGCCACGAACTTCCCTTTCGACAATTTAATCGAGCCCAGTGAAATTTTGCGCACGTAAGGCAAAAACTCGGCCCGCGAACCGACCCCGTTTCCCGCCAACCAAAAGTAAACAAGCGCGGCCACCCTTCGAGCCACCCCACGCGCACCCACAACTCAATTATGCCACGCTTCTTTTGCCAGACCCTCGAATCTTCTGTTGCTGCTTACGACGTGCCTTACCACCTCATTCCCTTACCACCACCACCACAACCACCACCACAACCACCACCACCGCCCCCCCCTTTCCCCGCCCCTCCCCCCCAGCCAAGGACCGCGGGGGCGGGAGGTTGGCGGGGGAAGCGATAATAAACAAGCGCCGGACTTGATAATTCGATTGAGCGGAACGCGAGCGGCCAAGGAATCGGGCTTTGTTATACCGAATGAGCCATTCCGAATGAGCGGGGAATTAATGAGCCGTCGAATAATGCCGGTGACGCCGGTGCGCCGATTAATTTCCCTCCGAATATTAAATTTTTCTAGTGGACGCTCTTCCGACGACCCGAGGATGGGCTTTAACGCGTTTTGTCCTCGGCTCCCGTTCCCTTTAAGGTTTGATAAAAAAAAAAAGTAAATGTCGAGTCGAGGGTCGAGGGAACTGAAATTTATTTTTTTTTTTTTTTTTTTTTTTTTTTTTTTTTTTATCTTTTTTTAAAATGAAAAATGGAGAGGAATTTTTTGCGAGACCTTCCTATCAAATAGACATTTTTTTCCTGGCTTTTATTTTTAACCCGAAACAGGGACATTTAATATTATGAAAGATGTTGAAACAATGGCTATTACTTATGTTCCTACTCCTGTAAAATTACCAGACTCTCGAGTAGCATTTTCCCTAAATACCTGGATCTTCCTTACGCCTTCCTTGCCCATCGCTATTTTTAACAATATTTTTAATGTGAAGCTCCATTTATGAGGAATTGCCCACAATCGCTATTATTTGCGGTTCGTGTGCATAACGAACGTATTATTTATATGAATTTTATTTATATGAAATTCCGCTAAATTACCAAGAATATTATCATCCGCAGAGTTCAAAATAATTACACAATATCAATAATAATTCTATTACGCGCATATTTTTGTACATACATGTCACTGATTTCGTTTGAAATATTTTATTAATAGTTATTATAAAATGGTGTAAAAGTTAGTATAAAATGGTAGTTATTATAAATGGTATATATATATATTTATAATTATAAATATAAATAAACATTCATTTTTTTTAAAATGTCTATAGTAATTAATTTTATTATGAAACGTCAGCATATTTTATCGCTTTAGTACATTTCAATAATAACGGCTTATGCAGGTGACGTTTCAGAATTGGATTTAAGTGAGTTTTTCGTTAAAAAAAAATGTTTGCTTGGCTATGGATATCGTTTTTTTTTTTTTTTTTTACAGCAAATTCAAAATTATAAAATCATGCGAATATTGTATTTTTTGTTCCAGAGATTTAAAAAATTATTAAGATTATTAATCGTATCAGTGCATTAGCCTACATTTGAAAAAGTGACATTTATTACAGTCGAGTAATCCAATTATACAGGCTTACAATTTATTAATATAAAAATAAAAGTTAACAACTTTTTACATCAATATCATTTTTAAAGATTACATCGAGTAATTTTAAGCACTTGCGCATTATGTAAAATGATTTAATTTATAGTATTATTAAATTAATGTTCTGAAATTAATAACCACGCAAATGATGTCATTGATTTTGCAGTAAAAGAACATTAAAGTAAATTAGGCACGTATTACGCAGTAATCGAGCTTATCATTACTGCGCTAGTTCCGTACAAAATAACTGCTCGTCGATAAAAATAAAGACTAAGGTATATCACTATGTAAGAACGACACCGTTATTTCAGAAAAAATTTAAAGCAATTGCTCCTACGTTTTCTCACCAAATCTGCCAAATTTTTATCTCAGAAATAGTTTAATTTTTATTTCACTAATAAGAAGTCGTTATTGCAATTTTTTTTTAATACTATTCATGAGCGTGAATAGTAAGAGTACTGGAATCAATCATTTGTCAGTCTATAATAATGAAAAGACCCAATTTAAGACTTAAATTTTACAAAATCTTCCAATTCCTGCGATAACATAACACGGTTATCTTTACATCCATTGAAATTATTTATATTTCAATTTTCTAAAAATTTATACTTCCATAACATAAAGTGTATGTAAGATAAAATTATTTCATATAACATTAACCTTAACTGTGCTTTCATTTTTACGTTTTTATATTTTAAGACTTAATAAATGCCATCGAGTACTTTCTTTACTTATTTTTCCTTATCGCCTTTACATACGATAATCATAATGCATAAATAAAATAAAATTTTAATTGATATAAAATAAATTGAAAGCTACGTCCTTATTCGTATTTATAAGAACCATGATACTTTTACAACTTCCATAGTAATTAATCATAAAAAATCTAAAGGAACTGATTTAACATAGACGCAGACGAGTCGCTATTAAAATCATTAATCCGTACTTGCGCTCGATTACTCTGTTATTAGGAATATTGGATCGAGCATGTTTGTCAACTGGATTCAATTAATTCGATATCGAAGGAAAAAGAAAGGGAACAATAATCCGAATGAAATTCTTCATCGACTTTTTCAATTACTTTCTATGGCTATTATTATTGTACGCCGTATGATCTGCTTACTGACAAGCAAAATTACTTCAATTAAAACTTTTTTTCGTCATTATTTTTTATTATTAATATTATTTTTCTTTTCGTCATTTGTATGGCGAAACCGATATTCGCAAATTCTATCAGATAAAATATTATCATACTTCGTCATTGAAACGAGTCGAATAAGTAATAGGGCTTTTAAACATTTCTCTCTACAATCCTCTTTATAAATATATACAATTAAGGAATTTATTAAAGAAGGCAACGACCTTCTTATTAAATCAAACAGTTGCCTCGTCTAGATCAATGTAGAGGTATTTTGTGCTCATTAGCTGAAATACTAATACTGAGAATTATTAATAATAGGCTGCTTTAATTACGTTATTTAACCATGAATATTATTGCTTTTAAATAATTTATTTCATATTGTACTTAATTATATTTATAATCGTTTCTAGCTAAATAACGAGTTTTCCATATAATATCTTACCGTTCTCATTAATATTTTTCTAACCATTTTATACCGATGGTAATAATGTTTTTTTCAATAAAACAAGTTGTATGATATTTTTTCAATTTATTTTATAAGAAATGCGTAATCGACTGAGTCAATTCAATAGTGAAAATCTTTAATGATTCTCAATGCAATAATTATTTTATTTGTAATCCAAATGTCATTTTAATGATTTTCATGACTTTTTTCAATACGATCGATTTTTTCAATACGGAAATGGAATATTAATTTTTGAATGTATTATAAGTAATTAAGGGGCTTAAATTGAAATATAGATTTTACAAAAAATTCTTGCAATAAATTGTAAATGACATTTTATTCCGTTAAAAGCTATGCATACGATAATTACCTTGAAATTGATTCATCTATATATTCTGTTAAAATTAATTTGAATATCGATAAAAATACTAATATTTTATTTAAAATATCGCTTGAATTTTTTGTTGAATTTAAGAGAAACCCAATTTCTTATTTACTTTTGAATAATAACAATTAAAAATCATCTAATAAATGTATTATTTATAAATCTAACCGAAGCATATATTTGAATAATTTAATTTTCATTAAACTTTAGCCGGAAAATGGCCGCAACGAATGAATAATAAATCGAACTCTCCATTTAACAAGTTTAAACGTTTATTTTTTTCATTTTACTTATAAATTAAACTTAATTATAATACTTATAAAATACTTAAAAATCGAAAGGAATATTGAATTTAATTGAACCGTTCTATTAGAAGTTTACTAGTTTACATTTTGAGATATTAAAATTAACATGAAACATATAATTAAACAAAAGTTAATAATATATATTTACTGAGCCTATATTTATACGAATAATGTTGTACTCGATGTATATTAGATTAAACTGGTTGGATTATCAGTGATTGGAGAAAGCTCGTACCGCAAAAATTCGAGAGGAGAGGAAAAAATGTTATTTGCCTAATGTTATAATTGATTTGACTAAATATTCAACGTTACAGATACGTATCATTAATGCAATGCCATTGAAAGTAAATAATCGCAGCTTGTACATTAAAGCTCAAGAGCGAGGAAACCATGTATTTTTATCTCTGATGTGTAATTAGCAACATCCACTTAAATAGTTGGATGTAAAGATACTAACATTGTTCGGTAATGATAAAATCGAGCTGCTTTCAGTAGCTTGCATGTGACTAATTATGCACGCGGGAGAGGCTGAGATCGATATAATGTGTCTTAAAAACCAATGAGCGGGTAAAGCTATTTAGTCTATAGAATCCGAAAACAATAAAAGTTCCCACCTATCGGGGAAATCTTTTCGACCGCAATAACACTAAATCGTATCGTTTATGGCCATCTAATGACCATCGCGGATTCGATTTTTCAGGTGAAATGAAAAAAAATAAAAATGTCAGCCAGCAGAACGGAAAGAGACAAAAAGGATGAAAATGAACCGGCGAGGGAAAAATAAAGAAAAAGAAGAAGAAGAAGGAGAAGAAGAAGAAGGAGAAGAAGAAGGTGAAGAAGAAGAACAACAAGAAGAATAAGAACAAGAAAAAAAACACACATACCTAAAAGAACTAGAAATTCCAACGACGATTATTCAAAGTTTCACACTCTTTATCTCCATTTTTTTTTGCCTACACAAAAGAGAAAGAGAAATCACCCTCCGAGAAACGCAATCGCCAACGAGCGCAGCTTTTTTTCGCATCTTTTACGCTCTCTCTCTCTCTCTCTCTCTCTCTCTCTTCTCGACCCTTTAATTCCTTTTGAGAGACTCTTACTTTTGACAAATTTTTGTCCCGAACCGTTAATTTTCAGCAGCCCCCGGATTTCTTTAGCCGTTGTATTTTCATTATATATTGGAAAGGATCGAATGATTAATAAACCCCGCCCCCCAGCGATTTATAGATTACGTTTACATAAAGTTGGGTAATAATTTCGTTAAGCATATCCATCGACAGATCGAATGTTTGAGTTTCATTGTACTGAAGGATTACAGAAGCAGACGAGATGACATTTATTGCTAATATTACACGTTTCGCTCAAATTTATCAAATAATTTTCCATCCAATTATTGTGCGCTCGAAGCTATGGTGCATTTTTCATAAAACTTACGTGCAGATCAAGATTTCGTAAAACGATTGTATCTGTAACTCACCTGTAACATAAAGAAAAGTTGCATATTATAGCATATGAATTAAAAGAACATTTAATTAGCATTGTAATTAGAATTCTACCAATGCTCGTGAATATATTTTATTTAAAAAAAAAAAAAAAAAAAAAAAAAAAAAGGAGGAAGAAAAGGAAGAAGAAAGTATTGCTTAGGTTGTTGGCGATAAATTAGAGATCGATAAGGATTATCGATAGTAGTAATCTCGTAGAGAGAAGAGGAGCGTGGATTTAGAGACTAGGGATATATGCAGCCTCGGAATTATATTCCAGATTATTGGGATTATTTATATTTTGTCAAAAAAAAGCCTACCTAATGTACCTCTGTCACGTTCTTATCATTCGGACGTTTAAGCGGTTATATGTTGATGCTGTAGCTGCATTATAACATAAATTTCCGAGCAGATAAGAAAAAGATGAGTAGAGAAGGGCGCGGTGGTCCTCGTTCCGATTGCTCCGATTAATTTATGCCTCGGATGGACAAGTAGGCCATCGACAGGTAGGGAGAGCCGCGAAGTCGGCCCCGGGAGGTCGCGCTTAAGGTCACGAATAAGGTCGTTGCGTAGGGCCGAGTGAGCTAGTGACGGAAGGGAGGTTGGGCGGCGTTACGTAAGCAGGTCATAAAAGAAGCGGTGCGCTTGGGACTTTTATTTCACGGAGGATTCCTCCCACCCTCGTTATTTATATTAGCAGGCGGTGTAAATGGTGGACTGGGTGACAGGAGGCACGAATGTTCTACTTGCTTGGGCCCATTCAGCCAGGAGAATTCGCGGGCGCAACAATGCAAAATTACCGGATACTTCGCATCCGCAAAGTTTACAGTCGTGTATACGCCTTTGCGGCTATGCTTTTCGCTTTATTGCACGTGTCAACGGGCGAGAAGGAGAGGAAGAAAGTTACCTCGACCTCTCGTGACTCCCCGGCTCTCGCGTTTACCTACACATCCGCCCAGAGGGCTGTGTTTGCATTTATCTTGCCAACGTGCCTTGCCCTTAACGTGCTGTTTACGATGAATTTTCTGACCCGGTCAGAGCTAATAAGTTTCAGCCGAGGGATCGAGCTCCTCCCCTCCCCTACCATCTCCCCTGACCCCCCCCCACAAGCGCTCAACTGCTTAACTCATTATAATTAATCGCCCCGACAAATTATAATATCATTATAATATTCAAAATATTCTTACGACTCCTGTATACACTAACGCCGAGATTACCCGGCCTAACTCACTGCTCAATACTTTTACGAAATATCGTTATTATTATTGTTGCCGTTGTTGCCGTTACTGTCGTTGTTGCCGTTATTGTTGTTCTTGCCGTTATTGTTACTTTACAGTGACCGAGGGAGTTTATTCAGAGCTTTTTTTCTCCCTTAAGGAAAACCAAACACTTTCAGAACTTCCTCAATTCTCTCGACATGGCTGCAAACGCAATAAAAAAATCTCTGATAAATAGAAAATTACCCCTCCCTTGCCCCTGCTATACTCTTAAATGGACAGGAGTTTATTTACAATCTTACACCCTCTATGGATTCGGAATTCTAAAGTTAAGCTATTTATAAAACTTATGCCACTTCTGAAACTTGCATTATGGATAGTTTTGACGAGAATATAAGTACTTTTCCTTATTTTCGTAATTTATACATAGCCGACTCACCAAGTTTTAGCACATAATCTTGACAATCCATTAACCTAACTCGGATTAGATAACAATAGTTTATAGTTACTTACTTACTTACTTACTTACTTACTTACTTACTTACTTACTTACAAAGAATCATCAAGTCAAGTTCACTAGCTCGAGTGATAAATATTCCGTCGTTATTCCATCGTGACAACTTTTAAAAGCATACCTCAATATATTATTTCTAATAACGTTCCTCTCCCTGACTGTATTTCATTATTGGACTTTATCGCTTTTTCGTATAAGAACTGTCTTAATAGCCATAACAATAAAGTTATACAGTAATATTAACTATTTTTAACTCTCCAAAAATTTAATTCAAACGACTTATCATGAATTCTTACATCATCGGAAAAATAATTGTCAACCTTTGTTATTAACATTGCTCTTTAAAAACGTGATAGACTATATATTTACATCGACTATATATATATATTAACACTCTAATATTGAATAATTAAAAATGTTCTGCTTATAATTTCTATGAAAATAAACTTTTTGAAAAAAATATTTCCATACTGATTATTAATATTGATAATACATAAGTAGCTTCCATATTATGAAATTCTATAACTTTTTTTCAGTATAAGAAGATATTATGTTAATATTAGCAAATACCATAAGGAAAAATGGAAAATAATTTTTAAATATTATATCAAATACAATCAAATATTTCTAAATTAAATTCTCAAGTTATTAAAATATCGTTATTTTTTTCCCCCTTTTTTCCCCACTACTTATCTACGAATACTTTCACCTAAAAAAAACCTTTAATCTATCTTTAAGTAGTCTACGTTATTTATCCGAATGCTGAATTTTTAAACAATAATAACGATAACTGACTATTATTGTATTAAAAGCTGAAAGCTAAAAGTCACTTATTCCACGACTATATACAAAGTTCCAAGTAACTATTTCAAAACTTCCATATCAATGTGACCGAGAGAAGGGACGCAAGTTTTTGATCGACTCCAATACATTCAAGTATTTAAATAACGCTTAAAATTTACATATTGCTAAACGATTCTATTTTAAAAGCGAAATGTACTTTGAATTTTACATAAAATTGATATAATTGATCAAATAGTCCATTATATTTTATTTAATACGTAAAACTGTTGAGATCTACGTAAAATGGTAATGCTGTTGTTCCATTTCATATACTGAGCTCTTGTTCTTTCTTATTATGTTATTTTCGACGAATAATATTAATATAAAATGTAGATATTTAATTAATTTGAATTTAATGAATATCGAGCATGATATTCTCCAAATAAGCAACTTTATTTTTAAAAAATTATACGTATCTATCAACTTTGAATGCTTCCATTATTCCTAATTTAGTTTACAAGCATCGCATGTTATTTATATAATAAATTATATAATGAAAAAGCTTTTTCATTGTTTATATAATAATTTTACTACCTTTTATTAAAAGCTTAATGGCGTCCGTAAATTTAATGCAACTATAATTACTGTAAATGTGAGCAATAATTTCTACTGTACATTGTTTTTCATCCTAATTTTCTATTTAGTATCATAAATTTCTAACTCTACCTACCTACTATCAATAGATTAATATAAAAACGGATATTATCATTATTTTCGTTGTCGTTGTTATATCGTTGTATATTATTTGATATAATTATCTGCAATAAAAATAAAGCATATTAAGAATACCTGTTATTAAATATCACTCATAACTATAGATAACGGATAGTCACGTATTCATGGAATGTATAAAATATTTTCTACGAATGTATTATTGTACACGATCGTCCTTATATTACATAATAACTACTTTCCTAGATTATATTTCATATTAATACCACTATTATCGCTACTATTATTATTATTATTATTATTATTATTATTATTATTATTATTATTCGTATACGAAGGGGATTTATTCGTTATTAAAATAGAATGAAAATTTTTTTAAAACATTCTACTATTGAATAAAGTGATGATTATTAAAATTATTAATAATTGTTAAAAATTGTTAAAGCTCGTTTAATTCGAGCTACAGGTTAACGGGCAATAATAATAATTCGGAGAGGGAAAAGATATTTGTTTTTCAAATATAATATGCGAGCACAAAAGGAGGAAGGAGCAACCATGTCCCTTATTCTGAAACTAAGAATAAGCTCTGTGCATTCTTTATTTTTTCCGCTCGAAGAATTTATAATTTTTATGAGAAAAAATCGAGAGGAAGGTAAATCGGAAAATTACGAAAAAAGGAAAGCGTATTTTCGATTAATTTTTAAATTATTGTAAAATAGTAATTTTTCTTTGTTCGTCCATTTTTTCTTATTACTTATACCTTATATTTACCGCATAGACACAAAAGTCATACGGAATCAGGGACGTCGAAGAAGGCAGGGCATTTATATTTTAGACAAAATCTAACGAATGTCTCTTTAAATTAAATTAAATTAAATTAAATTCAGCATGAACGGCAGGAGGGATTTTTTCGTATTTGATTTCATATTGAGATTGCCCGAATTTTCTTTAATAATTCTCACACTACGGGATCAATCGGGAGCGATCGCGAGCTCGTTTTATCGTTGATCGAGTTACCGCGTCAAAAATAATTGCCCGAGTTCATAAGGCAGAAGATACATAGATAAAGGCGAGACGCGTGTGATAGAGTAATAGGTATACAGAGAAAATCCGTTGTAAAGGATCTTTGTATCATTTGTTGGTACGAGGGAAGAGGGATGAGAGTAAAATTGAAAAGAAAAATTCGGTAAGTATCCAATTGGGGGAGAAATATCAGAGTACCGGCTGAGAAGGAAGTCGATGGGTAAATGTGGCGAAGGCTGCTTTGGCGAAGAAGGGAGGCGAGAGAGAGAGAGAGAGAGAGAGAGAGAACTAAACGGATGACGTGATTCGTTGGGATGGATAGAAAGTAATAGAGTTATATGGCTTGCTTCTTCGTCACTGTGCAGTAAAGAGACCGGCGAGTAGGAGCAATCGTGTGTGGAGGAGAGATACAAGGATGGAGTGCCGCTGCTGGCAAATGTAAAGGAAGAGGGAGGCGCGAGTAAAAAATGCGCGTCCGGGGAAGAGGAAAACGTAAAATGCCAAGACGGAAGTCCAGATTGTCCTCACACGTCGAATGCCAAGTTTTCCGGACTTTCTCTTTCTTCCCTATTCTTGTGTCTCTCGCAGTTTAAATAGCCACGCCCATTTTCTACTGGCGCAAGCTTAAGTGAGTAAAGGTCGGAGCGCAAGCCAAGTCGTGAAACAATGTTTTTCCGCTTTTCTTTTGTTTCCAGTCCTTATTTCGTAACAGTAAACTTTTTAAAGCTCGTCGCGCCAAGTTCTTTTACTATATCGATCTGTCCTTTCAAAGCTTTTCTTTTATGAAAGACACTGACGGCTTCTTTTCATACAATTAAAGCTCACTTGTCTCTCTCTCACTCACTCACTCACTCTCTCTCTCTCTCTCTCTCTCTCTCTCTTTCTTCTTAGAATCTTTTAAAACTCTTCTACTATTCTTTCAGCTACTCCTCGTTTCTCCGCCTTTATCTATCAGCATTTTCTCTTTCTTTCCTGTCCAGACTTCCCCTCCACCCCGCCCTCGTGTTCTCCCCCTGCATATCTATTACTTCTCTGCCCATCCATCCGTCCGTCTTTCGTATCTTATACGTTAAATGCAAAAAATTCATAGTCTTATTTTACTTTTCACTTTATTCTTGTCAAGATATTCTTTATCTCGAGATATTTAAATGGTATTAATTTCTATGCTATTCGGTTGAGAGGAAAAAAAATGAAAAAAAATGATACTTGGATATTAATTTTTAGTTATCTGGTAATTATGTGAATCAATGAAGTAGATGAGTGGATAATTTAATTGGAAACTAAATGAAATTAATATTATAAACATTACAACTTTAACATTATAACAATATTTATGTACAGATAATTTTCTTCTTTTTTTTTTAAATTAATTTTGGACTTTCGTTCTCCCGGTAAATGTTTTCTACTTCATCATTTAACTTTTATCGTTTATTTTATTTGTTAATTAATTTATGTAGTAAAAAGGGAAGTTGTATTATTTATTACCAATTTACTGATAAATATTAGTATATATTATTTATTAGTTGAAAGTTTTCGTTTGCTTTAAAGTGAAATGCTCAGTCCTTGTACTGTGATTTACGTGCGCTGGCTGATATTGTTATTAATGAATTTAATTATTGTAATTTATTCTGAAAAATCTCTGGAGGAAATTAATGAGGGAAGAATGAATGGATCAATCGCTGTTTTCCATCATATTTGATTCGAAGGCGAGTAAATATTTCTATCGAGTGCTTATGATTATTCAGCATAAGCCAATATGACAGTGGACGTTGGAAAAATAGGTCGTCATTCTTCTGATAAATCTAATTTCCGTCCGCTCGTGTATTAACCATCGAAAAAAAAAAAAAAAAAAACTGCTAGTTTGATAGAAAACGTCTCCCCCTCGTTACGCACACGTATACGTCTGTATACACATTCCACACGTACACGTTCGAGGCCATAGAAGAGAGAGAGAGAGTGAGAGAGTGGGAGAGAGAGAGAGAGTGGGAGGGGGCACGAATTCTAGGGGGGGGGAGAAAAAAGTCCCGAGTATACGGATGTGTCGGCGGGCCACCCACACTGTGATCGACAGCTTTTTTATTCATGAAGATTGCAGGAAGGCGCGAACGCGTGGACGCTAGAAAAATATATTCGACCTGGATTTTGTGTCGGTCGGAACGTATACGATTTGATCGTCGTACGGAGAAGCGTAACGCGGGCAGGGGAAAAAATTTTCTGAAAACGGGAATAATCGCCAGGAGGAGTCGCGTAGGCTACAAGACATCCCGAACGTTCGCACACGTGCATCTGTAGGGGCGCGAGGGTGGGCGTAATGTGAAAAATGACTCGATACTTTTCATGCATTGCATACGTGAGGGCAATTTTATTTTTAAGTACACGCGGGGCTTTGTGCGATCGGTGCGTATATTTATTGTAGAAGATTTATTAGAACCGCTGTAAATCAGCGGAAAATTTATACCCTACGAGCCTGGCATTTAAATCATTCTTTATATAAATCATTTGCATTTACCTACCCTGCTTTATCAAAGTAATTGTACACATGGCTCTTAAACAAATACCAACGTCTCATTATGATATTGAAAAATTACGACAATCAACGCTACAATGTTGCTCTATTCTATGCTAAATGCTAATCGATAAAACATTACCAAGCAGCTTGAAATCCAGAGGAATCTTGTAAGAAAAAAGGTCATTTCAATAAATAGACGTCCATAACCGTAATACGAGGGGATTAAGTAAGTGATAGGAGAAGAATGCGGCGGGGCAAGTCGTTGTCGACGAGAGTCTTACTCTTGAGCACGATGTCCGTAATTACTGGTGCTTGACGGTTAAGAAACAAGTCACGTGACATACCAATCTTTAATACACCTTTTGAATGGCACTTTCGATGCTCTCTAGGAAGTAAAGAAAAAATTCCTTTCGTTTGCTTAGCGTATTCGTTAAAGGAATGCGTTAAAGTAATTATTCGCAATGAAATAAGGGCGGTAATAAGGCCGATACAACGGTTTAAGAATAATAATCTAGCGCTGCGTAGCGAGAGCCCGTTATTTATTAAACTTATAGAAAATTAAATGAATGAGATGTTGATTTAAATGAAAGTCACGACGGTGATGTATAAATTCAAGGGACGTAGAGGATGATTCTCTGCTGCGGGTATGAATTGAGAAATTGAGTCTATCGGCTTATGGATTTTTCCAAAAGCACGTGACACAATGCGGAAAGTCTCAATTTATGCTTACGTAGCGTAAAGAAGAAACGACTTTGTCGATTATTTCGTTACTTTTCATTTAAGCTTCATGATCTTATAGTCCGTATTAGAAAGTAATTGGCAAAGTTCCAGCCAAACGATGCCTTTGCTTACAAACAACGAAACTTTGTATGGACTTGGTCATTAGAATGTCGGCTTAGCGAGTCGCGCGCATAACCTTTTGAGAAATTCGAATATTTCGACTGCCCATGCCTTTCCACATAAAATAACTATAAATATTCGTGCGATCTAGCCACCGATGACATGAAAATTTATTCCCAAATGCATTTCTGTAAACGACGTGTTCAAACGCAAACTCGTGCATCGGTTGAGAAAAATATATATATTATAAAAATATATATATATATATATATATATGTGTGTGTGTGTGTGTGTGTGTGTAAAATGACGCGATAGGCTTAATTGACAAAGTAATGATTCTTATTAAATGTTTAATACGTGTGGGATCGTTATTGCTACGTTATGATCGAATTATTGTTAACGTCGTTATTGTTAGGTTATGCCTACTGGGCATTCAGTTAATTTACTTGTAAATCAATGCCATCGATAAATTCAACAATAAGTATTACTTAATTTGATACCTACAATTGAAAATTACGCATGCAATTGTAAATAACAATAACAATGACAATCGATAGTAAACTCGAGCATATATCCGGGTAATTAAATTGAATATATAGTTTCAACCTAATATGTTTATAGATTTAGTAATTTAAAGGCTATAATGATTATGGGATTCTAAGAATGGCTTACGCTACGAGGTACCCATAGTGCGGGAAATGTACTTATAGTGTATTTAATAGACTAATAAGCTCAGGAGGATTTTAAA
The DNA here is from genome assembly GCA_018883505.1 of Ceratosolen fusciceps. Lineage (NCBI taxonomy): Eukaryota > Metazoa > Arthropoda > Insecta > Hymenoptera > Agaonidae > Ceratosolen > Ceratosolen fusciceps. The sequence goes on along the minus strand of RCIC01000003.1, from coordinate 10,889,878 downwards.
GGCACGTTAAAGGAAAGGGAAGGACGCTAAAGTCCGAATTTAAGAGCTTGCAATGGAGCTGATCGTTAAATGGTCTTTGATTGGAGGTTTCGGGGATCGGGACACGTGAGAATTAGTTAACGGATAGAGTCTACAATGACTACCAGCGGGTTTAATGTAAAAATTAGGAATGATAAGTGGGTGATAAGCGTTTTCCCATAATCGGCGATTCTCCGTTTTGGGGCCGAAGCAGCAGTTAATGTTCGCTATTATTGGGTGTCGTTAAAAGTAGCGGTAGTAGGGATCACTTGGAGCTTAGAAGGCAATACATAATTAAAAAGGAAAAGTCGAGGAGGCCATGGGATAAGCCATAAGCCGTGCAGCATCAGGGGACTCGTGTAATCTCGATAATGTCAGCTTTAATTATCAGTGAAATAAAGCAATTACGCGGGACGAGGGGGTCGGAAGGGGGACGAGGGGCGATATTGAGAAATTAAATGTAAGTGGATTAGGGAAGGTCGGATAGGCGGGGGTGTCGGAAACGACGCCAAGGCTACATGAAAATATAGGAGTTCCTATGGCGATCGTGATCGTAATGCATCGCATAGCCGGGCCTGGGCCATAATTAAGTATAGTTACCGGGCTCTTGGCCCTGGATGCAGCAGCAGCAGCCGCCGCCGCCGCCGCGTTAGTACCATCATCATCTTCGTAAGGGCAAATTACATCGGTGCTTGGCACGTTATTTGAGCCGACCGTCCCCGGCGTTGATTGATGAACGCGGTTTTTGCGATCTTTATGGCACGGTTATGCAGTTTCTGCGCACCCGCTGTCCCCCCCCTCCCGCTCTCGCTCCAGTCGAGTCATTTATTTCGAGCTCGTACGTTTTTTTCTCTATCCCTCTCTCTCTCTCTCTCTCTCTCTCTCTCTCTCTCTCTCTCTCAAGCTGAGATATATCCTCGAATATTTATTCTTACCTAGTTAGCATACATTAACTATTTCGAAGCTCGCTTATAATTTCGTATACTTCTCGACACCCTCTCCCCGCGACTATTTCCCACATTCCCTAAATAAACAGGAGATGATTAATCTTCAATCGATCGATCTCTGATGCCATTAATTGCGCATTAATTAAATGAAAATTCTCTCTGACCGTACTATAGACCTACAGAATCTCTATTTATCTTTTTATCCCGTACGCGCTCCTTACTCTTACGTATTTGTCTATCTGTACAATGAGTGGAGGGAGGGGGGGGAGGGGAAGGGTTGGCATTAAAGCATCGGCGATCGAGGACTTTTCTTTCTTTTCCTGACGAGGCGCGCGCGTATTAGCAAATTTTGCGGTCGGCGGTGTGCGAGCACATTTCCAGGCAAAAACTCGTCGTCGGCCAACTCATGCCGCTCAACTCCACCGTAAATCCTGAACGCGAACTTTCATGACTGTTAATTAATTACAGGATATTTTGTCATTACGTCGCCCGGCATAATTAATGAAATTAATGCTCGATTAGCTACTTTCTTGCACTCCTACTCCTACTCCTACTCCCCCTCTCCCTTTTCCTTTCCATACCTTTATTTCTTATTTTCAACCCCATCCCGACTCTCGGCTTCCTAAAAAACTTGGATGTTTTTATTAATGAAACGCTATTTATGAACTATCGGCCCAAGCTCTTACCTTTACGTTAAATTCTATTCTTTAAACACCGGCCTCGCTAATCATTCAATGGGTGCCAGCCCTTTTCCTTCCTCTCCTTATAATTTTATCAATTCTGCGGGGCAAACGCTACGTTTCACATTGCCTGCTCAACTCTCGCGCCTCTTCTCTCCCAAACATTCTTATCTCGGCTACAATATAATTATGCATTAGTGATTTCTCGTGAATATATTACAATTATAATTACAATGGCATTATAAACAAATATACTGTTAAAGCCATAAAAATAATAAGAATGCAATATAATAATACGGTAACATTCGGTTAATCCGAACGAACGTAATGGAGCTAAATTTTTCTGACCGTGTCTCCTTCGTTAGAGTTTCGAGAAGATTCCACGAACGTGATGATATCTTGCTAATTTTCAAGTACGGCTGCCCTTCCCTGCGCATCGGCTTAAAAGTCTTTCTTACGAAACTAATTGAATCATGAAGTTAATTAAAGGGTCAATTCGGAATATCGTGCTAAATTGTTTCTTAGAATTGTGTTACGCTTTCGGTACGTCAAACCTTTTCACTACCAATTGACACTTTTTCTACTTGGATTGTTAAGCTCACACGTTTAAAAGAACGATTTTCATCGGCTCTTTACTCTTTACTCTATACTCTATACTCTGTAATCTATACTCTATACTCTATACTCTATACTCTATACTCTATACTCTTTACTTCTGCTCATTAAAAACTCGAAATCCTATTACAATAGCTATTAATAATTGGGAGAATTTTAAGGGTAATTGGTATTTCATGATTATGTGATAATTATCGTATAATTGAAAATCTTGATTTGAATTGAAAATTATAGAAAAAGTTCATTCGTAATCAGCATAAACAGTAATTTTTAATTGCCTCCTTTCGTTTAATTGTTATAATAAGATTATTATATTATACAGTAATTTATCATAATCAGGAGGGCAAATTTAATCTTTTTTTATTTTTAATATTTTATTTTAATACCAATTAATACGAATTAATATTAATACGAACTTATTAATTATTATTACGAATAAGTCTTGGAAATTATATAGTTGCTTAAAAATATCTTATAATACATATGCAAATGTAATCGTATATTTATTGTATTGGTTCGATTTTTTTGTCTTCTATATAATTTTAAAAAGATTAAGGGCACGGGAAAAAAAATTGTACCCATAAGCGAGCGAAATAAAGAATTATCATGTTAGTTTCAAAATGTACAACGTTATTTCATTTGAAAGTTTATTTAAATAGCGTGAGGGTAATTTTTAATTTATCAAATGATTTTCAAGCTCAAGTTATGTATGATTACGGTCTAATTTCATTCATGTGTTACGCTAATTAAAACCTTGTTTTAAAAGTAATAAATAATTAATTGTAAAAATAAGTTGTATTAAATTTTTTGAAAACCCCAAATTCTTAATTCAATGTCTTTCGAAAATTTCTATAAGCATCTTGTTAAAAAAAAAAAACGTATGGACAATTTATGAAAATTCACTGTTCCCCGTAATTAGCGAAAAAATATATTCTTACGTCTTGCGTATCAAAGCAACTGTTGTGAAATTTAATTTAACAACAGTAGCAGCAGCAGCAACAGAAGCAGTAGTAGTAGTAGTAATATTCATAATAAACCGTTTCAAGCTATGTGAACTACTTCTTTGCCTATCTCGTAAAAAAAACTCATAAACTTCAATTGACACACTCCAGAGTCGGAAAAATGTGAGAAATTTTCCGAGCCATCTTTCATAATACTTTTCTCTTTGTCACTCTCAGCTTTTCTATTTTTCACTTTCATTTTCTTTCCCATATTCTGAGCACTTTATCTCTCTTCGTTAATTTTTCTTTTACTCACCTTTCTTGGCTAAACTGTTCCGCGCGGGTCTCTACGTTGGAAAATCTAAATGACGCGAATTCGAGATAAAGGAAAGGGAATCCGATGTCAGTCAAAGTAAAAAAAAATTATACGTACGTCGATCTTACGATAAGCATATATATTAGAAATAATAAACATAGACTAATGATTATTGAATTTTTACGATAATTTTCGTTCTAGCTTAACTTTAAAAAGTAATTGCGTACCGGCGAGCTAATAAATTCTGAAAGATTCGTTTGAGAAAAGCATGAATATCAGCCATATTAATTAAAAGTATAGTTAATTATTTATTAGCATTGAATTATCCGTTCGTATTTAATATTGCAATACGAGGACATGAATCTCTTAAATATTTGAAACAATGGAAATCAATACTGTATTAACAGGCCTATAAATATATTCATACTTTATATCTAATTAGATTAATTATTCGGACATTAATGATTATACTCCCACGGGGATATCGGATATTTTTTCGGATATTAAGTTACGGTCATTTATCGATTGTCTAAAAGTATTAGATAAATAACATTATAATTAACTAATGATTAATTTAATACATCGATAACAAAAATATTACAGTTTACTTTATTAGCGGAACTTATCAAGTTATATTTCTATAATAAAAATTAAATACGAGGCATTTAGAAATAATGTATTGGGCAAGTGTAACTATAGCACTTATTAAATGCGGGATTATTGTACATTCGTTTGTATTTGCTTTAAAAATCAGGAAAAAGGCATGGGGCGGTAAAAATGATTATTTATGACAAACAATATATCATGCCCGAAGGCATAAAAAGATTGTCGAGTGCAAATCGCGGATAATATGTTTATTTCTTATCTGCTTCCTAGAGCCGTAAAATTGTGTTGCATATAAAATATTTTATTGGTACGCATATTTTATTTGAGCGGCATTATAGTCTTCAAAGTAATATACATCGAAACGCGCTTACAATTCTCATTGTTGAATCTTCAAACGTAATTTAATAATATTATTGTATTTAAAGCAGTGACGGATCGAAGGTGATTTGTTATCCCCACTCTAATATTCGTGTAATTGGAAAATGATCATGCCAGTAAACATTTTTCATTTTATTGGACAAGGGAATTGGTATTTCTCCGTCGCATTATTCTTATCACATATCACGAATTGGAATTCTAAAATCTTCCACCGCGTCATATTTTTAAGAAAATCGGAGTAAGAAAGTAAAAAGTCGCATTTTCGGCACTTTTGAAACTTTTATCAAAAAATACGTGATAGAATACACGAGCTACGCTTAAATTAAAGTTTGAAGCCTAAACTTTTAAGTCGCAAAGTAAAAAGAAATTCCCCATTGTTATCAAATCATAAAGCATAGGATTTATAAAGCAATGATGATAATACTTTAAAAGTGATAATACTTTATAGATTTTAATAATGCATAATTTCATAATACAATTATTTAAGAATTTCCAAAGTAATAAAATCATCGATTGTTATTTCATTGAAAATTTATAGCATATTTAATTAAAAATTATTAAAATAATTCCAAAGTATAATGTAATAAAAATATCGGAGCAAAGTTGATTAATAAATCTTAGCTCTTTTTAATAAAAAATACCAATAACCTGGAAAAACATCGATATCATTAATCTTTTTAACTTATTAAAGTGATTTGTTTTCACAAGATATTCAAAATTATTAACACGATTTTTGTTTAAAGAAGGAATAAGTATTATTTTTTTTTTTTTTTTATTTATTTAAGAAAGGAATCAACGATAAATGTAATAAATGCAATTATGATGATTGAAGGTTTTTTTTAGAGATTTAAGAAACCGTCATTCACAACATTGAGGGATTATTTATATTTTTCAACCGTGATTTTATTGTAATGACATTGTCGTATGGAGCAGAAGCGTAGATATTGGTATATTAATCAACGAAGATCTCTATTTGGAGCACTTTTATTTACCGAGAACGTTCGTGTGAAATGTGATAATTTAAATAAGGAAAAAAAGGTATGGTTTTTGAGATGAGTCGTAACATTTGGTCTTTTCATTTGGATGAAGGGATGACATGAGTGTCGGCCCGAGTATAGTTTATCTGAGTGAAATCGACGATCAAGTAACCATTGGATACCATCTCATCACTTAAATTAATCACGAAGCAGAGGAAGATCGCATTGCAAAGGAAATGAACTCGTTACGTGGCTCTGCTCCATTCCCTTTCCACCCCCCCTCTCTCTCTCTCACTCCCTCTCGTTAAAATCTTATTCAAAATGGCCGAGGCGAGATTACGGGATTTAATTTTATCGCACGGCACGGGAAAGATTAAATTAAGTTATTTTGTAAAAATCGGACCTGACAGGCGCGGACTTTCGATCGAGGTAAATACTTTATCGGTACTACGGAATGAATAAATAATATACTTGAGAATACGTGGTCGATATCGATGGAAAACTATTGAAAATTAGTAATGCCCGCCCGGGGCATACAATTACACGTGGAGATTAATTCTTGAGCCGTAATAATAAATATACAAACTTGGCCAGATGCAGCGGAATCATTAATTAACAATGCGTCAATTAATCTGCAAATCAACGCGTATAACGTAATATTACGTAGGGCGATAGGGTTTGGCGCGGGCCGTTGGGGGAGGTCGAGGAGGGGGGGGAGGGTGAAGAGTGGGGAGAGGAGTAAGGGGCGGTACGGGGTGGGGTGGGGGGGGGTAGATAAATTCGAAGAATCCCAGGGCGGAATTTCAAGTAAATCTACCGAAATCGGATTTGCCAAAATTCAGCAATACTCTTGTAGGATATCCGGGCTTTATAGATAGCTTTCGAAATGCGATTTATAACGCTTCGTAAATTAGCGGAGCGGAAAAATTTCTTTATTTACAGCCACGCCTTGCCAGTAAATCGAGGTAAATCGAGGTAAATCGAGGCAAATCGAGGCAAATCGAGAAATAAAACGGAATTATTATAGGCCGGCTGAGCTCGCCGGCTGATTTATCAGGAGCCTCTTGCAATTATGTAAAGTCGCGGGGCACGGGGTTGCACGGGGTTGCACGCAGCGTTCGAGAGGTTTTTCTGATTTCCCACGGTCCCTAACAAGATATTCTCTAAAGTCATCAGCGGGTTAGGCACGAGATGAGGCGACATAAGGTCGGTCGCCTCGCAGCTCCGGCCAACCGTCGGGTGAACTCTTAACAATAAACAAGACTGGGGGCGAATTTTAATGAACAAACGAGCTCGATTATTGCGAAAGAAAAGCAATAATCACGTAGGACGGTCAGGGAAATTTGCCCTAGAATTGTTTAGCTGCCAAGCATCCCGCAGATATCGGCCGAAGAGTTGCGAGCCACCTGACAATGAAAAACAATCGTAACGTCGGGGGAGCGCAATTAGTCAAGTCAAGGATACGCAGTTACGTGGTTACGTAACTGTCAAACTTATCCATTATGGTAATTAACCTCATTCGTGTAAAGGAATCTCTATTTTTAATGATTGGTAATATTGAAATTGTTAATTGAGAGGAAGTATTGAAATGAATGCCGTTGTATTGTAAGAACGAGCCAATGCTTCATTAAAATCCGAAAAAGGGAGATTTTTTTTTTTATGAATCGCTACCGCCGTTTCCTTCCAATGAAATTAATTCGAACATCTCGGGAAATATTAATCGTTTTATTCCTTTTATTCTGTATTCTATAGAGCGGGGATTACGGATGCCCCGCTCAAAGTTAAAAATATTTCACAAATTACATAGTCCGAAAGGGAAATCCTAAAATTTATTTCAAAACCCCGTTGCCAAAGGCGTCTTTTCTGCGGCTTATTTCGAGTGAGCTTATAAATTAATCAAAATGTTCATCGATAATTTGCATCTTCTTGCCGTAATTTTATTAATGGCTTCTTTTTTCTTCTTTTTTTTTTTTTTTTTTTAATAGACCGTGATTACGGCTCAGGAAGCATTTGCAATGGACGCGAAATGCAATATAACCTTATAGTATATGCATAGGCATGAGTGCGAATCCTTAAATAGGCATAAATAGATATTTCTTATTTATTGTATAACGGAGTCAAGATTCGATGCGGAGTACTTAATTTTGGAAATCCGAACTTTCGACAGAGCGGAAATTACGCTTTCGACTGGCCACGTCGGCAATAACCAAGATAATCGATTAAATTCAAACAAAACGACTAGTTCTTCTCTTTCGTAGCTTTTGAAAAATTTATGCGAATGATTTCCCATCAATTTTTCACAGTGAATATAAAATATAAAGAAATAATAAGCGAAAGATAATTGATAAATCGATTTTTTATTGTTTTTTTTTGTTTTTTTTTTTGTTTTTTAATAGCAGTGGTATTCATTCATAGAAGACTAGACGTAATTCAGGAGAATATATTGCGGAATACATTGTTGCATCGTAGAAGGGCGGCAGGATCTTCAGGAGTTTATACGTAAGTGCATACATAGCATGTCAAGGGGCACAATTACGTGTAGCTGAATAGCTTGTAAGTAATTTACCATTCCCGGAGATATTGATTTTTAGTTTTTTTTTTTGAGATTGAGGCCCATAATGTGCAAGGGTTGGCAGCAGAAAATCTATAACTGCCAAGAAGTAAAGAATTTTTACGGAAGTAGTTTAAGTGTCGAAAGGTTTCCGAGGTATTACAAAGCGATTTTTCACGCGCAGATGTAAGTCGCCGAGCGCCTATGGACTGACGCGCCTATTCCTCAAGGTTCCGCAGGGGGTTGCGAGCGGACCTCTCCCCCCCCTCTTCACAATGGACATGGGTTAATACAATTAAGCACGCGACCGACTACAAGCGTGTCGCACGAGTCATTATTGAATGGCATTTTTCGGCAGCTCGCATTGAGTCACTTAATAACTCTCGATAATGCGCCATGACTGCATTATCGAGATCTAAGCTGCGGCTAATGAACGCCAGAGGAGCGGATGGGCTCGCTCCCATCAACGCTCATCCAACCGGCTACTCATGTCAAGCGTATAAACTGTTTTTTTTTTTTTTTTTTTTTTTAAAATCACTGATGTGACCGACGTGACCAACGTGACCGACGTGACCGATGTTGCTTACAACGATATCTACGGGAAACGTTGAATCGCGTTGCGACCTTAGCTCTCGAGCCCTTTGATATTATCGAATCGACCGAACGAAGAACTCTGTTGTATTTAAAATAGGAAGGAAGGAGCGATCGGTTGCGGTCATTAGTAGGCGAGGCTCGTACCTTGCTGACCGACATTATAAAACGTAACTTATACGTACGAGAGCGCGCACCGAGGCAGGGGTAGGCGGGGGGGGGATGCTGACCAACGGAAGAATAAGGACTCGGGTGCGTTTGACATTTAAGATTGGTCCGGGATGACGGCGCTCCTCGCTGACCTCGAGGACTCGTAAAAAGCCGCCGCCGCCGCCACCGCCGCCGAGTCGGGCTCTTCGATACATCCACTCCGCCCTGTCGCGGAGAGGAATCCCGGTGCTTTAGGCCTAGACTAAACGGGGGGAGGGACCGGGCGACGAGTGCCGCATGCGGCAGCGAAGCCGACCGCGGCCCCGCCGTTAGACCCTATCATTGCAATACTGGACAGAATGGCAAATGGGCTGCAGCGGCGATCGGTACTCGCGGCGAGCGCACGGCTCGAAACGGGTTAGAAGGACGGTGGCGAGAGAGAGAGAGAGAGAGAGAGAGAGAGAGAGCGAGTGCGGGATCGAGCCCGTAGCCGCTGATGTTTAGGAGAGATACTACGCGGCTCTGCCCTCGTAAAGCGCCCCGCGCGTTCATCGCCGCTTTATTGCGCGTTATTATTTAAATATGCTTACATGCCGGGCTTTTAATTACCGGAAAAGTGAGAATGGCTAGTTTGTTTATTTTTGTTCGCGGTAGCTTTCGGTTAATGGCTTTCGGCGGCTCGCCCCGGTCACACTCGTCGAGTCATAAATTTTATTAATTTACCTCGTTTGCCTGAGTTACAATAAAACTGCGCTCAGCGGTCAGGGGGTGGGGAGGGGGAGGGGGAGGGGGCGGGGGAGTGAGGCTGCGGGCCGACGCAGCGGATGGATAGGGAAGTAAAGGGCGGGGGCGGGGGTTGGAAGACAGTCTATTGTCAGCGAATCGTGTAAATGTCAACGGAATTTCGGCATATTAGCCAAGATTATCAAAAAATTCCGTAACGTTCTCTCAAACAATAGAATATCGTTCGAATGAAACCACAGCTGCATCGATCTACGCTATTTCAATTATTTTTAATTACCATTTCGCGAGGTGGCAATGTTTAAGGATTAGGAGCCAGGGAGGAAGGGAGGCAGGGAGAGAGAGTGAGAGAGAGAGAGAGAGAGAAGGAAAGGTAGTTATCGGGAAACAATCTCGAATAGGAAAATAAGTTGATCTTTGCCGTTTGAATTGGAGCTAAAAAAAAAAATAAAATTGTCAACGTATCTTCAATAACGCATCAAGTTTAAATAAATAATCAATTATAAATAAATAATATACTTGGAATATTGGGTGACGTATTTTTACGGAGCCCGGCCTCCTTTTTCGATTCCTCTCATGTCTGTCATTTGCTGGGATCAATGTACAGAAATTCTCGTACGCATCCACTCACGCTTTCGGTAGCATATAAATGTTATTTTAAACAATAATTTCATCCCGACATGGAAATCCTCTCATTTCCAATAGCGCAATCACTATTTAAATGTCATAATTAGAGCTGTAATAAATTATATCTGATAATTTCCTGAAAATATTAATGCGACCACGAGAGCCAGTCTATTTTTCTTATTTCTAGATAACAAAGCCGACGTGGTACTTGGTCCGGGAAAATGCATGCCTACATACTTCGTACATGTCCATACGATTACGTAAACGCATTCGCATATATGAATGTGTGTGAGTCGGGCTGTGGGGCGAGGACAGACATAACGAGTGGGGGCGAGGAGACTCCACCTGGAAGAAAGGAAGGAAGGTAGGGTGGAAGGAAGGAAGGTAGGAAGGAAGGAAGGAAGGAAGGAAGGGCGGGAGGGTGGGAGGAGGGGGAGGGAGGGAGGAAGGAAATATCGTCGATAACCGAGACATGGGAACCATGAATCAGCAAATTCCCCATAAAACTTCCACACATGAGACATTTCCATTGGTCGACGTTCTGAGCCCCCTCTTCGCTCTTACCCGCCCGTCTACGACCGAGCTCGCCTCCGTCAGATAGGGGCTTACATACCGTGGACAAGCATCGCATCGCGAAACGCAACTCACTCCACCCTTTCCTCTTTCTTTTCTCTTTCAGTTCTTCTGCCTCTTCGCCGCCCATTTTTCATTTCTCCCATTTCTCTCACTGCTCTCTCTCTCTCTCTCTCTCTCTCTCTCTCTCACTGCTCTACCCTCATACGGTTGGTTGGCTGTAGGGCGTCGGAGGGGCGGGAGGGAAGCTACAATGCCAAGTTCCCATTGTCTCGACGGCCGAATTTAAAATTTGTATCAAATTCTTTTAATCTGACTATGTTTTATGAATTTTACTTAATATAACTCTGTATGAATTAATTATTTTTTTCTTTTTCTTTCTTCTTTTATTGGCCTTCCCTAATTATCATTAATTTACTCGGATTAATGAATTCGCTCGACTCTTAAGCTTGACATGTTTATGTGACTTTATTCAAATACAGAATAAAGTATTATTAATTTAATTAAGGCTCATAAGCATGTATATTTAACTACTATCCCATTAATTATGAATTATATTCGCTTAAAATTCATTGTAATTTTAAAGTTAAATAAAGAACAAAAAACTATTAATTTATGATTTTTCTTCTTTTACAAATTTTAATTCCTAAATTAATTTTTATACCTCAACAGAATTCATTTAACCGTTATTACAAGAAAGTAAAAATAATATTACAAGTCTTTAATTAATTACAATTAATATGTTACAATTAATACATTACAATTGATACAAAGAATATAAAGAACGATGTAATACGTATAGAATGTATAACGTATAATTTTATAAATCATATTTAATGTTGAATGAATAACGTTAGAACGCTATTACAATTGAATTTAAATACATTAGAGTAAGTGAAACTTACTTTCTTAAGCAAACTATTATACGGAAGAACATGTAAATTAGAGTTAATTATTCATATTTCTGTTTAAAGTAAATTTTACTTTTAGAGTCTAGTCTCGTTTCACAGTATATTCGCTATACTAAAGTGGATCGGCATGTAGTATAGTAAATAGAGGAATATCGTGATCGGCACCGGGAACCATAAACACTACTTAGCCGCGTATTACGAATATTAGACAAAACGAATGTATAACAACGCGCGTTTATAAATTAGTTTTGTAAATCGAGATTTACGGTGTTTTTTTTTTTTGTTTTTGGTCACGAGAATCGATCATTAGGGATTTATCAGCGAACGAGGAGAGACAGTGTAAGGTCGTTATTAAGGCACGCGACGGCGTTGATCGCAAAAGTAATAAAAGAGAGAGTTTCGAATGATCGGCGACTGGATCGGACCGAAATGCCAGGTCCAGTTAAGCGTCTCGTGTTTACACTCGCAGCACAATTAGAGGAGGCGAGCCCCCTGGCAGCCACCCCTCTCCCCCCTCTCCCCCTCTTTAAGCCACCCACCGACCCACTCACCCACTCAGCCATCACGACCCCGGTCGATCACAAGTCGAGCAGAAACTCGAGCGGCCCGTAGAGGTAGAGGGAAATTTTTTTGAGCCCCAGATCGCGATAGGGACGGCCACGGCTATCTAGTCGGCAAATCCGTCGGCCGGCGATGTCGATGCTAGAATACGGCGAGGGCAGCACTATCGCGCCTGAGTTTGATTTCCCGAGCGAGGGAGCCGAGGACCGCTTTCACGAGCCAACTTAATTCGAGAGCCAATAGATTAATCAGCCGGGACTGAAGAAAGGCGCTAACGGCCTGGAAGCCCCGCGCGTCCCCGCCCCACCTCATCTCGTCCAGCCGTTCGCGCGGGCTTCGCCCTCTATCCAGTATCTGTCACGTCACTCAGACATCTTAGCGCGGCCTGACAGCCATTGATAGATGTCGATAAGCGCAGTGGGAGCCGGAATATGAGACCGAAAGTCGGGCCGAGTTTGCGGGGGAGATTAAATCCCCTTCGCACTCGGAGCCCATGCGCGTATACTATAAGAAGAAGAAGAAGAAGAAGAAGAAGAAGAAGAAGAAGAAGAAGGAGAAAATGATAGAGGGCGAGAAAGATTTTTATTTCAGATCGGAATGTTATTGGAGGCCACTGTGGGACGCGAATACCGGATAGAAACTAAAACCTCACCTAAACAATGTGTCTTTCCTTCGCTTCCCTTCCGACACCCCTCCCCCACACCGCCGCAGCCACCCGACCATAATGTTTTTCTTATTTCCTCGACGAAGCTCTCGCTTTTTTCAGGATACATTTTTTTTTTTTTTTATTTGCCACTTTTGCGAACGAGATGGGAATTAAAGGAAATCCGTCAGGTCATTCATTCATACCAGATTCGTACTGGTACGAGCAAAAACCATTTCATCTTTGATTTATTAACCTTTACCTCGACCCGATTTTTATTCCTTCCCTTATCTCTTATTAATTATTTCACAGACAAACTACACTCGGTTTTTGAATTTAAATATTAGTTTATTAGGGACGAACCTTTGATTTTAGATTATATTCGTTTGTAAATTTTACTTTCACTTCACATACCCAAAATTCATAACAGTTATCGTTTATTATTTTCTCCCATTTAAGCGCAAGGTTGCCAAAAGTCTAATTCATCGAACGACTTTCAATATATATTTTGACATTTTTACAAGTATTTAATACTACATTTACATTTACATTTACATTTACATTTACAATTATTCTGTTAATTAAAACGTGGAATAATTTTATTTTATACATATTATAGAGACATTTTAAACTCCGATTTCTTTATTCCTGAATTTCCATAAGAAAAATGTAATTTAAATTTTTGTTTAAAACTATTTCATAATTTGTAATGAGGAATTATTCAAGTTATCGTTAATGCTAATGGTTTTTAGAACCCATTTATAATTATAAGCTGAATATTTTCTTTATTTAAGGAAAAAGGACATCATTTATATACAAATGATCCGTTTAGTATTCATAATTTTTTTTTATTTATGCTTGAACCGAGTACAGAAAAATATAAGAGGAAAATTGCTAGTGTGAAGTTCACCATTTACTTTACTAATCCCTATAATTAATCATTTGACATATTAGTTGTGATAAATGAGCCATACGGGAACTCAAGGAGATAATAAATAGAAAAAGATCTCAATTAGTATTTTTTTAACGTCCCCGTCAAAATAGTTTATTCAACATATATGTTATAAAGATATACTAAATAATAATTATTTATATGGAAATTAGAATTCCGTTGGAGGTTTAAATTTTCCTGAAATATTGTACAATTACGTTAGTGATAACTTGTCAGTATGCCATACAAGAATTTTCACTGTTTTTAATTCATCTGCATTTGAAATAAAGAAATAATATTGCAAAGTCTAATGTTAGCGATTTTTACTAAATTATCAATGAACAATAGACAATCGGACATTGTAAATATTTTTAATATAAATTATTTCGCCAATAAAATAACTCCAAAGTGATAAATCAATTTAAAATCAATAAAAGCAGCTTCTATATTAGACGAAATCTTTAATTCTTCATATTATATTTTAAGAATCGCTTGTTATCGATTATAGAAAATTCATAAATACTGTATGAAAACTGACGAATGATAAATTTCATATAGTATTGTGAACTTATTATTTCCATAATACGAAAGAACGTCAAAGTAAAATAGACTGGAAACTCTTCTAATATTTCATCCGAGTAATCCAAATCCCAGATGAATATAAAAATATGCAGCCTAAAGCAGCTAAATGATATAAGGATAAAAAAATGTATAACTTGTCACGCTGCTTTCAACTTCAACTTCTTTATTTGTGTCCATTTGTGTATGTGCAAAAGCACGAATAATAAATTTTTACAATATTTAAAGAAAAAGTGCCATAAGATGATGTGGAGGGACAGGGACATATTTTATTACAGGATATGTACACATATACGTATATGTATATGTGTGTGCGTGCGTGCGTGCGTGTGCGTGCGTGGGTGTGCGTGTGCGTAATAATTAAAGACAGTAAGCGCCAAGAGTAAGACTAAATTTTTTAGAAATATGATTTGCCGATCGATCGATAAATCGATGAGAAACGTGAGATTTTTTTAGAAATATCTTGAAATAGTATTAAAGCTGAACAAAAAGAATTTTTGTTTTGTTTTGTTTTGTTTTGTTTCTTTTACGTTTATGAACCTTAACAAAATGCAATAGGAGATTACAACGTTAAATCAGATACAGGGCATTGTCGGGAAGGCTTTTTCAACTAAATTTCCAGGGCAAATTAATATACTTTTGAAAGGAAACACTTAATATAATTTGGCCTGTGCATATAATGGCGGAACGCTTTGGATTATGTTTTCGAAATAATCTCATTGCGCCAGATTAGTTTTTCATTACGATTTTGATCGGCTCCGATTTATGCATTCATCGATTTATTTAACCAACTCTCCGTATACGTGAAATAAAAACGGATATTTAATATAAAAAATTATTCCTCGGGTTTATTGACAGATGGGAATACTTCGAATTCGTCAAAGCCGAGCGAAAATCGAGCCTCGCGCGTGCGTGGTTGCGTGGGTACGTCGAAAAATAGTAATAATGGCCACATTTGGCTTGATTTATTAGTTGCTTTTTATATTCTAACGCGCTGTAAAGTCGATTCGTGAAAATAAAGTAAAACGGCGAGCTGGAAAATTCGATCAATGATATTTGAATTGGAATTCTATTCCCATAGACGCGTGTACAAGCTGGGCAAGTAGATTTTAAACAGCACGCGGTCCCACGTGGTAGAAAACCTGTGCAGTGCATATGCTGCGACTTGTCACCGAGCGCATTGTTAATAATGCCTTCCATTTCATCGATGATTATTCAAGAGCGTTCTCGCTATTCGAATTCCTACTAAAATAACGCTATCCAAATTATTTACAATTTATTTATATCGGCTCGACATTTCTGTTTTTTAAAAAGGTTATCCTTAGGAGAGGCTCTGCTTATATCATTCAATGTATGCATTGTCGTTTAAAATCTATAAACTAAATCGTCTTAAGACTTCTTAAATCGCTGCCAAGTAATTTAAACATTTCATTAAGAATTTTATAAGACATTTAAAATCTAATTCTCAATGCTTACCATTTTACTTGAAAGAGCCGACAGAATGTAAATTAGAAGGAGATTTGTTGAAAATAAGGTTGAAAAAAGGAAGCAGAGCCTCCGCCGGGACTAATCCCAGTAATTTTCATCTTACGAAATGTCTTCTTAAGCAGAATGTTAACTCAGTGTCATGTTACTGCCGTAATTTATGAATACACATAATAGATTTACGCCCTCATTTAATTGTAATACTTACATACATCCCACGTTTCATATATCATTATTAAGCTCAGCTGGAATTGATTATTTATACACGGCCACAGACAAAGACATATTATCACTTGGATATTTTATGAATTTGACTATTCTACTATTATTCTATTTTCATTTTTTTTTTCTCGTTAATTGAAATTTTTTATATTCTCGGGTTGTTATATATCATAATAAATCACAATATTTTTTTCACGAGAACAAGCAAAAGTACATTTAAGCAATCCAATTAAGGTATTTGCTGTTTCATTGAGCAAGAATAAAAAGTTCTTTCAAGCTGATGAGAAATAATTTTGAAATTCTGTAAGAATGCGTTGTCTCTTTAGTTTCCGCGAAACTTCAGGACGTGCATCTCATTTCGAAGAGACGAAGACAGAGACAGAAACAGAGACAGAGATAGAGAGAGATGAAGGTAATTTTGAAATTACCACATTTGAGATTAGTACAATAGGATACAGAAATGCATAAGTATAAATATTTTAATAAAAACATATGTTATTTTTGTTGATAGATAGATAGATAGATCGATAGAGAGAGAGGGAGAGAGAGAGAGAGAGAGAGAGAGAAAGGGCGGAAGGGGGAGAGTTGTGCTATATTTATATATACAGACAAAGTTATTGACATGCTTGGAATTTATTTCACTAAAATATTAATATTTTTATCATACTTAAAAAAGATATAATTTGATTTGTTTAAAAATTTTTTACTAATTTGATGCGTTTGGGTTATAAAATTTAAAATTCTCATTATTTAAGATTGTTCAAGAAAATAAAAGAAAATTGAATCCAAAATAAATAAATGGTCTAGCATTATCATTGTCTTAATAATGTCAGTATATCCATTTGATACAGTATAAATAATACTTTAAGTGTTTAAGTAGAACATTATCTTCTTATTAATGTATTCGTAAAAAGATAGTAAGGAATAATGGCCAAAAACTGCACTTAGCGCTCGTAGATAATTCTTAGTTATCAGAATAGCTGTTGCTTCATGTTTTTCAATTAAGTGCGCTTCCCCACTATATCCTTGTTCAACCTCTGAAATATAATCCTGAGTGATCGATTATTGATTGAACAAAAGAATTAATCTTTCAATTTTATAGATCAGAGCTCGCATAAACGCTCCTCTATTCTCGTTTACTCTTCTCGCTATTTACCGCTCAGCCATCCATGTAAATTAATGCTTTTGTAAAAAATCTGCCCGTTTATCTATCAAATTAATAGACTATGTGGCTGTTTTCTTTTTAAAATTTCGAAAGAAAATAAAAAAAGAAGAAATAATTTCATCGATCTAACGCGTCTAAAAAATATTTAAATCCAATATAATTAGTTTTGTTTGTAAATAATTTTTTCGCCTGTCCCAAGAATTAGTCACGTAATAGATAGTACACAGTGAAAAGAGGTGACGATTCTGTGTAAAATAACGATTTGGTCTTAAGTAAATTTAAATGTTTTTCAACGTGTACATAAAGTTCAAATATTCATCTGATAAAATAAAGAATTGAATTCGAAGTCGAGAAAAGTGTAAATTTACCTGCGAATGATTTAAAAATTATCGATTAGACCGAGCCCGCGATGACTTGTTCTCGTGATAAAATTATACATAAATTCCTTCATGTAAATTTTCATATCGATTACGGTTTAAAAATTTCTAAATAAAATCTTTTAACGATACAAGCCCTGGGGAATGAGTTAAAATTCTTCCTTGGATTACGCGACCCAATCATATATTTGAAGAATTATTCAAGCACCTGAAAGATATTATAAGAAGGTATGGAATTAAAGGGATTTTCATGAGAAGGGGGCAAAGCATGTGAAGCCGAATTCGCGTATTGGTGCGCACTCGAATGGCCGGTATTTACGAAAAATAAAAGTACGACTGTTTGACGAGAAGACTACATTATAGGGCTCCGAAGAAAATTAAACGAAAAGCTATGGAAGCGCTTATCTCCGCGCCGGGGTACTTAAAAAATGCATTACAAATTGTGAAGTAAGACAATTAAGAACATTAAGAGCCGTGACTGAAAAAGCGTGTATTAATTAAAGCAACTTTTTATTTTGCCATGAAGTTCACTCATGAAATTTCAAAGAAATTAGTCGGAAAATTTAAAAAGGAGAGCATAAATTTCACGCGTCAGGTCCATTTAAAGAAGCGTTTTTCAGGCTAGAAACCGACAAGAGACGGGGGCCGTGCCAAAAACTTTTAAAATCACTTAACCAGAAAGCTGTAGGTAACAAGTGCGGCATTTTTTCAATTTTTTGACCTCAAGAATTATGAATATTCTTCCCGTAACTACTTTCTTCATTTATTCGATTCGGATCACGTCTGCGCGATTCCGTTACTTTACTCCCTACAATGGCGATCGCCTCGAATTCTCTCTATTAAATTGAGTTTTTCACACGTACACGCGATTTTTGTTTCACACGAGATAAAAAATAATCTAGCTTTGTCACAGATTGACTTGCGCTTGCGAAGAGTCGGCCATGAGATTAAGGAAAGTGAAAACAGTAGGTAACAGGGTCGAGTGTTGCGTAGATCGGTTTAAGGTCAGACAACAGCGCCACCTTTCGGGAATGTAAAATATTTTACATTACGTTTAACAACTTTGCATAACGAGTTAAAATGTAATTGAGATTATCTCGAAAACTTTGTGGCGACGGGTTAAAATATAATTCAATCGGCAATTTTGCGCGTACGGAGTCGGAAGGAAACCGTAGCCGTCCAAGTGACAGCGGTTACGTTCGCTTGTAATTAACGAGTTAAAATTATTCCTTAATACAGGCTTTAAATACGTAAAAGTGGTTATATTTGCGTTTGGCTTACACGAGGCCATAGACTCGGGGTCTCGCTCGTTAATGAACGGCATAAAATTTAATAATCTTGGTATTACGGCGCGAGATTCGAATGAAAATCTACTTAGACCCTGTGTATGATGGGATGAAAATTATATTATCCGGGGATTAGGTAGGAAGAAGATACGACGGAGACGTCAATTGGAATAAATAAGTGGGCAAAAAGATTAGCGAGATAGAATTTAATAAAATCGCGGCTAGGCATACGGAGCTGATGCGCATGTGCCATAATGGCTCAGAGCTGAAAAAATTCTTGTATTGCATAAAGCCGGGGCGAGCGGAGCGACTGCGAGCCGAGCACTTAGAGCTGCCAGGGTGAGGTTCGCGCTACCGGGGCAGATGACTAGATGAGACGTTGAGCATCAGGTGGATCCCGGAGCCCGAAAATTGGACGACCGAGAGAATTACTAATTTTTCCCGTCCATTATACGATGAACACGCTGCTTTATCTCCCGTGCCTTTAACCCGTAGAGCTTCTTACTCTCCCCCGTCCCAAATATCTTGACCCTAGGACCGCAAGAAAGCTTCATTGGCTCCGACGGCTTTTTCTTCCTAATGACTCTGTGAAATGGGAAAATGCTCATGAGATTTTGTACGCGCGAGAAAATTATCCTTCGCTTGTAAGACTTGGGGGAAAATCAACATGTACGCTCAGCTCGGATTTATATATTTACAGGGAGCGAAGTCTCTTCTACGAATAATAATATTATTCCGTAAGATTGTTCCAAGTAAACGAAGAATTTTTACCTAACAAGATTAGATATTACCAACGAGTTTGTACCTTTAATGATATTTTTCCAAAAAAAGAGGAAAAAAAGAAAAAGACAAGAAAAAACTCATCAAACCTCTTTTTTCAGTTCACGTGCGGTATTTAACTTTTTAGTAACTTACTTTGAAAAACCGAAACTTAATGCACGTAATATTAAACGAAAAGTAAACGAGCCTGACACGTATACTACTACACCCCAAGCAAAGAAATCGGTATTTAATGTATTTTTTGTTTTTTTAATTTTTCTTCTTCTATTATCGTCTTATGCATTACTTTTCAAATAAATAAACGACGTTTAAAATATATGGCGTCACGTAAATAATAATAATCTTGTATCTTAATTTACATGTATTGCATTCTGATAAAGTAGAAAGACGCTTTTAATCTTTACAGTAGTACGAGTTGATATAAAAAATAAAATAAGAATAATTCATCGTAAGCTCATGGAGAGGAATGTATAAATAGTTATATATAAAAAAAAATAAAAAAAATAAAAAAAATAAAAAAATTTCAAAATATTGTCCTTCTGCGGGAAAAATTGCGTTTTTCGTTCGGCAAGAGCTAAGTGAAACGTATAATATTATCTTTTCCGAAGATAAATACGTAGTAAAGAACTCGTAATGAAGGTCCTCGGAGTTTGTTTAGGAAAATTGTAAGGTGTAATAATATTAAATTATAGAATAGGGAAGTGAGCATTAGTGCCTCGGTAATTACCTTAATAAATATTTGGATAAATAAAGCTTATATGATGAATTGAGGAGTTAAAACGAAGGTTATTGGGGGGTTGTTAATAGTAATTTCTCTGGTCGAGTCGATGAACGGGGGTGCAGGCGCACAATTTAAACATTCTATGGCCCGTAATAAGAACTGTACATAAAAAGTTCGTGATGTAAAGGAACGAATTTGACTTCTTGCGTAAGCGTGTTTGAATAAAAGTTTTGGTAATTTTAACATATATATATATATATGAAGTTGAAAGTAGAGTCGATAACCCTAAGAAAGTTGGTTTGCTCAAGGCTAATCGGTCGAAAATAAATTTCAAAAGGAAATGGCCGAGCTGAGCTGGCCGAGCTTCCAATCAGGTTCGAGTACTTTATTTGAAAATTATGAAAGTTTGCATAATCGAACATAATAAATAATGCGTAGCTGCATCAATTGAATCTAGTGCCGGAACTTTCCGGTTTCTTAATTTATGGTACGCGCGGGGAGTTGATCCCTTGAAGTTATAAATGAAATTTATAACGTTATAATTTTAGAAATAACGCGTGGACAGGCGTACGGCAGGGGGCGGGGAGGGGGTGCCTAAATCCAGGAGACTCGGAACTCGCGTTCGGTTCACTATGATTCTTCAAAATAAGCTCGGCCCTTCGTCGAATTGGATCAATTGATCGAGCCAAAGTGCGATATCGTGTAAAGCATTGGCGATGTTCAATTATAAATATATTATTTAAAAAAGGAATTTCAGCAGCCAAGGGGGCTTACGAAACCATACGAACGAGAATGAAATTAATATTTATGAAACGGGTAGACGAATTAACGGAAATTCCCGATTTAGTTGGAAACCCTGAATTAACTCCGTTCCCTGTTTTACAAAAACTCCCTTCATTCAAATTGATTATTTTAGTCACATTTTTTTTTTTTTTTTAATTTTTTTTCCCCTTTAATTTACGCAAGGAACGAGTGCACTGCAAATTGTTTCCTGAAATTCATCACTCGGAATAATAAAAACTACTTTTCGTTGAAAAATCCGAACGGCAAATCTTTATATACTGACAAACATTCGTAATGAAATTTCGCGATGTATTTTACATGCGATGCAGGCAACGCGAGCGTCACTTATAATGCTAAAAATTAGATTTCCACTCTACTTTATTGAAGCACATTTCGGTACCTTAATTATAAACAGGACAGACAACGGGCTATTTTCATACAGCATTGAACATCGGAGAAGAAGTATCAGAATTACGATAATCAAGGTGTATTTTATTTACAAACGATTATTTACGTTGGGCAATATCGGATTTTTAAATATGACCTTTATTGCATTTGCTTTATTTTCCCTACCGCAGCATATACTGTATTTTTATCCGATAATATTATATTCCGATCAATCAGGACTTTTTATTCTATTTTCTCTAAATTTTATTGAAATATGAGCAATAGATGAAAAAGCAGTTCGTTATTTTGGTTTCCTTTTTATTTTTTTTTTGTTTTTTTTTTTTTTTTTTTTTTGTTTTCACCTCCCGAAGCCTAAAAGTATCGAGATCCCTATTTAATGCAATGCCTCTTTAATACTTTTTTGTTGGTAGAATTTTTTCCAAAGTTTCCACCGACGGACGTCTGTCTGTTAAGACAAAGCGAGCTTTTCCTTTCCTCGTGTAAAAATTCATAAAATTAATTTCACGAACATTAGATAGAAGGGAATTTTGTACTATATCGAGGTATTTCTTTGGAATATTTAGGTAATGGCTAATCATTTGTACAAGTCGTCGGATGTAGGTAGGAAGTGAACATCGAGTGGAGCAATCAAAGAAAAATGTCGCCTCGTAAGGCACGTATTAAGTAAATCTAATTTACATTTTCAATTTGACTTTGCCGATTCTCCTGCCGAGCAACGAAACTCGTTGTAACTCGTCTTCGTTGAATTATAGCGAAAACAAAGAGATAGAATAAGGAAATAAAAGCGAAGGGATATTATGAATTTAAGAGAGCCTCGGCAGCCTCCCCGCGCGATTCATACTTAATAATAGTCGGAAAGTTTTAAACAACATCGGAAGCTAATCTCCGCATAACGTTCGACTAACGGGGAAAACTCGAAGCGAGATCCATACTTAGCCCCGATTTCCAGTGAACGCGAGGCGTTTATCCTCGCGAGGACGCGAGCTTTCCTTACATTAGCGCCGAGTCGTCGGGCCTTCCCTCCCGCTCGTGTCTGCGTGCGTGCGTGCGTGCGTGCGTGCGTGCCACTCGCCAAATACAATCGCCCGTCGCTCGGCCATTTTCTACAAAACTTCCCCTTACAAAAACCTACCCTCATTTTCCTCTCCGCGCTATATTTGTCTGCTCGAACGCCTCCTCGCCGTTTTCCATTGCGAGCAGCTGCAACGCTCCGAGTTGCAAGACGTGTGTCGAGCCCTCGCGTGTCTGCGTTAATGTGACACTCTCCTCGATTAATCGCACGTGTCACAACTAAGTCTCACTCTCACTCTCTACCCCTCTCGCTCTGCTTTGTCCTACCTTTCTTTCTTTCTTCCTACCTTCCTAATTGTCACCCCGAGCCCGTCCCTCTTTCCATAATAGAGCTCAAGCTTCATTATGGAAACGCCAGTTGTCTGTCTACTTAATGCGCTTCGCCCACTATTTTGCAAAATAATTAAAAAGAATCTTCAACTATGCCCGTCGGCGTGCGGTAATACAAAAAAAAAAAAAAAAAAAAAATCAGATCTCCCCTCCCACGAGCGGAGCTTCATTTATTTAAATCATTATGTCTATCTTAAGTCTATCGGATGTCGTTTAAGCCGGGGCCCGAGCACGCGAGCCATACTCTCATTAAAATTTCCCTCTTCCTTGGCTGCCGGTTGTCTCCCCTGTGTTCGCCGCGGACACGACCGGCAATCCCATCATTCCCTCACAATGTTCATCTACTTTCATCTTATCTTCTATTTTACAAACATTATTTATTCCGTTTTTCTTTCGCATTTCGATTCTCCGATTCTTTCATCTCGCTTCGCCTCCGCTCTCTCCGCTGATGTTTTCTTTCGGATTTCTCTCTCACTTGGACCAAGTAAGTAGGCTACGCGCCGGTCCTCTTAAGCTCTTCTGTCCTTTAGGTCTCGCCTCGCGCTCTCGCGCCACCTAAAAGATTCCATTTAACTCTAAATGCTCCCTCCCTCTCACTCCCTCTCTCTCTCTCTCCCTCTCTCTCTCTCTCTCTCTCTCTCTCTCTCTATCTCCCTCCCCCCGTAACCCCCGTAACCCACGTAACCCACGTAACCCACGTAACCCCGTGCCACGACCCTCGCCACCCTCGGACATCTCTTAACGGCGCTCGAGCCCATTTTCTCGAGAACTTGGCTTTTCTATCTCTCGCTGTGTATTTAAAAAGAATGAAAAGCTCCCATTGATTCTCACTCACTCCTTCACTCATTTCTTCATTTGCTTCTACAACTTCTCTCTTTCTAAAGGAAGAACAGTCTACCAAAGTAAATCATACGTCAGCAGCTCATTGCCATTAAGTACTATTTTTGGCTTTGGCAGCCTCCACCGATTCGCTCTCCTAAATACCTTCACTTTCTCCAAGTAGTTTGACTCTTGTCTTACCGAGTTTAGTCATACCGACACAAAGTACCGATTATTCGCTTCTCAGCCAAGAATTTGTTCTCTATTTATTCTCTAGAGCGTTCGTTCTACTTGGTATTTAAAAAAAAAAAAAAAATTATCAAAAATAATGGTATCCTATCAGTTGTTCCTCTTGTTATTCGTTACGGGTAAGGATGATAATGGGCTGATGTGAGAGGAGGAGGAGGAGGAGAAAGGGGGGCGGCGGCTCGTACGAAAAATCAAATGAAGTAATAATTCGTAACGCAAGAGTTTGATCTGAAGTGATCGTTAGGAAGACGTTGTAAATGCGAAGGCCCTTATCGGATCAAGAGATCCTTCAAAATATTGATACTTGACTCGGTATCGAATGGGAGCACGACTTTGTAAATTGCGAAACGTTACTGGAGTAATGGCATTCTCGGTGACGGTGCTCTAACGAAAGCGACATTCATTCGTCAATAGAGGTCGGAATATACGTAACAAGCACTTGTTTCCTACACCCAGCGATTTTCCTTTGATATTCCCGTGATTTCGAGCTAAAATCCATTAAAACGCGTGTGAAAGTACGTTTCATCGAGAAAATTGAGGCGAATGATTTATCGGCAGGATAATGTCGGCTGATCAATACCTTCGACACAGTCGAAGCTTAAAATAAAGGTATCCCCTATTTAAATGAGGGCAAAGTCGAGTCGCATTCGGTCTTGTTGTAAAGCGGAAGCTCTTCAACAAGTCAAAATAAATATATCATTGGTTGTCGGGGTTATGTAATGAGGCTCGAGGCCCTTTTCGAATCTAATTCTGCTTTCAGTCCTGATGACGTTTTATTATCCGAAAAGTAGACAAAGCTGATCGGGCTCTGCCTCGGTCTATGTTTTGCAAATAAATGAACCAAGACGTCGCTCGTAGCGGAGCTCGGGACTGGGAAACGAGGCGTCGAGAACTGCCGGGGCGCATCGGCTACGAGGAGCGCGATAACGATGTGGTTAAGTGACGATTCTACGGGGAGAATCGACGTGACTGCTTTCAAACACACCTAAGCACCCGACGAGAGCTCGAATCGCACACACCCGTAAACGCAGACGCCCGCTCTCTCTCTCTCTCTCTCTCTCTCTCTATCCGTTCTCGACGTCACCTCCGCGACCCGTCGTACACCGACGAAGTCAACGTCATCTCGTTCGCTCACTCGCCGGGTTTCCACCTAAGAAGAGCCGCTAAATGTCGGATTGATCGATATTCCTTTGTCAAATCATAATCGCGTATTCGTGTCTTCCTTTCCTTCCCTCATGAGACTTAATTCCATTTTATATACCATAATATCGTTATCCGACCATCTTAATCTTACGGCCTATACAAACCCATATGCTTCTTACTACAAACAATAAGAGTCGACCTATTCCCATACATGGCCCGCTCACCTGACCTTTCCTCCCCGTTCCCCGTCCCCCTCTCCGGCCCTCGTAAGCTCATTCCGTCGGTGATTTTTTCAACACGTGTCCTGAACTTTCAAGTTACAAACTACATTTCATATAAAAGCGCGATTGCTACTTGGCAACTTACACCTGAATTGAAAACGAAATTGAAATTCAATTTTTATTTCGGATCTGGTAATGATACCCGTTCGCTATGGTTTTTACAATTCGCGAGTCGACATTAAAGATTTACAGTAATTTTATAAATATGTCCAGGTGGTGTACGTTAGCTTTTACACGGAGAAGGAACAGATAAATCATTCACGTACAATGGGAAATGCCCCAGTTAAATTCAAATACTTTTTTAAATCTCACGTCTACAGAGGCGACGGAGCTAATTCTATCCCTTATTAATTTAGCAATAAATTATTAACAATAAACAATTATAAAGCGATTTTTCTTAGACGAGAGACAATGGCTGAAAAGTAATAAGCGACGAATTACCATTGGGCATTATAAATATTAAAGATAATACACGAACTTTATGTGCATGTACATCGGCGAGGGCAAAAAATAAACAAATAAACAAACAAATAAATAAATAAATAAATAAATAAATGTATAAAAAATTCTTTATGACTTGCGGTGGTATTATTTTCCTTAAAATAAAGCGCGAGTAATTACATGATTCCGAAAATGATTGGTAGGCGCGTATTAAAGCGAGTTGTCGACTGCGGCTCGCCGGCGACTAGCGACAAAGGGAACGGATTCCAAGAGGAAATATATAATGTTTTGATGTTAAAGCGACGTCGAGATAAATTACACGAGGAGTATTAGAAAAAAACCAAAAGGCAAAAAATGTAGGAAAAAAGTATGTGGAAGAGAAGAAGAAAGGTTATGGGCTACTTAAGCTCTAAAGTGTAATTAAGAAGCGCGGCTTTCTTAACTTTTCCGACGGATTCACATAATATCCGTGGTTGGAAAAAGCATCACTTCGTACAGATGTTGGATATAAAGCTCGTCCGAGAAGTGACAATTTCCTCTCCGTCGGCACTTCTTATTCTTTACATGTATAGGCGCGCTTCCGCTCCCAGCATCTAAAACGCGTGTGCGCGCGCGGCTTTCCCTTGTTCTCGGCTACGCTTTCCGGCTTCCCCACGCTCTCAGGCTCGCCCACTATCTCCTTCTTTATTCGAAACGTAAGAAGAAGTAGCGTCCCTCCTTATCCGTATTTCTCTCCTCCCCCCGGCCGCTCGCCCTCCGAGCCGACCCATGCGACACAGCGCACAGGCTGCGCCCCCTCTATGTCACCCCACTCACCCCCCCCCCCTCCCCGCCAGTAGAGGCATCGACCTCCCAGGTATTCCCAGGTTCCCGGTAATGTTTTTCAAGAAAATTAGCGTAAACTTGAAAATAGGGCAGAGGGGCAGAGGGGCAGGAGGAGGTCGTCCGTGTACTACTAGCTTTCGTCATTCGGTCGTCGGGATAACGTTGTTGTAGAAGTTGACCCGACCCGTCAATGAAATCGATTATGTAGGCGTGCATTTGTAGAGCCGAGCGAGTCAATAGTGTGGTAGTGCTAGCCGTGGCTCGTCCAGGCGAATGAATGGCTTGTCGGATGTTAAATGTCGGGGACTCTGTTATACAGGATAGGGGGAGGGGGGAACCTATCCGCTCATGATTGGCTCCGTACACGCCTTCGTACTTTACGGTCCGAGCCGGCGGCAGCGGCGGCGGCGACGGCGGCGGCGGAGTCGGCGGCGTGACGAGCGAGTCTGACGGGCGAGTCTGACGTCCCGAAGGGCCACCGGCACTCGTAGAAACGGTCAGCAGTGCAGCGCGGCGGCAGGCGGCTAAGGGGGGTGGGGACTCGAGCACGGAGGGGGTCGAGGACCGGCAGATGGTTCGGTTTCGGAGCCCGCGCGACTCTCCGGAACGACCGGCACCGCAGACCTTGCCGACGTGATGCGCACGCGGGACGGGGTTGCGGGACAGAGGGGCGAAGAAAAAGAGAGAAGAAGGTGGGCGAGCGCGCGCCAGGGAAGTATTGCCCCCCTACCCCCCTGCCCGCCACTCTGTCCATCGGTTATAGGGCAGAGGCACGCGTGCCGGCTGCTCGTTTACTCGCTACTTTAATCGCCGTTAATTGAATGCGAGCCGACTAGCGTCGGTCTTCTTCTATCCCCCTCCCCCACGCCCCGCCCACCGCTCGTAAAGCTTTGCCGCCGTGCATTCATGCACCTTCAACAATGCAGTGCCAGCGGTGCTCTGAAAATATGGACAAACGATACGATCGGCTGGATTCGTAAAACTCCACGCTTACAGGATACGAATACTACAATTCCTAGGAAGCAGCTGAGAATTATAGTCTAATTACCTCCAATGAATTATATCGGCTCAAATTAAATCTCACCGAGCGTCGGACACACGCATGAGCAGCTATACACCTTGTCAATTATATACTTTTTCATTATTCCGCAGGTAATGCACCGCATTTACATATTCTTAACATTAATGCGACACTTTCGCACAAGGACGTTCTACACTTTCAACGTACTTACTTTTATTTCAATTTATTTTAAATCCAATTTATTATTATCTTAAAATCTTCTTGACCTACCTTTATTTTACTTTTCCCTTCTAGCCTTACACTTTGCATTTCCCGCCAAAGCCCGATACGCTGTTCACTTATTTCTCATTCCAGATAACACATCGCTCTCGTCTTAATGCGATAAGAAATGGAATCTGCAGAGTAATTGAGATTAATTTTGAATTCATAAGCGCTAAGGAAGGACAAGTATTATAAGAATATTTGTCATCCTAATATTAAAACATACGTAGCTTTAGATGCACGTAACGACTTTACGTGTCGTCGTCAACGAAATACTACCCAGATAATTCAAAATTTAATTATTATTTAATAAGAAAAGTTCTTTAAACTTTTACATATTCATGGATAAATAATACGAGTCCAATGCATTTCGAACGGAATGAATAAAAAAATACAATATATTTTGTATTCATTTGTTAATGCCGTAATCCTTAAGTTTTTATTTTGATTTAATTTTAATTTAAATATTTATAGGCTCCAATGACAATGGATTAACGGATCGCGATTCATTTAAATAGGTGTACTTAACTAGGTGAAATGTAAATGAAACATTTCTTCCCTGGGTTATTGCGATCTATTTTTTTCCGTTCATTTGCCCTCGGCAATTTCGTATTCGTAGCCGTTTTCACGAGTAAAGCAACAACGATATTAATAATTACACGGGGTGACGAGAGAGAGAGAGAGAGCGTGAGAGAGAGCGTGAGAGAAACGGGGTTGCAGCTGTCGATAATTTCAATAGATCCCGTGCTTGGCCGTAAAATGTAAGGTGACAGTGAAGACAAGAGAAGTCGAAGTATTAAAATTACCCAGTGACTGTAACGAGGCCGCATGTATAAGTACATGTATACAAATACGGCGCCAGACTATCGGAGTAATATTTAAAAGGCCCGTAGTTGCCATCCAGCGGTCTCGCGGATCGTCCGGCTTGCGGTGGGGATGAAGGAAGGGGGCGGGGGAGCCAACAGAGCGGAATTCTGCCAACAACACTTTCGCAATCGGGAGTAAAGTTTCGTCATTGGGTCAAAGGGCGATATTGGTACTCACTGAGCCCGGAATGACAATGAAGCGGCGCGCGTGGATTCCCGAACAAGTGCCCCGAGCGCCGTCAGCAGCGGCCCTTGAAATTCCTCGGCTTTCGAGCCACGGCCAGCTCGGCTTTAAGAACGGATCTGCTCTGAGGGTGGACGCGCGGGACGAGGGACAGGGCCGCAGAGCCACGCGCCTCGGCTATTTAAACGCGACCCCGGCCCGATATTACGTGCGTTATGATCGCGGCGCGGGGTAATGGGGCGTTCGTTCGGCGGCGGCGGCGGAGGAGGAGGAGGAGGAGGAGGAGGAGGAGAGTCAGGGCCAGAGCGGAGAGGATGATCCCCGAGGCTGCAACAATGACGGACGGGTCGATGGGAGCTCGAATTTCCCAGTCCCAGCTGGGAGCCGACGAGTCCCTGGCTCCCGATGAATCCGCGCTGTTTACTGCCCGATTAACCCCGACAAACATACCTGAGCCTCGACTTTGGACGGCCTCCGAGACGACGTCGCTCTCGACTCCCTTTCCTCTAATAAGCTCCGCACACGTCGTTATGAGCATAATGGCCGGGGCGATCCTCGTCCGACGCTCGACAGGGAAATCCTCCTTTTAACCTCAACCGTACCGACGTCGGCATTTTATCTTTCGACATTTATATCGATCCATTTATATCGATCCATCCCCTCACCATTCCCGAGCTTCTTCGCCTTCTTAGACTCCGCCACTCCAGTTCAAAGGAAGGCACTAAGCCCCTCTCGTTTTGTCCTCTAACGTTGCGTTACTCAGCGCCCCTGGGAATTGCGCAGCGAGAGTATCATCGAATACAATATTTATTTGACTCGTCCCTTATATCCTCTTTAAATCCTGTTAATTATGTAACTCCGTAATCTATATCTTATAATATATTGCCTTAGACTAGTTATGCGACAGCCGTAGGCAGGCATTTTATCCGCCCAACTTAAATAACATTGAATAATGTTTAAACAGGCGCTGTTTATCAATTTTACTCTAAGGAGTTTTGGGGGGCAAATTATTCAAGCTCATAAGACTCTGCTCCATTGTAATTCATTATTTATTATTGGAAATACATTTAAATTACACGGGATCGTAATAAAAAAAAAAACAAAGAAAAAAAATATAAACGAAAAACTTACTAATTACAATTTGTGTAATTTATGCTCACATAACCAATAAAGTGAAAATGTTAAATTCTCCTTATAAATGAAATACGATTCGCTTAAATTTACTTTAAATGTTTATTTACTGCTTTATCTAGACATTATTATTATTATTATTATTATTTAAAAAGAAAAAAATCATAATAGAACTTGTGTCTAAAAGTACGTGCCTCAGATAATGTTGTCGGAGTATAAAAAATTATATTTATCCCAACACTGCAAATAATTTAAAATTATAAATTTTTATTTACCGTCGTACGTACGTCTTAACGCAACAACAATAAATATGTTTTAAAAACGAGACTCTTGTCACATAGATTTTTTCATAATATCATTTTTACATTATGCACATTGACAAAATGCCCATCAAATAAACGCATTATATATATATATATATATATATACATATATACCGCCGTTCGGATAATTTGAACAAATTAATATCAACATTTTTATTAATTGTTTAATGAAAAACTTCTTCGTCGTTCAATAATTTCATATATGTAAAAATTCATTATGTAAAATTCTCAATAGTATGTCGTTGGTTATTGTATAAGTAAATTAATGTTTTAAGTCATTCTAGTTTGTAGATCTCGTTGCTCGTCACTTACTCGGTAAAAGATAGGGAAATGCAATTTTATAAGTATTTTCGACAAACATTTCACAAAATTTTTATACAAATACTAATACATATTCTATATAATTAATGCCTAACTTATCAATTGCTTATTACTTTTTAACAATTAAAGATAAATCGAATGCATTCTGTTATTGATCCTTATAATTTGACTTGATGAATTATTTCGGCACTGGTTCATTACTATTTACTATTATTGTATTAACATTATACTCTGTAATATAAATAATTTGTTATTGTAAAATAATCTTCACCTTTTTGCACAACAACTAACAAAATTAGTAAAAATTAATTGAATACATTGAATGCTATATTTTACGGTTTCAAATATATATTCTATTTGCTGTAATTAATTAGAAAATACATTACCAGCATGTAACTATTCGCACATTCATTCAAACCTTTTCTCATTAATCACAAGTGTGTCTTTCATGCTCGTGTTTAAAGTTACTCTGTTTACGTGTCTATTGAGTTTTAAATTAAATCGACAAATTTATATTACGTAATGAATTTCAGTTTATTATATTTTTATATTCAACATTATAATTTCAACGCTGAATGCGTTGATGTGAAATAACACATCATTCATTTATAAGTACAGAGATTTTTGTAGATATACTATTTATTTAAAATACCAATAATAATAATATAATACTAATACTAATACTAATACTAATAAATAAATAAATAAATAAATAATTTTTAATTAAATTTTTGAAAATGATTGTCTCTTCAAACGAAGCATGCGATTATTTTTAAGTAAAATGGTATAGAATCAAATTGATATTGTATTGTAATACTGAAATGTTTGTATTCCAACAATGTCGGCTATTAATACGCTCAGCGGATACATCGAATTGAGTTGGGATCGATAGACTTTTACTCGACATTTCCAATGTTAATATAAAGGATTTTCTTTTATACTAGAATTTATAATTAGAAAAACTTCTTCTCTTACATTCTCATTGAAAATCAGCAGTTTTAAGATGCATTTTTTTACTTTCGCTCTGTGTTTACGGATTATGCAGCTAGAGAACAAAATAAAATACATCTGTATATACACACTGTAGAACGTCGATATTTAATGAATAAAAAAATAAGGCGATAATATTGAAATTCCTGTAATACCGAATGAAACATATACGTGGAGACAGTTTTTGTCAAACATTACTTTTTAGAATTGGAAAAAGCGTATAATAACATCGAACTGAAATGAACTCGAGTAAAAGAATATATTTAATGAATGTAATCTGAAATAATGACTGTAAATGTTAAAATGGCTTATAATACTTAAACATAACGAGTCCGAGGGACAATGGAGTCGATAAGCTATCGCAGGATCGGCGGAATTAAAATATTCGAGCGGCTAGTTCGTTATTCATACGGAATCGGCTCGACGGCATTTAGCTCGAATTACTTTAGAAATACTTTTCGCGGAATTGAAAATAATAATGCTAATCAATTCACCCGCGCAGCCTCTCTTTGGACTCATTATGCCTGCTGAAACGCAGAGTAACATCCAAAATACCATGAACAAATTGCTTTATTATTAAGGGAACAATGAGCCAACGAGGCTAGCGGTCCGGAGTAATTCGATTTGCAGCTGTGATATCTGCCCCCTCGCCCCGTACCGTACCGTCCCGTCCCGTCCCGTCCCGTCGCCCCGTCACGCGGTTTCCCTTGACCAACACGCTCGTACGCGTGTACGTTTTCAGTACTCGACACACTGTGTTTAAAGGACTCGCTTCCGTATTGTCAGCCGATCGCATTCGGCATTGTCGAGTACTTTTTCCTTGGTGGCCTCCCCCCTCCCTCCCGCTCCCCACCGCCCCCACCACCCCCTCCCCCCGAAATACCACCACTCTCTCTCTCTCTCTCTCTCTCTCTCTCTCTCTTTCTCTCTGTCCCTTTTCTCGCGATGCCTCGCTATCCGGTATGCGATCCCTACTCCGCCATAGGGTGGAAAGTCGCGCAAAGAGGCTGCCGACAATTTGTTCTCTTCGTGGCTGACGAAGGCGGAGGACGGAAAATGGAGCGTCGGACGGCTTTTCAAATAATTTGATGTAACAGTACTTATTTAAATGCGTCTCTGGCCTCGTTAACGCAGACTTTTTCTGAACGCTCGATGGATATAGTAAAAACTCGACACTTGCCTTACGCTTACACTTAATATCACCTTAAGTGGCTTATGGACCTTACGGGAAGCTCGTTCGGAGGATGCTACGGAGGATGCTATCCAATTAAATTTAACAATGCTTCCTACTTTAATAAGCATTTCCCTGTAACGTTTAAAGCGAAAACGAGCCATTGGCATAAATCTACAATTTTCTATAGAAAACGGACAATCGTAATATTCACCGTCCCCATAATTTCCTCTTTTTCCCTTCCTTACGTACTCGAAAACAATTATTCTGCCAATTAATCATTATGGGCTCGTATAATTTTGGTATAGGCTTTCTGCATCAAACGTAAACTAATCCTGAATCTATTACTTTTCGTTAGTTAAATAATAACGGTGCCCCCGTAGATGGGGTAAATGCAACTTTTTTCGAAATACTGCTCGCTGTTAATAAATAATATTTTCAGACCTCGGGATTTCGAGAGTACTAAAGTTATACATATATATATATATATTAAGACTTGTACAAAACGCATTTCTATTAAATAAGGAACGACGAAAGTTTTTAGTACTCCGAGTCGATTTTAGTTTTCGCACATGAGGAATTTAAAGATTTCTCCCGACTGAAGAGTAGATTGAAAAAGAACAATAAACTCCATCTAATATTAATAAAGCTAAATTGTTATCTTACATTTCTTCCTATTTATGGATAAAGAAAGTTAAAGTAAAAGTTATAGCTCGAGTTCTTATGTCGCGCTGAATAAGTAAGAAACAATACAACTTTTCTGTGTAAGGCACGATTATCCTTTACACAAGAAAATACATTATAGTTTGGGCGGAAATGCTACGTTCTATGGCATGAGAAGATACCGTTTTCAAGCACAGCGTCATATTTAAAAAGAAACTATTTTATTAGATAAAGCAGTGGTACATATAACTAAGAAACACAAGAAAAATGAATAAATATTTAACAGCTGGAAAATAATAATGTTCTGTATAAAGTATTCTGTACGCTATATCCGAATACGCGTATATTCGTATAGATGATTTATTATATAACGTTAATTATTTAAAAAAGTAGTCTAGTTGGTCCATTTGCTAACGAATACAGCAATTTATATTTTCCAGAGCTTTCGAAAGAGCTTTTTTTTTTTTTTTAATATGAATTCTTAATTTGAAATAATAATGTAATTAAGAAAGCTGAAATGTTTTAGTAATAAAATAAAGTCGGCGAACTCTTGCGTTAGAGAAAATATTATGCAGGAGAAAGGTAGCTGTTATCTATCGCTTTTAATCAATAGTATTCATGAATCACATTAGAATAGCCCGATAAGTAAGTTGATTTGTGGAAATGTTGGTATACTATTAACTACGGCGACGGCTATTTAAATGAGCTTCGATGTTTTGATTAATCGAAGACCTGCATGATCATTATATTCCTTATTCCATTGAAGCTTTAGTTGGCCACTATTATTATTGCTTATATGATGCGCAAAATACATTTCACCGGCGCTAAATCATTGCATTGAGAGGCACGGAAAATTTTTGATTTCCCTGTCTCTTGCAGTCCTTCGTCCGCTACATCAATATGGATCAATGGCGCTGCAGAATCTGGGCTATCATTTAACCACTTACTGCCCATAATAAACTTGGTAATTAAGTTTATTAATTTACGACTGGGACTTACTGTCTAGAAATATCTAAATTTATGAAAATTTAAAAGGCACGCTTCACATCTGCAATTATACTTAATTAATTAATTAATTTACTTTGAAGTGAATATTGATTGCAATTCAATTTATTCCTAAGTTAATTAATTTTTGGAGGCTGTTTTTTTTTTTAAATACATAGTATAAAAGTAAAGGAAAACTCTGATACGAAAAATTTCCTTTACAAAGAGTATTTCAATAGAAATTTCTTTATTGTTAATCCAAGACAAAATATAATCTACATTTTCTCATATACAATAT
Source organism: Ceratosolen fusciceps (assembly GCA_018883505.1). Taxonomy (NCBI): domain Eukaryota; kingdom Metazoa; phylum Arthropoda; class Insecta; order Hymenoptera; family Agaonidae; genus Ceratosolen; species Ceratosolen fusciceps. The sequence goes on along the minus strand of RCIC01000003.1, from coordinate 10,854,943 downwards.
AATACCTTTTTGCTTAAAAAACAGTCTTTAAAATACATTTTTCAGAATTTTATTTATTTAAGTATAATTGTTTAATTAAATTGAATTTAAATAAAAAAAAAGAAGCCAATTTCAGCAAAGCATTTAATATTATTTTTAAAATGAAATGTTTTTTTATTTAAGACTCCGTTCAATTTTATTTAATATTTTCATGTAAAGTATATTGCGAAATTATTTTATTCTTATAACAAGAATATCAATGCAGAATAATTTTGTAAGTGTGCACTGCATAGCTAATTAATTTAATTATATGTAGATATGAATTAGAAATACGTAGTTTATCCAATTATATTTAGTAATTAATTATTCTGGAAACAATTAGGCGAAAATTTTTATTACCTATTTATATTTTATTTTTATATTAATTACTGTACATTAATAAACAATTTTAATGCTCAATAGCTGATGAATTAGAAAAAATAAATAAGATGAATTTTGATGCATTTCATTGATTAAATTTAAAATAATTGAAAAAGTTACTATTTTATAAAATATGAGCAAAAATCTGAAATTGAATTTTTTGAATTTCTAAATAATTGATAGAGTGTTGACAATATTTCAGAATTAGAATAACATGATATTGATGTGAAAAATACGCTTTATAAATAATACAATACAACAATGCTTCAGTATTGTACTATTTTAGTTTGATAAGGCAATTGGATGATATAAAAAAGACATGATAAATATTTTAGATAAATAATCCATATATAGTGATTAATGAAAATTAAATATCTATTCATTGTAATACCGAACTTAAATAATACGATTAATATGATTATATTATTATTAATATTATCCATTGTCAAACCGCAAATTAGTAATTCATTTGCTCTGTAAAAAGAATTATTATGTTAATATCAATTTGATATTATGCACATTATGCATTATTAAATTAATTGCATTAGCGCATAATATAATTATATCTCATTATTATTATTATTATCATTGTTGTTGTTGTTGTTGTTGTTGTTGTGTCGTTGTCGTTGGCGTTGTCGTTGTTATTATTATTTAAAACAAATAGTATATTCCATGCATACGTCTTTATAAAATATGAATAGGGTTTCATATTCTTTTATTCGCGCAGTGTTTATTAAAATTGATTGAAATTAAAAGTTGGTCCTTCGAAAGAATACGAATTGAAACTTTATTCTACCTGTATTCAAGCTAAAAAAATTCTAATACCCGCAGTCAAATATTGTTCAGTTTCAATGTGCGCATACAATTGAAGGGATAATATAAATAAAGTTTATTTCTCATTTATATTAGCTTTGTATTACAAGCATTGTTTTTATAAACCTCTTATGGAGAGGCTGGCTGAACTAATAGAGTATTTACTGTGCACAATAATTATACTTCATTGTATAGAATGTATATTTTAAACTACGGAATCCTATTTTCATATAAAAATAGCTGCATGTGCACAACGAGAGCAAAATTTTTTTTTTTCGACGCGGCATATAATACTATTACTTAGCGAAAAAAGATAAGCGAGCAGAAAAACGAGAAACAAATAATGGTGAAAAAAAGAAGAAGAAAAAAAAAGAGAAGAAAAAAGAAAGAAAATGAAAAAAAAAATGCGAGCTAGAAAGCCAAAACAAATGCAGCTAATGCCTATGAAAGAGAATGGATACGAATGAGCGAGTTCATTAAGTAGAAAAAGTTTAATAGTCGGACAAATACATGTGGTTGTATTTTTTACGGTACTTTGTGAACTCCAAATGAATACATTCAACTGTTAATGTAAATTTTACTAGAGATTTCCATAGTGTAATTAATATGGTAATATTGCTGCTTGACAAATAGTTCAGTTCCTGATTTAAATGGAAAGTTTATTAATTAAGCCTCGAGCATAAATAAGAAGAGAGAGTGAGAGAGAGAGAGAGAGACGTAAGATGGCTGACCATTCCGAAGGCTGACCTCCTTAATTATTGTAATTATCATAAATGCGTAAGATCGGCGAGGAGGTCGAGAGTATATAATCACTCGAATTTATTAAGCCATTTGAGCTGTTGGTGGACCTTCCAGTCAAGGAAGCCAAGTAGTGTTTATTATTGGTTGATATCCGGGAGCGTTGAATATTTATTCGCGTGGCGCTAATAACCAGTGCTCGTGACGACTGTCGGAATCCCATATCGCGGAATATCGTTCTCGTCGGAGCTCTACGCGAGAGAGAGAGAGAGAGAGAGAGAGAGAGAGAGAGAGAGAGAGAGAGAGAGAGAGAGAGAGAGAGAGAGAAAGGGCGCGGATGAGGGTGGCGCGGGAAGGCAGAAGCCGTCATTGAACTTTGGCCGTTGGCATATTGGATTTCAATAGCCAAAGAGGAAAGAAAAACATACAGGAAAGAAAGCTGGATGGAGGGGAGCGGCTTATGAGCCCGGGAATAAATAAAAGCTCGTCGCACGTCGAGAGACCTTAGAAATAGATTAAAAATGAAGGAAAAAAAAAAAAAAAAGCCGAGCAGCGGCTCGCGGCTGAGCAAAGTCGACAGGACACGTCGTTCGATCGGGCTCGAACCAATAATCTCCTGGGGGGCTGCGTAGGTGGTTAGCCTCCTCTCGTCTTAGCTCTACGTCGCTCGGATTTTTCCGTCCGGGCTGGCCGGCCCGCTACCTCGAGCCCGAGCTCTCCGCCGGCTCCCGTCCGAGCCAGAGCAACTTTCGCTCCGTCCTTTTCTACAATTTGGACTTCTTAAGCGTCGTACTTGCCGAGAGGATTAAATATTTGTACTCGCTCCTCAGTTCTCGGGCTTCCCCGCAAGGGGGCGGCCCACCGCTCCCAATGGCGATAGGTAAGCAGCTATAAGCCCGAGGCCCATGAATTTCTAAGAGAATGAGTCGAAAGTTTTAACGAACCAGATACCTACCTACCTACCTACCTACCTACCCCCCCCGACCCCACCACCTCCCATATTCCTCGCCACTACCCCCGTCCCACACGCCGACGCACGCCCGGCAAGCTCCAAGCTACCACCGTTGGCCCACTCGCGTAATCTCCGTTCCTCTCTTCCCCAGATTTAAGCTTACCCGCTCTTTTTTACCTTTTACCTTTCAAACCTCCCTCCCTCCCTCGCTGCCCACTCGTTGGCCCTTCTTTTTCATTCTATCGCACTCCTCCTCTACGGCTCGATTCTCTATAATCTCGATTTTATCGAGCCCCTTTTTGATTTATTTCTTACCCAATTGGATATCTTCTTATTCTCCGATCTTCAATACCTCCATCTAACTCCCATACTTTGACCTTCTACTGCTACCTTTTTTACACAGGCTTTTACTGACCTTCGTCATTTATATTAATCTTTTTATTAGTCCGAGATATATTGGGGAAACTTACGTCAAAGTAAATCCGCTGCGTTTAATATTAATAAGTTCTACCTTGAAAACGAGCAAATATTTAAACTCTCATTTCATCAACCGATTTATATATATATATATAGATTATATATAGTATTCGGATTTAAAAGCAAGAAAGTCCATAAGTTATAAATGTACTTGATGTCAATAAATAATGTTAATTCCTGGCAATGACATTTGCAGCTTCTTCTGAAGTTCACAGAATTCATTAGATCAAAGTGCATCGTACTTTGATCCGTATTGCCTTCGAGACTCGCTTGAATGATTTAAAATACTTGTTCTTCGATCCATGACACTTTCGACAGCGGACATAATTTAATTAAGCTAAAATAATTTATTAAAGACTCTTTACCCGCTTAGTGTGTACTCATCATTGACCAGAGATATTTTATTCCAACAAATTGCACGCACTGCTCTTAATAATTCATAAAAACAATTTGCCGTTCAATAAAGTCCTCGTTTTAAGTATCGATAGTGGAAAATCGAAAAGAAATAAAGGCAAAAGGTAGTCGAGTTGTCGATCATCCAAGTTCATTCCTTACTTTCGCAACTCGTTTAGCTTCAATAAAATACGTACGCAACGTACACGTACGAGTGTGCGTTGTATAACGGCTGTCGAAAATAGATAATCGAAAATAATTAACCCTTTCATCCGGAAGGAATCGCTATTTATTAAAGAGCCGGTCATATGGAAGGCGATCGGATTACATAATATTAAATTGTATCGGGAAATACAAGTTTTCATTCGTGGAAAAAGCCAATTGACAAAGGGAAGAGTTTTTATCCCCTTTTATTTCCCGAAGCTTTCCCGTATCATTTCCCATCAATGACTCTCTCTTTCTCTCTCTCTCTCTCTTTCCTTCGTATCTCTTAACATCTCTTCTTCTTCTTCTTCTTCTTCTTTCCTCACCTTGCGGCTCATACTTGGTTAAGCTCAGCCTCTATCTCCTCCGCGCACTCTCTGGAGATCGCTCGCGATGCTCCCCCCCACCGCCATTCCCCAATCCCCGTCAGCCCCGCATACGGACGTGCATTTTGGTTAGAAATTTACATAGAGTGCAAAGTTATTTCCACAATACGGAGGCATAATGTCTTGCGCGCAACATAATTAACTCGTGTTCGCTAACTTACCATTGGCTAATGTAATTTGTATATTCAAGGGAATTAGCCCAATTTGCAGGGGAGCTCCGACGGCTTTCTTTTTGCCATCTCGCTCGGTGAAAATTTCCTCGCGCCTTTGTTTATTTCCGCTCATCCTGACTTTCGTCGGGAGTCACCTGTCCCCCCCCTCCCTCCTTCTTTCTCTCGCTCTTCTTTCTTTTACTTAGACCCATCCCCGATTCCTCAGGTTCACCTTTCTTCACTCTTGCTTCCTATTTGTACGTCCTTTTACAATTTTTTTGTTTTGAACTCTCTGTCCTTGTTCCCTTTCTCATTCGCTAACAAGTACAGAAACTATTAAGCCGAGGTCCGTTCACGTGAACATTTTCTTATATTCGAAGGAACTCTTTCCGTGACTCAAGTATATTAAAACTTTCGGCTGACTACTTGGAAGCGTAAAATACCGCGCTGTTTCATAATTAATGTTAATAAAGTACGGAGTTAATAAAGGTACGCATTTTTCCGGTGTTATTAACTTGTTTTCAAAATCGTCGCGAGCCGTACCCTCACGTCTCTAAGTCCCTCACGTTCGGCCTTATTTTTTTACATACTGTTTTCTGACAGCAATTTATGAAATTCAGATTTTCAAAGCTCCCTTTCATTAAAACAAATATTTTTCTCAAACATCGGGACACACCCACACAAGAACGTGGCATTTTTTTCTCCAATCCAGTCATCGGAGAGGGACCATGAGCATGCCTGCATGTAATTATTACATATTGAGTCATATTTTTAATATAACTCTTTCAAGCACTCGCTCGCGTAGAAGGCTTTATAGAATGTGACTAATGAAATACGGCCTTTATGTACAATATTGAATTTGAGGCCCACATATAGGATTACATATTCACATCCACTGTGATACGTAATATATTAAAAATAGCTATTTGTAAAGCCGATATCTAGAAATCAGAATCCAACGATCGTGCAAATATAATTGCCAGTTATATGGTATTGAAATTTTTACATTTCCGAGTCCAAAGGCACGATAAAGAAAGTGTTTTGATAAAGTTTGCGGATGTTTAACTTTAAGAGCTTGAAATTTCATTCGATTGTAGGAACGAAGTTCCAGAAAAATGTTGAAATGTTGAAAATTTGATCTACGCCAGGTGTGCATTACCGACAATGTATATAGAAAACGTATCTTCATCCATTACGACTTAATTTAAATATTCATTAGTTAATTAAAATTCTTTCAACAGAGCAGCAAGACTTTGATAGTTAGATAGAAGCTGTAAAACCACCTGCTCTATCGTATTCTATATTTTCTGACCTCCGCCTATAATCCCTCCCACGCAAATCCACCAAAAAGCAGACACGCCTAATGCGACTGGCTTTATTAGTCTCTCCTCCTCCTCCTCCTCCTCCTCCTCCCACCGCTACCTATCATCTAGCTTTTATATTTTTAATCGCTATATACTCACGGGCAGAGATCGAATCACTTTTTTCTCTGCAAATTTCATTATGCATATAAGAGCTGAAATGATCCCCGCCCGAAATGATGCCCGTGTACACTAGTTCTGCTTATCCGTATTATTGCTGGCATACGTGGGATTCAAAAATGCAGGCTGCTTCGGCAAAACACTTGTTTTCGCAGCTAAAGTGGTAATTGCTCCGCAATTTTCATTCTTAATCAGAAAATTATGACGTCGAAAATTTCATAAGCGAAAGAAAATTGTTGGCACACTGTAGCTGCTGCGAGTGTAGCTGGTAACAGCGGCTCCACAGCGGTATATTTTCCCTCGCTCGCACCCCCTCCCCCTCCCACACCCACCCTCCACCTCACCCCGGTAACTGTAGTCGAGCATTTATTTCACGAGATGGGAAGTGAAATATATTTTGAGGAGTGCGCACTTTAACGATTCTGCGTAATGTCGGATATTTGGAAAGACAGTTACGGCTCACATGTCCTTTATCGACGTGCCTCCAATGCCTTCTTTTCAAACCCTTTAATTAATCTAGAGACTCTTTTTTAAAGAAAGACATCTGCTATTAATAACGCTGTTATTATTATTGTTTTTTTTTGTTTTTATTTTTTTATTTTTTTATAATTATTTTCAAATCTGGAGTAGATACTGATTCGAGATGAGTCCAGGTCCGCTTGGAAATACTAATTGAAACGTTACATCACAGAGAATGAAAAATGACGGGAAATCATTCCAAGCCACGTTTTATTACATCTTTTTTGCCTAATAATTCACAAAAAGCTCGTTTTTTCTGGCTAATTATTCCGTCGTAAAAATACTATATAACAACATTAACAAGACTTTTGTCTTAGCTATTTTGTTATTTGCATCAGAGAGTCACAAATTTCTTCATTTTGAGATTAGAAGGTTATAAACTTATATTAGAAGGAAGTTGAAAAAAAGTGTGCAGATACTTTGCATTTGCATGTGGTCGATGCACTTCAAAATTAGACATCGTTACACTGATGGAAAAACAGGAGAGTGTTGGAGCAGAATAAACGAATTACGCTCTGGTCAGAGTGAATCTCTGGATTCCGGTTACGCCGCACGTGCGTCTCTTTGTGTACGTATATATTAGATAAAATGCTCAAACAAATCGGAATCCGGCCTATCAATTATTATTATTATTGTCTTTATTAATAGCGACACATTTATTCATAAATCGATCAGTCAAATCAATCGTCACATAAGAGTGTTAATTAAGTAACGGAAAAAGTATAAAATGAAGTATAAAATTTATTACAAACCATTAAAGATAATAAGCGTTGCTTTTTAAAACATTTACCAGAGCCTTATACTTCATGAATCAGCTACTAATATAAATTAATCGTCATCTGTTAAGTGTTGAGAAAACGAAAAAAACAAAAAAACAAAAAAAAAAAAATACATTAAAATGAAAAGAAGACGGAAGGACAAGGAAGATTAACTGGGAACTGGGATAGAACTGAAAATTGTCTGAAAGTTTTATACGACACGTTATAAGGATATATTTTATGAGATAATCGCATCTATATGGCATTAACGAATTAATACTACGTAATTCTTTTTTGTACGCAAGACTCATTTAACATCTCGTTTAATATGATTAAACCGAGGCAACGGAGAATATATTGATACTGAAGTGAAACGAGCGGACGCGGAAATATGATTTTATTTGACGCAGAATATCGAGTCGCGGCTGTAAAAAGACAATGTAATACGTCCATAACTAAATGGGAGTTTGAAAAAAAGGAGAGAGAAAAAGGGGTACGATTGTTCTTATTCAGATGCGTCGGATAATAGCGGGAGGCCGGTGTACAAATAAACTTTTCAATCAATTTGAATGCTGAAATAGAGAGGCCGGATGCATTCCAGCGAAAAGTTTCCTTTTCAATTTCGTAAAAATACCCGAAAATTACGGTCTGTTAATTCTCAAATCATGCGCACGTGGTCGCGCGGGCGTCCAGTGTAGACAAAAAAAAAACTCGCAGCCAGTCGCACTCGCCTGAAATGAGAAATACGTGCGCGAAAAGTGGCTCGGCGAGGGAGGATGGAAGGGGAAGGGGTACGGAGTACGGGGTACGGGGTACGGGGTACGGGGTACGGAGAGAGAGAGAGAGAGAGAGAGAGAGAGAGAGAGAGGCGAGAAGAAGAAAAGGAATAGGAGACCGGAGATGTATGCCGCGCGTGTACGCCAATCACTCGACAAATCATAAAGGCGCGAGCGTCATTTTCTCGCAAGGCGCGGGCCGGAACGGAGTGAGGGAACGGGGAAAAGGAGCGAGCCACCCAAAATGAAATATCGTCGATCCCGAACGCAAGCCATTTTACAAAGCCTTGCTTTGTTTGCGCCTCCACTCGAGGATTCATAACGTAAAAAGGCGCGGCTAAGAGAGAGAGAGAAAGAGAGAGAGAGAGATAGAGAGATAGAGAGGGAGAGAGAGAGAGACTATGACGAAATGAAAAGCAGAGGCCCGATGCAGCCGCATTCTGCCAAAGAAAAACAGCCGGCGGTGGTGATTCGAGCTGGATATATTACTCTCAAAGTACTCGCGCACACATCGGCTTCCCGCCTTATTTAATATATCAATGTATCAACCTATCGGATCCGAACTCGCTCCATAATAATTCAGAATTTTCGATTTTTCGAAGATATCCGATTCGACCCTCGCGTCTATACGCTTTGACTCCATTGTAAAATTTATAAATACTTCCTCTCTATTGGCTTTATCGCTCGAAAGGTCACTTCATCCTATCTTCACCTGGATTATATCTTCATTTCTGACACCTTTACTCTATAAATGCACTTTTTTGCTTAATAGATTCGAAAAGCCAATATTTATCTCGAGCCATCCTGAATTCAATGTACCTTGAATGAAGAGTTGAAAAACTTTCTCTTGAAAATAATTTTTTATAAAATAAACTGAAATACTAAATAAATACATTGCTTTAACTCGGCTGTCTGTCTTAATGCACGTAATTCAAAAGATTCTCGTTAATCGTGTTTTTGCGATGCTTGAAATTGCTTTAGAAAAAAAAAAAAAAAAAAATATATATATTTACAATCACGTGTAAAGCCAGTGGAAATTGCATTATAAGACTCGATGCTTAAAAAGAGATTCATAAATATTATTTAAGCCGGAGTTTTATAAATTATAATCAGTTCATTAGGATTTCTGTGAAAATTTCGATTTAACTATTTAAATTTTTCAAACGCTGCGCGACAGGCATTTAAGTACCTAATGAACATCTAATGTGTCATTAAAATTTAAAGGCTTTAATGGTAGAAGAGTAAAGGGAAAAGCATGAGATATACGATCTCTTGTATTAAATAATGGGAGTAAAATATTTTTAAGCGAGAAAGTGTTAATTTTTATTCTGCAGAGTAATCCTGTTGATTAAGTTTGCCCTCGAATCGTGAGCGGGGCAATTTTTTCCTCGAGAAAAGCCAAGACATGTGTATTTATATAATAATTGCAATTAGAATAACTGGAAAGTTTTGTCTCAGGTTATGATTGTGGCGCCAAGTCCTTAAAATACTCTTCGAAATTGCTATTTTGGGATTCGAAATTGGGAAATTGCTAGTTAGCAATTACCGGAAGATGAGAAGAGAAGAGAAGAGAAGAGAAGAGAAGAGAAGAGAAGAGACGAGACGAGACGAGACGATATATTTTATGTCATTGTACGAATCCTCGATTGTCACGGCAATCAATGCCTATACGTTATTACAGGGATATTTATGGATAAATCGAGCGCGAAGTCGATGTGTCGATGAAATAAAAAACTTCAGATATTATAATTACGCAAGAAGGGTGTAGTTTTGATGGGGTACTTAGATAATAGAATTCAGCGAATGTCGGCGGCATAAGTGAGCCTCGAGAAGGCAGGTAAATCACGCATTTGTAATATGAATTCCGTTGTAATTTCGGTTCATTCGAAAGAACTTAGTAAATAAAAAAGCGTGGCTCGGACAATGTGCTGCAGCGCATGAATGTACGAATGAAAAATAAAGGTAAGGAAATTTGGCGCAACTCAGGTGCGCTCAAAGAAATCCCTTAGTTGAATCTCGAGCGCCCAGGAGGGCCGAGAATTTTCGGGCTGAATGGCACATTTTGCCTAGTCAAAAGCTCCGGGATATCTTTGGCTTTATGTCCGTAAAGACGCTTATAACACGGCTGCCAACTACAAGAGGAAGCCCTTCAGCGTCCCTTGGCTCTCCCGAGGAGGAAGGTAAATGAAGGGAAGGCAGCCGAGTGGTCGTGCTAGGGATGGCAGAGGGAAAACGAAAAAACGGAAATAAGGGTAGAGAATGTTTGAGGGAGGAGGGAGAATTTTTGAGGAGTCGAGGGCGAATTCGTTCGAGAGTCACTCGTAGATACAGAGAAATGCGCTTGTAAAGATATATGATAATACTCACTTATTGGAGCAAAAGAGGTGAGCATCATCAGTAGGAGGGTGAGGCCGGCGGTGGTAGTGCTGCTGGCGATCCTGCCAAAGAGCCAATCCATGGCACGCGAGTCCCGGTTTGATGGACGGTGATCCAGTCGACAGAGTACCCTTCTCTCACTCCCTCTCTCTCTCTCTCTCTCTTCCAGGCTCTTGTGTTTCACTGGTCCGTAAGTTTGGCCGTGCGGGAGACACGGGCTCCCTGGATTCGGTGGGGCGAGGGTGGACGTACGGATCGTACGGATATACGGAAGCCGAGTAAGGGGGTTGGGTGTTGGTGGTTGGGGGTAGAGGGTGCGAGGGAGAAGAGCGTAAGTGGCGAGTCGAAAGCGGATAAAGATTGCCAGATGCCTCCGTCGATAAGTGATCTTTCAAAAGGCGCAGAACGTATACGCTCTCTCTCTCTCTCTCTCTCTCTCTATCTCTCACTCTCTCGCTGCTCTCACTCACTCACTCACTTACTCACTACTCACTCACACAGTAACTCTCGTCTATTTCCACTTGCTCGTGTCCGTCGGGCCGGCTTTTCAGAGCCGAAAGAGTCTAGTGCGATCGCCGCCGTTGGCCCGTGAAAGAAGCGGAAGCTCCTCTTCTTAACCAGTTCATAACTGACTGGTCGTAAATCGTCGCGGGCAGTTCGTCTTGGCGCCGCTCTTGCCGCCGCTCCGAGGGAGCTCGAAGCGCCCTTGGTCGTCGGCGATGCTTTTCGTGAACCCTGCCTACCTTTCTCCTTCTCCTCCCTTGCACTTTCGGGCAGATGCTCTTTTGGGGGCCTTCCTTTTCCAGCGTCGACATGGAAGATGAAGCAGAAAAACGGACAAGGCCGAGGTGAGAACGAGATATACTTGTTCGCGGTAAAAGCCTCTTTCTCTATCTGGGATCTCTGAGGCCGCTTGGCCTCGATTACCCTCGTTTATTGCGGCGCGATTTCGACCCTGGACGACATTCTTAATCCCCTAAGCCCACATTGATTCCATCAGTTGACAAAGCCGCGGCCCCGTCCCGCTCCGCTCCGACGTCACAAAATCATCCCTTCGCTTGCTCTTGCCTCAATTAACTAACGAACCTCGTGGCTCGCTACGTTATACCCCCGCCTCGTCCTCCTATATCCCCCCCACCCCCATCCCCTCCTGCCCCTCCTGTATTAAGACGTTAGCGGCTCTGCGAGCCCCTGCCCCGTGCCCCTGACATCCTTCTACTCGCGTGGAAGGCTCGTGAATGTATAAACAATACGCGGGAAGGAGCTTGCCAGTATTAACGACTCGGGGTGGGGTGGGGTGGGGGGCAAAATAATTCATGAACGGATCGTTAATCAAAAGGTTCAAAAGAATATGACTCTGAAGGGAAATTATTGTGGACGTATTTTCCGCTTTATGCGTCATTTATATTTAAAGCTCGGCTTATCAAAACTGGCATGGGCCAGCTACACGCTCAGAAAGAAAGTAAAAAGTAAAAAGACTAGCTCAGGGAAGCTTGCGGAAAGCTTATAAAAGCAGAAGATTTATCAGCTCTTAAAATCTTTCTTATGCACCTACGCATATTTATTTTTTTTTTTTTTTTTTTTTTTTTTTTTTGTTCTCGATGAAAAGTCACATACACAGCCAGCGGCTCGAGAGATAAAAATCCCGTCCATTTGATTCTGCAAACATTAAGATTCGAATATCGTTAATAACTGCTCCTACAAACATAATGCACTGCCTGCATGCAACCATCTACACGTCTACGTGTCTACACGTCTACACGGCCGGTATTAAAAATAGAAAGGGCTATCAGACTGTCAAAATATTTGGGTAAAAACTTAATTATGAATTCCGCTGCGAGACATTTAAATTTAAATTTCTGATGGGCTCCAAATATTATAATGCTCTCTATTATATTATGTAAAATCAACTTTCCCGAATCATCGAGCAGATATTTTTCAGGATTTACCTCATTTGGGTCTACGCCATTATTACGTAAATTGTATATATTAAACGCTTCCATCAATTTCTGCAAACGATTAAATCGTAAACTGCATCGTGAAATTTTCTTCCCCAAATTAATCTCAATAGAATTTGTCTCCCTAAGCTTTGTTTTCACAAAAATTTACGATTTATTATTACGGATTCGTATACGAATCTATGAGAAAGTATTCTCCATTGTAATTTAATTAAAAAATTTCATATCTCCTAATGGCGTGCAATTACCGGCTTTATCATTAATGTTCTAAGCGCTGCAAGCTTTTATGATTATATGAGGCGGCAGCCGATGGTAATTTTACATCGAGAGCGTCGGATAAAAAAAGTTTTGATTGGGACCGGATAAAATGATAAAAATCCATGCATCCCCACCGACAGGGAATAATTTTATCGTCCGCCGTTTATCACGGATCTGAGTGATCGCTAATTTTTGCATGAGTCCTCGCAGGAGAAAGTTTGTTTATACGTAATAGCGACGAATTCGCGATAAGATCGAGCCTGATAAGTAAGTTCAAGATGAGAGTAGTAAAGTAAAGAAAGTCCAGTTAAGTGAATCAGAGAAATACGCTGGAAGAAGTGCGTCGTGGGGTTTCTTCGGCCAATAAATACTAGTTAACCGTGTGGATTCCCTGGCAATGCTTATTATAAATCAGGAGGCTGTAATAACTCGGGTTAGCGAATGATGATCTACAATTCGGTCCAGTTCCTGTCCAGTCGATAGGGAACGAGCCGGCAGATATGAAAATAGGAGTCGTCGATTCGAGCGCCGGATGCTCCGTGGACGGATGGCAGGGCATTGCGGGAGGATTGGTCGATGGTTGAGGGTGGTGTGGTGTGGCGAGGTGACGTTGAGGGGGTAGGGGGTAGGGGTCGAGAGAGAGAGAGAGAGAGAGAGAGGCAAACCCGCCTTATATATAAGTAAGGGATTATTTTGCAATAATGCGGGTAAGCTCGCGGGTCGTGCCAGTACGTAGTCAATAAAGCGAAGGCAGGAAAACGTTAATCCTTGGAGTATTAAAAGTCGTGAGCGACGGCCAGGAGTTTTGACCGGTGGACGAGACTGCAGAGAAGTCGCCTTCGGGAGAAGCGATTCAAAAGTTTGAGGAGCGTTCGAGAACTCGAGAGAAATAATGCAAACTGCTCGGAAAGATAAGGGGAAAACAAAAAAAGAAAAAAAAGCATCTCGGGAGGACTTATTCGCGTGGCCGTTAGCTGGCTAGAGGATCATCCGTCCTCGATTCCTCCTCTCGAGAAGTGGCTTCGGCAAAGCGAGAACGCCTCGGAGCTTATTTCGATAAATAATTCGCGCCCTTGGACGAGCAGTCGAAATTCATCGTGGAACAAGCTCTCCTCCGGGGGGAGGGGGATAAAAAAAAGCCCCCTGCCGTGTCGTGTTCCGGGTCGCGCTCGCAAAGGTGCGACTCCTCCGTCCCGGGTGCCTAAGAAGCGTCGCCGGTGGGCGGGGGGGTGGTGCGGTGCGGTGCGATGTGGTACGGGGGGGCGGGAGGGATAAGGGTAGGGAGAGGAGCAGGCGTCCGGTTGCTATTTCACACGTATTCGTAAAGGCGATAAGGGACAAAATGTCGAGAAGCGGGAGTGACTCGAGTGGTGGGCGGGCTGAGGCTTCCTCGCACCCCGGCGCCGTGTCAGCAGCTCGCCGAAGGTGAAGAGTCTCTCAAGCACGATTAGTACTCGGGTCTCGCTTCCGCGGAGTCGATCGAAGCCTCGCTTCATTAATCGGCGCGCGAACTCAAACTCCCCGACTCCGCTACGGACCTTATCTCTCCGTCTCGCTCTCTCCCGCGGCCCCCAGTTTTTATTACCTCCCTCCTTCGTGTCCACCATTCTCCTTTTCCTCTTCTTCTTTCTCCTTCTCCTCCCCCCTCCCCCTCCTCCTCCTATTTTTCTTCTTTTTCTTCTTCTTCTTTTTCTTCTTCTTCTTCTTCTTCTTCTTCTTCTTCTTCTTCTTCTTCTTCTTATTGCCCCGTAGCTTTGTCTAACTACGGATGCGGGCCCGTCGGTTCTAGCCTCTGCCCTTCACCCCAACCCCATGCCAATTTACCCGCTCTATCTCGAAATTGCCAGGTTAGACTTGTACGGCTTCGAGCCCACCCTTCGGCCCCTATCCATTTCATGTATTTCTTCACATTTCCGGGAGGGGACATTTTTAATGAGCTCCCCCTTCCTTACACCTTCCTTTTCTTCGAGTTACTTTCCATTCCTGGCCAATGCAACAACCCACGTACCCGTCGCCCCGTCCATTTCCTTATATTATTTCTATTATTCTCGGTGAAAACTTCTTCACCGACTCACTCAATATGATATTTGTTTGGCCGTAAATACGAAACGCGCCGAGATCTATAAACTTTTTCAAGAGAAATAAATACGTATACCCACGTATTGACAGCCACGAGACTTTATTACTTGTGTTGGTGGAGGAGCTTCGTTAACGAGGTCCAAGTATCAATTTTTTCGAATCGGACCGACTTAACAAAACATTGCTTTGTAAACACTTTTATGTATGATAAATCCTAGTTACATATTCCACACAAGCTATTCGTAATAGTTTGAAATCTTATGCATGTAAAGTAAACTACAACTTTAACTATTTAACTTGAATATGGATCATACTTGCTCAAACTTCTAAAATTACTGCTCTACCACTTAAGCATTATAGTTGCGTTCTTGAAATTTTCACGTACATATGAATGTGTACATATATATACATATTCCGCATCAATTACATTCAATAATTTTATAGTTAATTAGCATTAGTTAAATACGCATTAAATAACTTCATTATACACATCCCGATTCATTATAAGCTTATTAATATATTTCACTATATGTCGAATCATTTTTCTATGTTAGTTTACATTTGTTTTATTTTCCTATCCCTTCCTCGTATATTTTCTCATAGAATAATAATATTTTAAATTTAAAATATACATGTTAAATTTTATTGCTAAAGCCGATGTCATATTTCACATATAAAACATGAATTTCATTTGTAATAGAAATTTTTTAAATAAATTATGCTCATCATATCGGAAAGCTCATAGGAGCGATATAATACGTAATTCAAACAAAATTATGTATTTTCATATTTCAGTCGAAATTCCGCCATCTTTATAATGCTAATATAGCACGTTCGATCAATGCATTATTTAAATAGAGAATTTTTAATATCGTCGGTATATCTTTTAAAAACAAACCACCAATTAATTGGTAAATACTTTTAATTTATTCTGATTTTCTTTTATATAAGAGTTGAAGCTATTGGTAAATATCGTACTTATCGAAGGAATTTGCTATATCTTTCCGTCGTTATTCAAAGATATGAAATTTTACGCTTATTTAAAACAATTTTCATTTTAGCGCAACCAATAGAAAATTACCTTGTGCATGGAATTATCTAATCAAGCAGCTTCGAGGACTCTTTTTCTCTAGATCGGACTTAGAAACGAGCATAAAACTCACGTGTAACACTTATTGTTGCGTTATTTTACTTTTTTTACTTTGTTTAACTTTAAGGAACAGTGATGCTAATGTCAATACGAATGGTGTTATAAATGATTAGTTTCTGAGGGTAAATAGATCTAGGGGAATTACTTTAAAGCTGGATATAAATATATATATATATATAAATAAGATATTATTTGACGTCCGTTACTTGAACGCCGATTACACCGTTGGGGAATATGTATATTACCACTTGATTAAGAAATGTATTGGTAATAAGTATTAAATTATATTTCCAATTTGCCACCTTCATATACGTATCTGCATAGGAATGGTAAATGATAAGATGACTATTTAAAATTAAACTGACAAACGCAATGGGAAAGTTAATTTTATAATTTATAGTTAGATTTGGCCGTGTTAAAATTTCATTCGTCAATTTCCCTAGCGGACCCATAAGAAATGCGGTAATTTTATTAGAATGAGAAAGATTTATTTCTGACTAGGTACATATGTAAATGGCCTGGAATGCATACCATAAGTTCGCTACAGTCATATGTTACTTTATACTGCATCTTATTTACCACAACCCCTTTATGTACATGTACCCTTTCCTTTTATTATTTCATATAAAATTATTTCATCCCTGTATTATGGAGTTAGTTTTTATTTGCTGTTTATTCCATTGCAGATTTCGCTTATCGCGATTACCCGGAAAAATCCTGTTTACTGTCTGTCAATCCATCAAGCCTTGATACTAAACGCAACGGGATTTTTCATTGTAAATCTGCTTTGCATATCATTTACAGGTTAGCTACGAAGTTTTTCTGATTTCAACTAGCGCAGCTCAAAAACATTAATTAATTAATTAATTAATTAATTAATTAAGAAGCTTTTAAATAGCAATTAAAAAGAATTTAAAACAATTAATTAATTATTACTAATTCCGGACTATATGTAATAATTATATTGTATTATCAATTCTTTTCTTTTTTCTCCTGAAAGCTTCAAAACGTTTACATGCAATATTTTCTTTTGCTTTAAAATTTGTATGTCATATATATATCGGCAAGTGTAAATTATTTATAATTTTGTAATTGTAAGTACATACACATTTTCCGAGCTAGGGAAATACGTTTTAAGGGTAAAAGATTTATATTTGTGAGTATAATGAAAGGAAACAGACTATTTTAGTAATTAGAATTATATTTTTAATTATACCACTTAAGAAATATGTTTATAAACAATTAATGTTTTAACTTCTGTAATCGCCGAATGAATATCCACTACTGATCCATTTAATATTATTCCTGTTGTAATCATGAGTATGTAAATCAATGTACTGAATTAGACGAACGTCCGTATTTTACACGTAATGTATGTACGCTTTATTTTACTCTATTATACAGGCCCTTAATTAATTACTCGTATTATAACTCTCGCTCCTTCTAAATATATTGTTATTATTTACTTTCTAAATGTATCGTTGTTATTAATATTCTGATGACTAATATTAAATTGCAATGTTGCAAAATTTATTTATAAAAAATATCCAGACTCGAGGAATTCTAAGATCGTGACTTGTTAATTGCTCCTGCAATAATGGCAATTAGAGCTGTAAAATTGACAGCCGTAACTAAACAGAGCAGTAATTATGACATTGCAACTCACAAAATGCGGGAGCTATGTATGGTAATTAACGCTAGCCAAGCTATAATTTCAGCAAGGCCAATTACAATTTTCATTCCGTGTAGAAATTATCATACGAATCAATAATTTGTCGAGGCAAAAGGCTTTTTATACAATATTAACATTACATTTATATATATATATAAACATATTTATACGTAACGGTTGACGTGCTTGAATTGTTTAACGCATATTATTGCAATAATTTCTCTTATAATTTTATGCATTGTGCCTATGACAGTTTAAGCGAAAGAATATAATACGTTAAGAAGTAAACCTGCTTAGAATTCTATCTGTGAAATCAATAATAGTAAATTGTTATCGGAGAATATATAATATAATCTTAGATGTGATTTTCTAATATCTGAAACGCCTAAGGTTCGCATCCGAGTAATGTAGATTCAGGGTATCGCTTTTTAAAAAAAAACTCCCCCTCCCCCGTCCCGTCGCATGACTGATATATTAATTATTTAATGACCTTAAGCGTATGCAGTGCCTTTATCAAAGCCAAAGATTTTAATTATAAATATACTCCGTAGATATTTATTGAGCTATTGAGCGTCTTTTGCTAATCGAGCTGCTTTTGTTTACCTATTAAGCAGAATTGAAAAGACGATAGTTCCCAACTGTCCTTGTAAATACAATACCCTATTTTCAATACGATTTTCATAAACTTTCAGATTGCTCAGTATATATATACATATATATATATATACATTAATAGCTTGAGGAGTCTGTTATCTTGACAGGCATTGACTTATTAAATGGAAGCTGGTATAACTAGAATCCCTCTACTGAATCCTAATGGTAAATAAAAGCACTTTATGCTAATACCGTTGAAAAGCTATGAAATCTATTATAATTTAAAAGGATCCGCTGTATCCTGATCGCAAGTTCTCACTAGAAATCAGTGTTATTTCGTCGTTTTTTCTATTCAACTTTTCTTCTTTATATAAATGCCATTTGAAGTGCATCTATTTTTGAGAAATTTTGTCGGATAAAATGAGAGCGTGGCGGAGGTGCTTTCTTTAATAGTTGGGCCAAGTAGAATAATTGTCCAAGTTTTTTTTCGAGGGCGTCATCTATCGATCTTTCTTATTTTAAGCTGACGACAACAAGTACTTCCATTTCTATGAAAGTATGAATGTATTGTTTCAATCAGCGAAATGTCAAAAGTGCGCTTTATACTTGCAAAACTAAAAGCAGCCTGCAATTAAGGTGAAGAGGATATTTGTCGCTCTCTCTCTCTCTCTCTCTCTCTCTCTCTCTCAATCTCTCTCTCTCTCTCCTCTTGTATGTCATTGGCTAAGAATATGAAAGGCTGTTTTGCAAGCATCGGCTGTATGGAGCCGTTTTGAGCAGGGGTGAGCCGCTACGAAATTGGCTGTCAGAGGGCGAGAGAGTGAAAAGGATCGAGGCGCAAAGTCGAAAGAGAGGCGCTTATTATCGATCAGTCGCTTCGGCACTTGATTATCCTCTAAGCTCGCGGATCAATTGGCACACGTAGTAATACGGATGCGCGCTGCGTGCGAATTATACTTGGAGCTTCCGCAGCTTAAGCATCGATCGATCTCCCCTACCTCCTATTAGTCAGCTCCCACCCCCCTCCTCATTCTCTCTCTCTCTCTCTCCCTCTCTGTATATCCATCTCCAGTGGCGAATTTGGCGCGCGCGCGGCCCCCGTATACGGGAATCCTGTATAGCGTGACAAGTCCTCTCCCAGCGGTGGTGTACATGTTCCCCTGCGGAACTCGAACTGCCTACCGATTTGTTGCGGACGGCGATGGGAGCGCGCGAACGGGGTTTCCTCGTCGCTTCTTTTTCTCTATCTTTTTTATCGTGGAGATCCACACTTTATTTATCGCTCATGTGTATTTCATGAAATTCGAGTAGGCAGCGATACGTCGGGCTTCCAAAGCACGTCGAGGAACGGACATCGTTCCATGTCCATACTCCACCCTCGTCCTTTCCTTCTATTTTACTCTTTGTTTCTTTTTACTTTTTTTATATCCTTATACCTCTATCTCTCTCTCTCTCTCTCTCTCTCTTGCAAACTCTTACTCCATTTCCTATGTTTTTTTAATTTTTTTTATTTCCCTTAAATTTCAGTGCAGTTTTCAGGAGACAGTATTTCACGACTGCCGAGACGGATTTTTATTTGATTCTGATCAAATGAGAAATGCTTATTATAAAATGATCTCCGCCGGTGAAATTTATCTTTAAAATTACGTTCCAAGTTCCGCCTCATTACAATTTCATGAAATAATTTTCATTAATCATACTCTCCTGCAAACTAAAAATCACCCCGGATCCGATAGTTTTGTACTTTTAAAGAAACTACTGAAATCTTTATAACTATTTAAAGTAATCTACTTTTATCCGTGTACAATCTATTTCCCTTTTGTAATAATAAAAAAAAAACATATAACGATAATTGAAATAGAGAAAAAAACAGAAATAACGCATTCCCTAATATTTCCAAATTATTAAAAAAAAAAGTTTATCTATTATATTTATTAAGCGTCGTAAATGGTATTAAAATATTTATCTTACTATATTAAATTATGAATTGGGTAGAAAACCGATCAATACGTTTCACCAAAAATAATTTGTATTACGGACAAGGCATTGCATCGGATTTATTTAAAAATTTCGTTAAAAATAGCTTACTCGAAGTGACAGTTGAATTAAAAAATGTTTCAATTTCATAATTGAGAAATACATATATATATATATATATATAAAACAATATTTGCCTTTACTTTCAGATTTTATCATTTGTTTTATCGATTTTTAAAATTCCTGATAAAGCAACTAATAACGATTACTCAAGGATTCGTCTTCGATTTTTTAAAATTTCCATAGCAAACACATTATTTATTGGAAAATTTATATTTATTTCTTAATAAATCCTCGGTGCGCGTATACTGCATAAAGAATTGCTGATCTAAGCATGAATATTCATTAAAGCTTGATAAATATAAACTATTGTAGGAGGCGAGGGTGGCGAAGAGCCGATTTTCGCTGCATCAATAAAATAAAAATAAAGGAAATCGAAGGGATAAGGATGATATTTGTAAAATGAACCGCCACTTGTTTTTTCCGCTTCAGCGGATTATGAATTAGTAAATAATTAAGGGTAATGGGAGGGTGTGGGGCGCAGCGTCAGGGTGGCGCAGACGCCTCGGTCGCGTTCTAACCTCCAATGAGAAATTTCCGAGTGTGACGTATCGGCCCGAAATGCGCCACCTGCTAAATGAGTACAAGAGGTACTCGCACGCGTAAAGCGAGGCCGTCATAAATTTCAAATATCAAGTCTGGCCTAAGTTAAATTACAAAATTACAGGCCTCGCCCCCCCCCCCGGGTTAATGATATTGCCGCCAGATTCTTATTTATCGCTCCTTCATTAGCTTCCGCATTGCATTTAAATTATTCATCGCCTCGCGAGTTTATTATCCGTTCCCGGGAGCATATGGGACATCGCATGGTCGCGGGTTTTCCCGTTCCGTCATTCCGAACGTCCCTTGGACGATGGCACGTCGTCATTCAACAGCAGCAACAACAGTCACGCGTGATTTCCCAATGGGATTCCGAATGTGAGCCGAGCGTAAGTCTTGGGGGAGAGGAGCGTTCCTTATAAATCCGATAAACGTCAACGATCGAGTGCCCGAACCCGCGCGATCTACGACTATCGGCTCTGAAACTTTTAATTTACGAGAATATTCCACGTAAGTCTCGAATGCTCCTTCGCGTCGGCATTAATCCGTCGGACTACTACAGTAGCTTTATTGTATAATAAGTGAACGTAATGTCGGTCTCACCACTCGGGACTTGCCGGGCTACGGAGTAAAAACTCGGCGGCTATGCTTCACGGCACGTATATCGTGCCAATGATAAATCCATGCGAAGCTGTCAGGTAGCGAAGACGTAGTATAGGCCGTGTGTGTATTAATTGGCTTGGCGGTTAGCACTCCCGGCCCTGATAATAGACGTTCGATTAACTCGAGGAGCGGGTGGCTCAATGTCCTTTAGGCGCTCGAGGAATGTCGGAGCCAGCCACTCGAGCAGGAAGCGCTTGAATCCCGGCTCTGGAATCAAGCCCCGGTGATACTGGAGCTTAAAGCCGGATCGACCGATTCCTCCTCGGCCCGTCTCTCCCACCCGGGAGTTGACATCTCTCACGTGGCCGGCACCGCGTAACTATGGGGGATGGGTGGGGGAGGGGAGGGGTGTATGTGTGTGGCGGCGGCGCGCGGATTATCGTAGAGACAAGCTCGCGGAAGCTGAGAACTGCCGAAGACCCGATGAGAATAGCCCGGCGGACTCGAGAGGGGCTCGAGAGGGGCTCGCCGATACTCGGTCAGGGCGTCATCGGCGAGGGTCGCGTGCTACGGGGCGCCGTATGGCCGAGCCCTCGTCAACCTGCCGGTAGCAGTCGCGATCGTCCACTATCTGCTTCGGTGCCTGCCGCCTCCGTTCCGAGGCGGTCCCTCGTCTCCCTCCAGCTCCTCGTGCAGCCCCGCGGCGCCCCCCACCACCGACACTCGGCTCAACACTCCCCACGCTCGTGGCTCCCCTTCCCTCCAGCCGCCCTAGCCGTCGGTGTCGCACAAAGCCGCTACGACTGCGGCGCGGCGCGGCGCGGCGCTTCCGTCTTGGACCTAGGCGGTCTTGGCGGTGCCTCACCCCCCTGCCCCATCCCTCGCTTCGTTCGACCCCTTCCAACCAGCGGTCCCGACCCTTCACAGCGTCCCCAATAACCAGCCGCTACCGGTGACGGCGAGCGCAGCTGCGCGCCCCGTACGAAGGTCAGACGCGAAGGAGGAGGACGCCCGGAGGAATCGTCGCCGTCGTGCCACCGGATTATTTACCGATGGCCTATCGGTGGCCTACCGGTGGCCTACCGGTGGCCTACCGGTGGCCTACCGGTACAAGCCGCCATCCTCCGGCAAGACGTTTACGAGCCTCCACGGGGATTACGGGAACATGGCTGGGAGCTCGAGATACACTTCCCGGTTAATACGTAATAAGTAATGATCGATAATGGCCTTTCCAGGGATTTGACGCATCCCACCGATGCCCGGACTTTAATCTCCGGACAATGAGACGCCCTCGACGAATCTTCCTTATGGGACCCGTGGCATCGATCGATTAATCATTATTCTTTTTTAATTGGATCCATTGGAAGCGTCGCCGGCCGATCCTACCGACTATTATAACGATTATTGTACGTATTGTATTGCACTTGGATCTTTTTGTCAAGTCGACCTAATATACCGAAGCCACTCCCAACGTCTAATATCCTTTACCTTTCGCTTTCCTTACGTTTTCTGTTCGAGGATCGTTTTGACACCGAACTCACTCCCCTATTCATGCACACAAACAGTTTTCTCCTAAGCTCCGCCCATTCCCCTTAATAATTCCATCAAAAATTATAGACATTCGCTAGACAGAACGACTCTTTTCAATGCTCTGACAGAATTAAGACATTCAAGCAGTTTCAAGGAATTCACTTATCCCCGTTACTCGATCTCAGAAAAATGCTCATTATCAATGAATTCGATAAAAATTATATTGAAGAGATTTTTTTTTTTTTTTTTCATTTTTTATATAAAGTATTATCGTATTAATAATAAAGTTACTTTGATTTTTCTCGAAGTTATCTCGTTACCGATTAGAGCTGATGCCGCCTGACCCCAAGGCATTAGAATTCAAATACATTGTTTGCATCAAATTGCACAAAGTTCTAAGCAATTTATACTCGTTTTTTTGGTAATGAATACTTTAATAATAGAAGCTGTTCAACATGAATATGCAGATTTTCAAGTGCCGGACTAGTGGCTTTGACTAGTGGCTTTGACTAGTGGCCCCTACGCAGTATCTATCTTTCATTAATTATTCCGGAACCACGGACTAGAAAAATACAAGTCGAATTTTCAAGTTATTATCATAGGAATAATGAAAATTAATCATATCCCGTTAAAAATTGTTAAATCGAGGAGTTTAAAATTATACGGTCTACTACTGATATTACAGCCATTAATTAATAATCATTTATCCTACCGTAAATTCTACATACATACCCATAAACCATTAAATTTAAATACTTTGAAAGTACGACATTATGTTTTTGTGCAAAGTTTATATATCCATAAAACTGTATAATAATATATTTGTTATAAAAAAAATTAAGATTTACGTAATAGTCAGCCACTTCGGTGATAAAATATTATATTCAAGAAAAAAAATTAATCTACTTTATTGTATTCAAAAAGTTTTTCAAACAATAATTTACGAAATTTTAAAAATAACACTACTTTATTATTCTTCATGCAGATAAATTTCAATAGTTTCCCTTTACGTTATAAACAATTAAAAACATTGTCAGTATGTTATATTATTTATATCGACAAGAAGCTTAATGTTGTACTATCATGCATGATATGTATAATAATTATTTCCAGTTCAATCAACACATAACAAATTCAATCATCTTTAACATTTCGGAATACATTTTATAATAAAATCGCTTACCCATTACCCATGTAATATAGTCTTAGTTTATGAAATCACCGACAATGATGTATTTATTAATAATTAATTCAAGTGGCTTATATTCAGGCCACTTATATTTTAAGAGAATATTCAATACAAATTTATAATCAAAGCTGGCCAAACAATTATGTTAAAGAATACAGATTATAACATTTTCAATACTTAATAAATGGGCTCGTCATGATGTCGAAGCTAATTTTAACAGATTTAATGACAAATTATTCTAATTTGATGATTATTTTTGTGGTAGATAAAACGGTGGACTTTTTTTTATCAAAAAGATATCAAAACGTGCCTTGTGAAGCTGGGAAAACGTTTATAGACTAAACGAAAAGAATGTATTCTTTTCTACGCGGAGTAACTTATCCCAAATAAAATTATTTGTCAACGTGTGCTACTTATTTTCAACTAGATTATCATCGACTGGACGTATCTTAAAAATAATAATAATAAACATAAAATTGATCGTTTACAATGTGTGAATGTGTATTTGCTGCCTTTACGCTCCTTATCCTTTCCTCTAATCCACAAATAATATTTTTGTACACATTGGCCGAATAGGCTTCCCAATTTAATTACCACAATAACGTATTTTTTTCAGATTTTTATTTACATAATAATCATAATCTAGGATACACTATTTCAATATTATGCAAGAGATTTAGTAGCGCGGTATTTTGTAATGCTCGTTCGTATCGGCTTTCTTATGAGAATGTATCGGGAAACGTAAAACTGACAGTTCACGATGAAATTTTACGAGATAAGTGTTGAGGCATGAAAGTAAAACTATAAATACCAGATGAATAATAAATAAATAGTCACTGTATCTCCAATTAATTGTATTGTAAAATTTGTATAAAATTTATGCCTCCATACACTTTATACGTTTTATAATAATTTCCATTAGTTAAATATTCTTTAGGGTACTTAACTAATACGCGTATCGGGTTCATCAATGTTATTAAATCCGAATTGATTATCGGGTCATTGAACATTCTGCACGTAACGTTCAGTATCTGAAAATAGTTGACGCCAAGTCGTTAAATTAATAATTAATAGCGCCGTATTTTCGGAATATTAGCTCCGAGGGGACAAATTATTTTATTAGCTCGCAGTGCTTAGAAGGTATTCTTGGTGTCATTTCCACCGAGTGCACTTGTTTTCTCATTTAACGCAAGTTAGGCACGAAGTGCTTTTCCATTATTGCCAGGACCGTGCCGACGACTTTGATCAAACTGCTGAATTTTTTGTGCGAGAGGAGGTGTATTTGGATTTTTGTGGAAATTTTAAGGGATTGTCACGAGAAGGAGAATTGGAGAATGGAAAAGCGAAAGAAGTTGTA
This sequence comes from Ceratosolen fusciceps, assembly GCA_018883505.1. Taxonomy (NCBI): domain Eukaryota; kingdom Metazoa; phylum Arthropoda; class Insecta; order Hymenoptera; family Agaonidae; genus Ceratosolen; species Ceratosolen fusciceps. Next base: position 10,829,492 of record RCIC01000003.1, on the reverse strand, counting down.
TTGGTTCTTATTCTTATTCATTTTTTTCTTTCTTCATTTCTTTCCTTCTTTCTTTCTTTCTTTTTTCTTCTTTTTATTTTTTTATTTCTTTATTTTCGAAGAAAAACGATTGTGGAAATGCGATCTTCGGGAGCGTTTTTATCTGCTAAAATCATGGAAGTAGATGAGATTGGAATGGATAAAACGATTTATCACGTATTTGATATTCTTAGTACTTTTAAAACCTACGTAAAAATATAGAAGAGAATACTGAAAGTGCGAAAAGAATATTCTTTCAATTTTGATTTTTTTTTGCTTTTGTTTTTGTTTTTTTTTTTTTTTTTTTTTTTTTTTTTAATTCAGAACCAAGTAAGGTTACGACGAGATTTCATTTCCAAGTTACTTACGTCGTATCTCAGTTATAATTGGAGAATTGTTTTTCCTAAGACCGCGAAGAAAGCTCATTGTATAGGTTTAGATATACATTTATCCGATAGATTTATGGCTGCTGTGACCAGTCATTAAGATTTAATTATCTAAAAGTTTTAAAAATAATACTCATTCAAGATATCTGATAACATTCTTGTTGTTATTATCCTTAATGTAATGGGAAAAACGACTCGTAATAACATTATTAAAACTTTTGTATGTTAAAAAAATTCAACCCTTAATAGATTCGAGTAAGGATATGAAAAAATTTTAAACAGAAGCTGAATGGAATCCAGTAACTTTCCAGCCATACTCTAAGACTTTAGTATATTAAATGAATTCAAGTGGAACATTTATTAAAATCGTCGAATTTGATTTTATACGGCCACTGAATTCTTAAAAATGTTAATTTTATAAATTTAAAGAAAGCTTCACTCTATGAACAAATTATACGAAACCTTTAACTTTTCAAAATAGTCGAAACATTTAAATTTCAATCTTTTATTGAAATGCTTTTTAAACTTTTAAATCTAGTATGCCGGTTCTAAAAAAAATCTGTATTAAATATTTGAGTAATAATTTAAATATTCTACTCGAAACTAAATTTGGATGACTATATTTTAACGGCGCTTTACATTTTCCTTTAATTCAAAGAGAAACATGATATTATGGAACGTGCACATATATTGTACCGCGATCATGTAGATATTGTATATATATATATATATATATATACATATATAAGAGTTAAGCAAATTTTCTAAAATTATTATATCAGAATCAAGATTTAAAAAAGTAATATTTATGTCTTTAAATTTAGTTTTGTACGTGATTGCGTGCACGCTCGAACACGCATACATCTATAGTTTCATAATGAATGTTCCATGTAAGTGAAGATATAGATTATACAAGAGATTTATTAAAAAAAAATAAATAAATAAATAAATAACTTTTTTTACGTATATTTGATATTCGATAATATTACATTGTCGTTCAAATATATCGTGAGTTTTATTATTTTTTCATAATTCTCATTTATACGTACACATAATCATTTTATAAACAGATCATTTTACAAATTAATAGCATTATAATTAAAGATCATTAGTTTAATATTCCATATAGCTCAACACGATATTTTTTCTCTATTAATTGTGCAATTTAAATAATGCACGACGAAGGCGATATAGAAGCATTATTATTGTAAATTAGGGAATAAGTATCGTTCTATGTTCGAATTATTTTGCACTTTATAAAAAAATTTTAATCTTCTTTTCCTTAAAAGGAGAACAATATTGAAGCCTCAAAAGTAAATAAACATGTTGAGCATATTACAAAAAATTAAAATAAATGTGTTTGTTTTACTAGGCGAACAATATAATGAAAATATAATTGTTATAAAGAATAAAATATTTAAAAAATGTTTATTGACGTTCAATGTTTATTAATTAAATACCTTATATAGAGTTGTGTGTTGATTTATTGGAAAATACCGCTTCCATTATTCTAAAATAATTTTACGAATTTTCTGTTTTAAAACAATTATTAATCAGAATAAAAAAAAATTACTTTTATACTCTGTACAATATTTGCAGCAAAAGGATTTGAAATAAAAAAAAAAATATATATATATAATAATATCAGTATGGATCCAATCGTAAAATCTATCTAATTTTAGATTATATTTTACTTTTTTCTAACAGTTATAAATACTTATATTTACGTATTTCTCTAATGAAATTTAATAAAACTTACACATAACAAATTAAAATTTAAAATTAGTTAAATATATAGCCATCGAATCATCACACATTTCAATTCTTGAATTATCAAGTTTTATTGTTAATGTGCATTCTTAGTGCCATATTTTTGAATTTACGTATAGTTTATGTTTATAAAATGAAATAATTTCTAAATTAAGTTATCATTCCCAAAAGTTTTTCTAGTTTAAACTTTGTACGGCCCGCATTTAAGTAAATATTAGTTACAATCGTGTCAAAATTGTATTTTTCAAGTTGAATTTTTAAGCAACTTTGTTATTTTTTTCTGTACTATATCTTACTAGTTTTATGAAATCATTAAAAATTGTTATAACATTTGAATCGTAAATTTCTCAAGAAATTGTCTAAATATTTTTCATGCAGTCATTATTGTAATTTTTATGTCATTATATTACGTATAACAATAAAGCTCCTTTTTTCCTAATTTAATTTTATTTAAAATTAATCTTACGTACTTAATTTCCCGTGTTCATAAATATTTTTCAGTTTAAATTTTCCAATAACTTTTCGGTACATCCACACGAAGTTGGTTATGAATAAAAATAAACAGCTGATGGATCTCCACTAAAGTTGATTCTGGACTGATTACTGATCGACATCCACAATATATAAGATAAATTCACTACGGACTCAACAGGTGGTTTTCTATAATAGCTTTAATATAATAATTTAAGATGTCATTGCCTTCTTATATTTCCAATAAATATGTTTTTGTTTTTATCAAAAAGTTGCTATAAAAATATATAATATTTTAATTTCTCCAATTTATGTATAATGATTCTTCTCTGAATTCGATATGTTTACAAATCCACTTCTTTATTTACTATACATGATTGATATTCCAAATATTTAAAAATATAATAGTTTTGAAGATTAATAAGATATTTTGTATAATGAATTTATTCTTACTAGTAGGAACGTGAAACTCGAATTATTAAAACTAATTTTTCGTCAATTACAATAGAATTTCGAATAATTAATTAATTATTATATTAATTGAAAAATTACTAACTGAAACAATGTTTGCAAAATAATATATATTTTTAATCGTTAAAATTAAAATTGCTCGAAATCAATTGTTGTTTACTTGTGATCTTATTATTTAAAAAGCCTATGTAATGCTTCATTTAGCATTGTAATTTATTACAATCTAATTAAAAACGTACACTGCGAAATGAAATGCGAATTGTTTTTGTTAATATTTCAGCAACTCGTTATATAAGCATACCAGGTTCTGTAATAATTTGGAATTTCGAATAAATACTTGTATTGAATTATTTACAAATATTTACAAATAATTTATTTACCAATTAAATGTAATAGAATGAGAATCAGCCATGTCAGATGCTTTTATTATTAACTAAAGGCGCGTGTAAATGCGTAAATTCTATGTCGACAGGTTAATTTGTTCATGATATGTGTATTTTTATATGTATTTCATAATGTCCATTGCTCAATGACGCAAGTTAAATATACGTTGTAATCAATTATCTACTTCTTAATAGCTTACGATAATTTTAATAGCTTAAAAATAATTCTTTTTAAATGCAGCCTCAATCTATCGTAGATTATGCATTGGATCTTTATCTCTAAGCCATGATACTAAAACTTTATCATTCCATTAGTAAATTTTTTTAACATTTTTTATTGAATTTCATTAGAAATTCCACTAAATGTAAATGATCCATACAGTTTTTTATGGTTATATTAATTAAGGCTATTTTTATATTTCTACTATTCTATAAATCTAATAATGTATTCAAAAATTAAATTGAATGAGAAACGTGATAGCGCATCTGCTTGTTTTAATCCGACCTGGATTTAAAATGCATCTGATAAATTATTTCTTACCTATACACACACACGCGCGCGCGCGCGCGCGCGCACCCACACTGCCTAGTCTGATAATATAATCTATCGATATTAATTTAACTGGGTTCCATTATTTCACCGGGTTTTATATATAATAATAATAATAATAATAATAATAATATAATGTTGTTATAGTACCAGATATGAGTTTGTAGTTGTTTACATGACTCTTCTTAGATATTAATGAGACGATAAGAATAATAATTACTTTATTTAATTGTTTATTTTAAAAATAATAAACAAGTTAATTTTTATTAAATTTTAATGAAGTTTTTCAGGATATGTATGAATAACGATTATGCTATTGAGTTACCAGCACATGGATCAATTAGTGAGACAGCCCGGAACATTCATTTATTCTCTAATTAACTTTCGCCTATGTTATTTTCTATCAAAGTGCCAATCACATTTATATCTTATCAATTATTGTTTAATAACAGTATATTATAAAAGTTCAATGTTTACATCTTTTTTCGGAAGGCTGAAGTTAACGTTTACTTCGAATTCAGGATTTCTTAGGCTTTGTAATCTTGACCCTGAATATCGAGCAGCACTTTCTTCAAACAGAAATTTTTACTGCTTACTTTATCCATTTAAATTTATTACTTTAATTTCGATTGCTGCATTGTTATTTATGCGACGTATTTTTCAACTTATTATTTATATTTAATTTCCAAATAAGATCTATATACGTTTCTGCGTGGATCTTAATTACGATACGCTTAACTATATATTACGCATGGATATGATCTTATGTCATCCTCTGTTAATTAAAATATTGTTTATATAATTATTTGGATGCACAAGTGCAAGCTTTAGTTCGTACAAGTATATTTCTATACGGAAAACTTTCTGTATTCATCGACATTTCATAATAATAATAAATGCGTTATATAATTGAATAAATAACAAAAATACCTAATTAGTTAAAAGGCTGAAGAAATAAAGGCGTAGTAGCAAAATACGTATATTTTTATTATACTTGTGTGAAGAAAATTTGCACAAGTCGACAATGATAAGACGTCAAGCTGAATTTTATTATATTTCCGCTTAATTAATTTAAAGTTGAAAGTTAAATATCATCCTGTTTCGAACGTTAGGCATTTATGAGAACGTATAGTAACGCAGCGAAGATTTATTTGATTTCCGAGATGGGAGATTTCCAATGAAACAAACGTAGCAGCCCAATTACACTAATGAATCTGATGTTAAAAAATTTCATTGTATAACAGTTAAATTGAACTGATAAATACATTTTAAGGTCGAGTAAGGGGAGCTTTCACGAGCTTTTCTGCTTGCGATCTATTTTTTTTAACGCATCCCCGAAGCGCTAAAAGCACATCCATGAATTGAACACTGGCCTTTATGAACTTGCGCCTTCTTTGCAACCAATTGAGATTCCCAAGCCTTTGGATTTTCGTTTTCTGAGATATCGAACCAATAATCCCATTGAGCACACTCCATTCATCCAACTCCGTTTGAATTATTTCTTAAAGTTTGTATCAATTTTCTGTTCATTACAATAAACCCAAGCTTCGGGGGCCGTTAGCTTCGAACTCTCAAGTGGACCCATCGACTCTTATAAGACTTTTTATACCCGAATTATAATCAACCCAATCAATTTTTTGTCTTTCTCTTATTATTCAAGGGGATTAATATTGCAAACGGAAATTCGCAATCAATTTACTTGTCGTAATGCCAAACGTTTATAAGAATTTATGAATATTATTTTTTACGTTTCATTTTATCATTACATATTGGATAAATTATTAATTTCAACGAATATATTATACATACGTGTATATATATGTAACGGAATAAGTAATGTTTTCAAACGAGCTCCGATGATATGGAACCAACAACGTACTTAAAGGTACAAAAATATTTTCGACCTATTAATTAGAATCCTTAGATAATTAGACTTTTCACAGACAAGAGCCATTAATTTTTCTTCCCAATATCAATACTATTGAATAGTATTTAATTTTAAAATTTATATGTTAATAAGTAAAACGCTTTTATAATGTGCAGCTAAAGCCTCTATGTAATGAAAGAAACCACACTATTAACTTGCACTTTGAAAAAAGTTCGCAGACTTAATTCTCAATTTATTTATGATTTTCATGAAAATTAAATTTTTTTCTAATTATTTCACATTTTTAAAGTATCGGTATAATATTAAAAAAGCTTAAATATTATAAGTAATTATTGTACATTGCTTTTTAATAATTTTCTTTTTAATAATAATGAGCTACATTTTTTAAAAGACAATTACATGAAAATAATCATTTGAAATTTTACAGGAATGTTGTTTAAATAAAGATAATCATTTCTAAAAACAAATTTTCTTTACAATTTTTTCCATTTACTTACATTTGTGCAAACTGTTATTTATTCATTATACGATAAGTTTCGGCCACGCGAGACAATAACCTTAAATTGAAAGCTTTTTTTTCTTTAAATATAGTTGTTGGAAACCGTTAACCTAATGCGATCGAACGGGGGGGGGCGGTTTGTTGGAAATGACCGCTCGCCGTTTGTTTTTGGTGCATGAAAAATAATATACAGCAAAACATCTGCAGGAAAAGGCGCGAATAGTCCCGACGGGAGACTTCGCGTGGTGGCGCATCTAATTAATCCGCTTACAGACCCGACGTCGCACAGATCGAGTGAGAAAACAGATCATTTTTGTGCTTCTTCTCACGCCGCCCACTATGAATATGAGCCGAGACCCTTATGAGTGATTCGCGAATTGATCATAAGTATAGGTGGTGGTAGGGTGATTCGGAGACAAGGAGTTCCCGAGTCAACCCCGGGAGCAGGGCAACGACTCCCGGTGGCCGATCCAGAGGATAGGGATAACGAGAGTGAGAGAGAGAGAGAGAGAGAGAGAGAGAGAGAGAGTGGGTTCCTATGCGTCCAGGTCTGGTCTCCAAGACGTTGGAGACGACCAGGTGTCCGCACCCCCAAACATAAGGATCGGCCACCCCCAGGACGTCCGAACTGTGTGTAGACTGTGTCGAGACGCACCGGTGCCACGACTGAGGGTGCGAAAATCCAGCTGACAACGAGGTATTTGAATCAAATATATACTTGTAAGTCGCAATATAAAATAAATCATAATAATTTCCACAACGTAATTAACGACTTTTATTTTTTTTTCCCTTCCTATCCCTTATTTATTACAGGACTCGCGGAGATGGTAAGTAGCTTATAAATTGCTACAATAGTAGTATATATCCGAAAATAGTACATTGAATAGTTTATTATAGATTTGAAATTGATTCATATTGAATAAGCTGGTATTACGAGATAACAACAACTTAAAATAAATAATTTATAATTAAACTGAAACTAAAATGTTTAAGCAGATACAATTTTGATTTTATTATGCTTTTATGAATGAAAAGCTATTTTCGACATATGCGTAAAATAGTTAAAACAAATAGTATACAGCTAAGCACTTACAATACATAAGAGGGTTAAGGAATTACTAGAAATTTCATAAAGCTTGTAGTAAAAAGCTACAATATAAAATTGCGTGTTTAAATTTGTTTGAATATATAGTGTGCATGCATAAGGTAAAGAAAATTTGAAGTAATAGTAAAGAAATTATGCAATAAGTTATTTTGGTAAGAGAGAGTGTTATAGTGAAAATGTAATTTATCCTTTACTAACTATATTTTAATTTTTTACTTTGCTTCTTTTGTGCAAAACGTAAAAATGATCAGAACGTGATATACTCTGGGCAACAATAATATATATTTCATTTATTTAAATATATGTTAATATAATTTTATGTATTCAGGAAAGAATTATTTAGATTATAGATTTCATGAATTTGATCTTAGGTTTTCATAAGCATAATAATAAGCTTAAATTTAATGTATTATATTAAGCTTAAAAAAAATGTTGTCCAAAGTTAAATTTTTCAAAATATTCTAATTGTGTACATTGACACTGATTAGCTTTTCTTATCAGGATGAATTTTTTTCACGAAAAAAGATGATGTTTGTCTCTTTGCAAACCTTAGATCTTAAGCTCTCGCTCCTTTTCTCCTTCTCTCTGTATTCATATTTCCATTTTTTTTTTTTTTTTTTTTTTTTTTTTATCACTTCTGTCTTAAAAGTCTCTAAAAATCAACGTCTAGCTAAGCTCATTTATCGCAACAAGAAGTACTTTATCTGAAGCATCGTCAGATTTCTAACAAAGAATGAAATTCTGTTTCACCGAACCTGCCACATAATATCCCTTTTATTATTTTTATTATCCTTCGCCTCATTCGTCTTTTTTTTCTTCCTCTCTCTCCTATTTCGCCGACCTTCTAAGTATAAGAAAGCTCTGAGACATTAAGCTCAATAAAATCTGAGGAAAAAGCAAAGTCAAAGTCAAGAAAAGCATATCCAGAGAAAAATACGTGTACTTACCGACTTTCTGTGTACATGTGCGTGCACCGAGGAGAAAGAGGAGGCTAAGAAGGTCGGTAAGAAAATACTGTGTGCGAGGGGAAGTGCGGGGAGGGGTTGGGAGGAGAGGAGAGAGAGAGAGAGAGAGAGAGAGAGAGAACGAATGAGCGGTAAATCAATGAAGTAAAAGGGGGTAGAAGTCACTTACCCGCGAAAGATTTCATGCAAAACTATACACTATAGCTTTTTTCATTCAGGAATGTATTAATCTTGGACTATGATTTTACTTGGCTTACGAAATTATAATAAATACTCGTTCCAACAGGTCCATAAAGTAAGCACGTAAAGGCGAGTGAAATGGGCGGGGGTGCGAAGGTTAGAAAAGGGAGTGGATACGCATGCGTTTGTCTGTAGTCGTCGTTTGAGACTCGGTTCGGTTCCTACTCGAGCTTTCGCGTATCCCAACCACACACTCCCCCACCCTACGCGCCTACCGTACACCTACGCGCGGATGTATGTACATACGTATGTATATGGGCTTCCATAAAAGAGCCGGGCTTGAGTGCTTTGCTTCACGCGGCCCGCACAAGCTCCCATGGAGCCGCGTACATGCAGGACCTTCCTTTCTTCCTGATCCCGGTCTGCGGAGGGTCGGAGAGGGCAATAGTGGCGGGGGAGGATAAGGAATCGCTTTTACGAGATTTCCTTTTGATTTTCTACGTGATTTTCCCTCGCGGCTTTTTTCCTCCGTGGCTCCGGTTCCCCGTTCGTTTCGTTTCCTTTCGTTTTCATCTCGATTCGCCCCCCGGGACAATGACAATCTCACGCGGCCACCGAAATTTTTATATGCGATGATCTGAAAAGCATTTGCGCACATGCCGCAGTGAAGCCTCGGCCAGCTTCCGTTAACTCTCTATATTTATAATTATATAACGATACCCCAACCATATTCTTCCTTCATCTATTGCGTCACTCGAGTACTCCTCTAAGAGTTTTGCATTTTCAGACAAAACCGCAATTTCGGCAAACAGGTTTTTTTTTTTTTTTTTTTTTTTTTTACCTCGAATACCATCCCCATTTCCGGCTCCCCTTACAACAGTTGCATGAATCTAATAGAGTTATTCCAAATAATAATTTCTCCATCTCGAATGACATCCGCTTCTTCGGTAAAACCTCAATATATCTTCCATCGATTTAATTACTATAATTGTTGCGATATAATTTATGCATAAATCTCAAAGCCACTTATATCTCGGGACTTAGGGAACATGGCCTTTATCAGCTCGAGGGTCGTGAAAATGGTCGTGAAAATGCCAGTCACAATGAATTCATAATAGTAAAATAGTTTTTACAGGCAATACGTCACTGAAAGTAGACTTAAAGCTAAGAGGTAGAGGTAAAGGTTCAAAGTTCAAAGGTCAGAAGTCATAAGCCTACTCGGGCATAAAGAATGAAACAGGGAGGCAGAAAGGATTAGTTGGATTCCGTAAAAAGCAACTAGACTAGCTGAAAATATATTTTTCGACCTGTGATTATATACTTAATGACAGTACTTGTTTACACAGAATATCATTATTCAATGCTGATTAAGCTGACATGTTACATTACACGCGCATTACGGTTATTTAGCATATTTTTAAGAAAATTCATGTTAATCTTATGCCGTTCTTCCATTAATTACTATTCTACTATAAGATATTTATGCTTGTATAAATTTTAAAAAAATTACAAGAGCAATTAATTATTGAATAAATAATACTATCAATATTCCATTCTGAGCGTTTGAATGTATTTATATGTTAGTGAAAGAGAATAATTACTTACGTAAATTTACGTACCACTTACGATTAATTCAACAGGATTATAAAATTTAATCTCAATAGTACTGTTATAAATTAAATTAATTTACACGACATTACAATATTCTTCGGTATTGTTGTGCGCGATGCATTTTATTTTCTATACAGCAGTCGTCGATTGGATTATTTTTATTTTACAATTCTATTAACGATACAAACAATTAATGTAGAATCGGATTGCACTCGTAGCGAGACGAAGATGTAATCTAGTTTCGAATTCGTATGAAATAGGATTTTAATTAGATTCTATTACAACCTATCGAATATCGCAAGATATATAATAAAATGTTACTTGAATGCGCTTCAACAAGAAATAATTAGTTTTACAATTTATAATAAACAAGACAACATTTAGCGGGCGATTGATAAATAATGTGAGCTACGAGGGGCAGAACAAACACATAAAATACTTATGGATTATTTAAAATTTTTAAGTAGCTTAATAAAGGAATAAAATTACATAGGGTTTGATTTCGTATCATGATTTAATAATTAACTTATTTAGTATTAATAATAATAATAATAATAATAATAATAATAATAATAATAAATAATAATGGTAATGGTAATGGTAATGGTAATGGTAATATTAATAATAGCATCATAGTTGTATGGCGGGTCTATCGGTTTGAATTAAAATCTATGAAATAAAGTACTCTAAAGAATTATATTACTTCTGTCCAGATAAACGTAGATATACGCAGCGGAGCATTAAAGCGGAGCCGGATAACACGGTCTGGCAAAAAAATAAAAAAAAAAAAAGAAAGAAAGAAAGAAAGAAAAAAAAGGTAGCATGAATAATTGAACGCGACCTTTTCGTTTTTTATGGTTCTGAGTATGGGCTGTTGATTGAAATAACGAAGGGCGCCGATGATCAAATCGAACTTTAAGAAAACGAATGAGCCACTTTAGAATACGAGGGCGTAGCTCCGCTCCTATTGCTTTTTCAATGTCGGCGAGTACAATCCACCCCCCCCCAATCTCCCCCGCCGCGATATTTCGAAATTTACGAGAATTTTCTGGTCCCTTACTACCGAGTCTCATTACGACTCGTTGGAAATATCACGAGCTATATATCATCAGCTTGGAGGCGATCCTCTCGACTTCAAATCATCTTTAACTAATAATAATCTAAGGTTACGCAGGACATGTTCACAATTGTTTCCAATTCACAAGGTTACGCGTGCAAAGAACATGATATCGGTGGCCTCTACTCTGTCGAATTAGTACATTGCGACGTTATCTAAAGCTAAATTTACCAAGTGATTAGGACTTGCTTGAAAAAAATGTAAAGCGCTTCTGTTTTACAATCAATTTAATAATATATTCTGATTTTCAGCATATTTCAAGTACAATGAACGTAGTTTTTTCATACGACATAATATAAACGTCATAAATAAAATCAAATCATCATCATCATCATCATCATTGTTATTATTATTATTATTATTATTATTATTAGAAAAATGAATTTAAAACAAATTATTTTATGTGCTATATTTTTCCTTGATAATTGACTAAGGAATTCAGGTACGGTATATTGATGTCGAAGATTTTAAACTCGTCGTGAAGTTTACATTCTAACAATTCTAATAATTCTCCAAGTAAATATTTTATTCAATTCTTCTTGCCATAAGAATGCCTCGAAAATTTTTACATTATTTATATATTAATATAAATATATTCTATTAAATTATTCTGTCATTAACATTTTTCGATGTTCATTTAAAAATATTCTAATTTTATATTATGATACTTAAATTTCAACTAATCGTCTTGCTTAAGTATAGAGTACACTCGGAGCTAATGGTAATTGTACTCGATTGTCTGTAAAACAATGTTAGTTTAAAAGCCGACATTGTCATGCCGTTAATTATGAGGCAATTAATTTGTTACTAAATTTTCGATATTAAGCACGTATTTTATACATAATGTAATATAAATTACGACTTTTTCAAGACGTAACATAACTGATGCAAATAGTTTTGTTTAAATTAAAAAGACAAAGTAAATATAAACATAGTAAGAGTGAGGAGTTGCCAAGATTGCGCGCATTATTAAAATTTTTAGACTCAGAGAGTACTTTGTCTTCTTAAGCACAGAGAAATTTAATTGAAATACGACGTCTGCGTATATATATATATATATATATATATACATATATACATAGACGCGTGTGTTTGTGTATGTACAGAGCGAGTGGCGTTGGCGTTGGCGTTGGCGGTGGCGGTGGCGGTGGAGGAGGGAGTTGGGGAGGTTAAATCACAGTTCGACCGAATCAATGAAGCGCTATGAAATTTGATCTAACTTGTATCGGTTTACCCTTGTAGATAGTTTAAACTTAGAAGTGACTTTGAGAGATTCATAACTACTTTCTCCTTTGTAAATTGGGAAGATGACGTCGACCTGTTGCAAATTTCATAAACATCTTGAAGTTTACTAATAACTCACGTGATACATAAAAGCGAATATCCTGTTTTAAAGGAGTTACTTTCTTCGATGCACGCGGATCAATTTATGCGGAATGTACGCTCATATTTTTATCTTCCCTCGCACGTAATAAAGTGATCGATAAGCATTCACGCTGTTTAACGAGACGTTTTTCGTTTTAATTTAACAAATTTTCGGCAGTATTCCAGTATTCTTTTACGATACATATTATTTATATTTATATATTGTTCCTTATTCAACGTATAGAAATATTTGAATAATCTATTGGCACTGGCTTTAACGTACTTTCTAACTAATACGATAAATAAACGTCAAAATAAAATACAATTGTTTATGGATTTCATTCCTTATGGCTTACCGTTGCAATAAATTATGAACACTGTAATGATAATTCTTATTAAAATCATAGCCATTGATATATTGAAAGCTCTAAAAGTGATAAAAAAAAGTATTTAAGTTGCCTTTAAAACATTTCTCTATTTCTTTATTTTTTTAAAGAATCTTATTCTTATGTTATACATAGAATTCAGTTCTGTCAAGAGTATAGCGCGAAGTAGCGACAAGAAGAACGTAACTAGATATTAATGTTCATAATATATTTATTAATCAGGACTGTCCAAGAGTAATAAATGTGCGAGAATTGATGCTCGTAAGTGGCAATTACGTAAGACGTGGCAGTTACTTGAAGATTTCAAAATCTTAAATATACATATGTTACGAGCCTTTGAAATATTTCTAATGCTGCCCTTACGTAATATTTATTTGAAACAATAACTCAATAATTTGTCTCTGGGTAAGTAATAATAGCTTCCTACATGTCAATGTAAGGTGGATTGCGTCGAACGAAAAACGTAATTGATTTAGTAACAGATATTGCGTATGGACACACGAGAGTTGTAAGTCTGTACGAATGTTTAATTTTGACGATCTGATAAGCGCGGATGTGAAAACGTATTGGTATAATACTATGAAATATTAACGACGTTATTATAATAATAATAATAATAATAATAATAATAAATAGTTAGGGGGCGAATATGCATGGCTGATATATATATATATATTAAGTAAGCGGAGGATGTATACGGGGAGTAATCGTAGTAATGGTAGTAATCGTAAATCCGGAATAATACCGAAAAGTTCTCTTTATTTATCAGTCTTTATCGGGTCAGGCATAGCCATAAAATTCTTGTTAGCGGGAGGAATCGACGCCGCGAAGTGATGGGTGCAAGCGGTTCGAAAAAATTCGGTTAAAGCAGCCCGTCCGATGGATATTGATAATTGAAGTTGAAAAGCCGCGTGTCATCGGAGCGAATAAAAACAAAGCCGCAGGCAAATGCTCTTATCGATTAGAGCCTCAATGACAGAATATCTCAAAATATTGGGAAATATGAGGGAACCTCCCGCCCAGACTATCAAATCTGTATAAACAATTCCTGCACTGGGAGCAATAAACAAACAAATAAATAAATAAATAAACAAATAGATAAATAAACAAATAAATAAATAAATAAATAATAATAATAATTGAAAAAATAGAGTCGAGACAACTGTAAAAGGAGCGGAAGTACAGAGGAAGACGGAGTGGCTGCAGCGGAATGACAAACAAAAACAAGGACAACAAGAGGAAGGAAAACCCAAGCAGTGAAGCGTGGAAGGCTTCGTGTAGGTTAAGTACACAGCCAGTGGCTCTCATTCGATTGTGTGCACTTCCGAGCTCTGTGTATTTTCCCCGTCCAGCCGTCCATGTGTGCATCCTCTGGCGAGTATTTTAGGGGCTTAAGAACGTCCGTTGTGTCGGTGTGTTGCCCCAACTCTCTCCTCTGCCTCACTCACTCGGCTGTCCCTTTTCACTCATTGCTGTCAAAGTGGTATCTCCGTGCGATTACTACGAAGTTATTTCTCGCGGCGGCAAGTACGGCTTCGACTATTGGATCTCGATTTTCGATATGGCTCTAGAATACCTCCCCCTATCCCTCTCCCTCTCTCTCTATCGCTCTATCTCTATCTCTCCAACGGCGTCTCTCATTTTCTTTTCGATACTCGCTCGCTCGCTCGCTCGCTTGTTATCCCCTTTAACCTCTCGCCCGTATCGCTCCGTACTTGGCCACGTATCTACATATCGCTTTCTCTTTTCTGCTCGGCGCCTATTCTGCACGGACGAATGATACGATTTTCGAGTGCGTCCGTTCGTGTATTTGCTTTACCAAAATCACCCGAAATTAACGCTGTTGTACAACTCCACTCACTCTCGGCCTTTCCTTTAACTAACCCTCCTCGGCCCCCCCTCCATTATGCTCGATATTTCGGTTATGTAACCAAGCAAAAAGGATCCTCTCCCATTGACTATAATTCCCACGTGGTTTATGCTATTATACGTACGACCATGTTTAACCTCTTTCTGCCTTAACTTATTCTACAATACGATAATGACTATCTGACGAATACCTGATACTCATCACTGCTTATCTCATACGATAAAACTATTATCCCTCATTTTTATCAGAATATATATATATATATATAAGCTTTTTAATAATTAAAATATTTAACTATTTAACGATGTTCATTAATTCAATGAAAAACTCATATTTTTATTTAACACTTTTGTTTATTTATTAGCAATCATCTCATCCGTGAATATGTTTAATGAAAAATCCGCCGAATAATAAACTACTACAATTATGGTTAACTTTACCTTCCCTATTTTCACGGTATTACTTTTACATTAGATATAAATAATTCACATTGTTTATATAGGATTATGAATGAAAATTTATTAAAACATTCAATATGTTATATTAAATGAATCAATATTTTAATATAAAAGCTACTTTTGTAAATACTTTTGAAGTTTATGTTAAATAAAAAGTAATTAATAATCCTTTTACATTTTTTTGTCAAATTAATAAATATATATTTTATATTATATTTCAATTAAATTTTCTTATTATTATTAACTAAACCACCGAATAATGACTGTATATTCCTAATTGAAGAAAATTATTCGCTTCAGAAAAACATAAATTTATAATATACTTAAATAAGGTCTCACGAAAATTAAATTATTATAACATTGTTAACGATGTTTAATAGATCGGTGTACTATTTTATACTTTATTTTTTCTTTTCATTAGAATATAGAATAGAATTACATTGAAAGTAGTAGATTTTTGTTTTAGTCGGACATGCTTTTGCTATTTTCTTTTCTAAGAAATAAAATATTGTAGGGTTGTGTAAATATTATCTTATGTGCATATATCTTATGTATTATGATATAATATTTTCCTACATTTATGATGAGAAAATATTACGAAATAACCAATATAAATATATATATATATATATTTCAATATTACCCCTGACACGTTCTTTACTTATTTTCTTTTCCATTCAAAGTATTGTTTGTACGACAGTTGTTTTCCTTAAATAATTTTCAAAAATCACGAATTTAAAAATAGTTAAGTATTTTGAAGTATTTAGTTGCGTAATTACACTTTGGGCGTATTTATGTATGAAAAATTATATAATTAACATAAAAAATAATAAAAGTAGTATAATCCTCTAGTAGATATATTATAAATAGGCAAGTGTCATTATTCTTCATATTTCTTAATTATTATAACAAATCAAACGAATATTAATTATATAAGATTATACGTAAACTTAATGTTTCTATTTTACAAATATTAGAAGTAGTTTTAAACGTAATTCTTAAATCCTTGTTGTTCAGGCCCATTTTTCACAAACTTAATTAAATCTACATTTTATTTCATTTTATTTTCCATGTCATGTTTCTAGTACATCTACAAGGCATTTTATTAACATGATCTTTTTTGAAGGACATAAATGAGGTAGAAATATCTCATTCTTCGTAATAACTTCTTCAATATAAAGCACTTTACATTTTTAAAGCGTTAGTACAACGTGTTAATTTTTTTATAATTTGTTAATTGAGTGCAGTATATCTATTTATAAAATTTCATACAATACATTTATGTTCATAATTATACAGTTAGGATTTAAGAGAGAATTTTCTCTGCCTCGGTATTAGTGAACAGTATTTCTTTTTAATTTTTGGATAATATCATATAATTTAAAATGTGCGTGTACTAATTACCGTGAGTGCATCATTATACTATAGTTTTATCAGTATCGATATTAAGAAATATCGATACGTATATAAATATGTATTTATATATATAATATATAATAACAATGACTATAATTTTGAATCGGTAACGTTTATTATTCTATCTAACTAGATCAGCGATTAATTTTAATGTAAATTGAATAGCTTAATATGTTTCTGAACGTTATTTTATAAATAAAAAGCTTTATTTTAATAAGCGTGGTAATGAAATATTATATTAATATGTATATATAGAATACTAGAATTTCTATATTTTCAGTTTCAGGAATGCATGATTTATGAATTTCTTACAAAATAATAATGCAAGTAAGAGACCGTTGACAAAGAAAAAATGTATGTGTAGAGGATAGAATATTTTGTAAGTTGTAGAGAAGAAGCATAATTAATGAGGCAATAATGAAAAGATTAGGGCGGCGATGATTGGAGCGTGTCGATCTTTGAGGTGAAGCTTTATCTTCGAAATCACATAGATGACGATGTGCATAGGTAGCGAGTGGAGCTGGATGGATTCAAGAGACGAAGGGCAAAGCTTTTAGATCTCTAGGATCCTGTTGAAATGCGGTTGCGCAGCTCATCGTGCCGCCTCTCAAATATTTATGACACCTGCTGTTTCTATTTCGAAACGCTCCAAGTACTAGACACGACGAGGAGCCGTATTGTAATCAACGGCACGAGGTCTCTTCCTTCGTATACAAAGGCGAGGGTTGGGGGGTTGGGGGGAGGGAGGAAGCGGGATCCGAGCTTGATTTTCTAATTACTCTTTCACCAACAAGTTATCCGTATGAAATTGATTCGGTACAGTTGTTTGTTTTATTGGTAATGTTAATTCTAAAGGGTATCCGGACTCCGGGTCGCTTATCAATAACCCATTCTACCCGAAATATAGAATAGTTTTCAAAATTTTTACTTAAATAATTCATAAGCATAGGCAATTAGTGATTGGACGAGCTTGATACGCGGATGGTCGGGCACGTTCTACGAAACTATTTTGCTCCCCGGACTTTCAATCGTATAATATAATACGAGAGCTGTATATGCGAGCTGTCGTAAAGAGTATACGTTATAAAGGCAATCGAGATTAAAGTTAGGACTGGTTAGCAAGGGACATATTCCCCCGGTCGAAATCCTCCTGCCTTACTAGCCACCCCGAGATATCGCCAGAGTATGTCTAAACCTTCCATTAAAATTTTACTATTTAAATTTATTCCACCCTTTACGTCATTCCTTTGGACTTTAATGCTGTCGATAGATACGCCACTCTACCTTCCGAATAAGAGATACTTTAATTTCGAGAGAGAGAGAGAGAGAGAGAGAGGGTGGGAGAGGGGAGTACATTATGTATATGCGATTTGTATTTACTTCAACGGGCTGCGCTCCCGGAGCTTTTTCGCTACTTCAATGCTCGGATAATATAAACTGTAATAAAGAGGGCGCGAGGACGTTATTGTACGTCCGCGTACGTGTACAAGGCACCTAGACCGCCGACCTTTTAATTACCAATTACAAATCAAATTTACTTAATACTTTAATCATAAGCTGGCCAAGATTTAACAAAATTTCATCTCTGAATTAGGGAATATTTAAATTAAGAGCCGAGTTTATACAAACCATAAAAAATACCATAAAACCATAGTGAATATAATTAAATGAGAAATAAAAGTTTATTTACTATTAAACTTTAATTTTACTGCCTTTTACTATTTCATTTAGCCTCAATTATTATATTAAAATTTATCGATAGCGGACTTTATCGATGCTCCGAATCTTAAAATTCTCCCAATCGATGACTTTCGGCTCTTCTTCAGAAATCAATGAGTAATGAATTTTAAGATAAATCCATCGCGATCCCACTGCGCCCCCCCCCCTTCATCCCACTGTGCGTAATAACGATCTTAACGTAGAAAAAAAAATGGATTTTGAAGGCGAAAGGATTCGGATGTGATAATAGAAGGGCTAAAGAAAAGTTGCTGAGCAAGTTAAGGGGAAGGAATATAAGAGCTGATGGTGTTTCTAAATATTATATATGATGGATAGTTTATGCTAAAAGGGAGAGATGTCCTTAAAGTTTTAATGAAGTAATGATGCCTTAAGTTTTCAATATCATCGATAACGTTCTTTAAAATACCGTGGAACCTCCTCTACGTCGTAAAAAGTTACCGCGTACTTTTCATACTTGTGGATGAAAACACAGAAATAATGTACCGAGTAAAATCCCTCTTATATTCCTTCTTGTCCCCCCCCCCCGCCCGACCCACTCAGCCAACTTCTGTATTACTTTAGAGCGAGCTTATTCGTCCCGAGGATGCCGGCGACATACTTTTTAAATGTTTCGATTCTTATTTACAATGAAATCCCGCGTCTGCAATGAAGTCGCTCCATTGATGCTCTGGCTACCGGATTAGAGGGACTGCCAGATATTCGGGGCCTCGGTTCTTATAAATGACAATAGCTATAAACAGATTTACATTCATAATACTTGTTTCACTAGATTTCACATCGCCGGGGATCGTTGATCGGTCAAATAAAATATCCTTTCTTGCGCACCTGAATTCTTGTGCGTATTGCCTTTTCAAAAATATAAAACCTATCCATGTGGACATTTTTTTAAACGCAAATTACGAGATTATAGCAGACTATATAATTTAAAAATTGAATAAACTTTTAAGTAATGGATCCTTTGCGTTTTAGGCGGAATAACTCAAACTTCCTACTTGCAAAGTTAAAATGAAAATAAGTTATGTACGCAGCATAATTAATGGCCTTTCTTTTAGTTTCTAGTTTCTCAATCATTCATAGCTTATACATTAGTATGATATCTCTGAATGTAGAAGTATCTGAGCAAGTTTCACCATTCCTATATAATAAACACTAGGAAAAAATTTATTTCAGGTTTATGAAACTTTTGTACATAAATATAGGGATTTTAAGAAAAATTATAAAACGTATTCGTTAGATCCGTCTAGAGTTATATTTGTTGTGCATTTATGTACTTTGCCATTAAAAATCTTGGATAATTATCGGATATAATAAAATTTTATAAATTTTCAGTCCATTAAAATTCTGTCCTTTCAAGATACATCCTCCGTAATCGTATTAGAAAATCTAATGGTCTGGACGTTTTCATTAGTACAAATTAGGAATGTAATGTAATATATTTTCATTCGGAATAGTCTAACTAATAGAATTGCTGAATTTTTGCAGCCTCAGGCATACGAAATTCAATTGAATATAAAATTAATCTATCAAGCAAATGTTGAAAAAGTGATTAAAGTATATATAAAAACAGTGATGAAAATTATAGAATTTCTCCTGCCATAGTATGTTAATCTTTATATTAAATGTATAGAATAAGAAACTTTTTCGGTTAATTTACTCGCGAGTAACGTATTCAATTTCAAGTTGAGCAGAAGGAATAATAAACTAAAGTCATGGTTTTATTTATAAGACCATCTGATTAATGAGACACGTGCATGTTTAAACTGCTAAGACAAAAAGGAATGGTTGCTTTCGATGCCAGTAATGAGAACCTCTAACTACGGATAAATTTTTAGTTAATAATAATAATTTGTTCAGTTAATAAATAGTCCTTCTGATGAGAAAGTATATGGGATTTGTCGGTCCGAAAGAGCGAAAGGAGTATTATTACGTTAAGAGGATCAATTGCGTCGAGATATCGCGACGTCAATTTCATTCCGATAATTTAATAAGAATTTAATAACCCCAATAAAAACGGCTTCAAATCTAATATTCCCAATTCTCTCAGCTATACGAATAATCGTGTCAATTTCTGAATTGAAAAAAAAAAATACAAAATAAAAAAATAACGAGTCCAATTAATAAGAATATTTGATCTACGCTACACTTCGATTTATACGATTACACGAAAGAAGAATAAGAATTAACAGTGATTCCGTAGTATGTATATGTATATATACATATATATATATGTATATTTATGTCGATCTTTCAGAGTGCTGATAGGTTATGAAATATTTCCTCTACGTTGTTCACATCTGTCAGATTATATCGAAGCATCGAAAGTTACACGTTTCATTGCGAAGAAAAGCACTTGACGCCTATACGTCTAACTTTATCGCGTAACTATCGAGTTTTTCTAAATGAGCGTCACATCAAATAAACTTCCTCTCGTTGTGAGAACGATGAAATGACGCTGGTGAAAAATTGCTCGCTATCAATAAACAGTCGAATGTAAAAATAGCATCGATTTACAGGATTGAGGAGCGTCAGTTTCTTTGTTTCCTGTCGCTTATCGTGAATCGTGACGTCAATACCGAGCCGTCGGAGGAATAGGTAAGTAGGACGAGGGGAATAATGGGGAATAATAAAAATAATAATATGTGGTTAATGAGAGGGATGAGGTAAACAAGGACGCGTCTTGCGTTTTAAATAAAATTTACAATAGCGAGAACAGGGCGAATGAATGGCTTTTCTAATCGACGTCCCATATTGGCCGCAACAAAGCCCCGTAAACAATAGGCGATGCATTCGAGTCTGGCGCTGCATCCGCGATCGCACATGCGCCTTTACCAATTTCGATAATACGAAAACAGCAAAGCATCGTGATTTACGTGTCCGCGGGACCACGGGGATTATCGCTTATTCCGAATACGAATTATTTTTTACTTTTATATGCAAAAATCCCTCATTTCACTCTCTGGCTATTAATTTCTCGATTGTTCTCTCCCAAGAGAACACGCGATTTACATGACTTTCATAGGCTTCTGTGGATCAGTCATTATTAGCAAACCATTACGTTAAATATCTTACGGTGAGTTTAGTAAATGAATTATTCGTAATTGATATCGGAAGTGCGAGAGTCCGAGATACGAAGATTATTGGCACGACGCAATCAAGCACTGCATTACGTATGCTTAAAAAAAAAAAAAAAAAAAAAAAAAAAAAAAAAAAAAAAAAAAAAAAAAAAAGCACCGTAGCGCGTTTTGTCAGATACGTTTTTTGCGACGAAACTTTTGTCGTTGACTGGTCTGAAATATCATCCGAATGGATTTTACAAGCGTTATACATGCTTACGTTTGACGTTTTGCAGCCGAGCAGTTTTAGACGGAATTCCCAAATAAGGCTTTGTTGTGCTCACTGAGCTCACCCCCGGATTTTCAGGCAAATCCCTTCCCAAAGCTTTTAAGTCACAAAAGGATTTGCGTTTAGGATTATGGTTAATTTATTTGAGTTTTAGTGACCTTTAACTTTCGGGCATAAGTTACCTCATGAACTAAGAAATGCCGAATGATGTTCCCTAAGTGGCGAATGATGCACTACCACGATTGACAATTTACTTACCATTTACCCTTTCATCCCCTTTATAATTTATTACTCGTTTATTCTTCAATTCTTATCGCTATTTAAGCATTTAAGCATTGGAATTAAAGGCAAGGCAAGATCGTTAGAATTATAATACTAACAAGAAGCGAAATTTCTTTCTTTCAACTACTATATCTCCCAATTCTTATTTGTTCTTTTTATCGATACCTTAAGTATCGTCTTTGGAGCTTAAATTATTTATTCTTGGGCGATTGAATTTACAAAAAAATCTTTAAATACGACGACTGTTTAGATTTTTTATGCAAGCGGCCCTATTCAAATGCGCAGCTGAAAAATATATATTACAGTCAAATACGTGTTTCTAATAAATATACTTTTACGACGAAAGTTATTGTCGTAAAATAAATAAAATTTTATCTATTCATGTGGAGGGGCATGAATTATCGATTATTTAAAATGAAATAGAACTAGAAAATAGTATTAGCATATGAGCGATAATAATTAATTTTCGAAAATACGGGAATGGCTCGGCTCCTGTAATACATACACACGTAAAGTCATATTTTGTGTTTTCAATCGTAATTTATTAAACTTTATAATTTATGATTAGCAAATTTACGTCAATGTTTGAATGGGCTTTAATGATATATTTTTGATGCGGAGCTTTACTTGATTTTTACTCTACTTGAATCAATGATTTCTTCTTTCATTTGTAAATATAAGATTTTTGTCTTCATTTTAATTTATATTCAAAATATATGACACTCCTGTAATTATTTATAAATTTTAATATTAATAGTAAAGAATATATCTTCTAGCTTATGCATTGAAATATATTAATAAACAATGCATAATCTAAAATGGAAATAGTTTTGTTTTTCATTTATTTGATATATCGAATACTTGAATATTTTAATACGGAATAGATTTTCACAAGCAATAGAAAAATCTCTTTAAAATCTCGGTGTCATATAGTGTATAAATTGAAATAAGAACTGTTTCAAATATAGAGCAATTTAGAATTTATGTTTATATATATATATATATATATATATACGCAGCAGTATACGTATACGTCGGTGATATCTAGTATTAAATTCCAATATGAATTCACGGTACTCTTATCGGACTCCCTTCATGACTCTTTTATATATGAAGTTTGCATTTACCGAGGACTGCTAAAATTCAGTTTGTATTGAAATTATTTTTAATTTTATTTTATTTCTCCTTTAATTGCGTATAATTATAAATAAAATGCTATGATATTAGAAAACGTACTGTAGTTACAGTTACGGTACTACTTTTCTCATATTATGAAAATACTAACGTTCGTACTAAGCCTTTGTGAATATAATGACAATAGAATAACGTATTTTTACAATCAAAATTATTTGCATTTATTCTTCAGTTACGATATACTCAATTCAATATTGTACCGAATAAATGAACTAAATAAATATAACTGTAATAAATATTTCATTGTATATTCGTTAAATTTTAATAGTTGCATAGAATTAGTTTTATTTTAACGGCATTGTAGGTCAAATGTATAAAATAAACTGATATATATATATATATGTATATATACATACATTTTTTTATAGATTGTTAGGACATTCGAGGTTTCTTAGGTTTTCGACTTTCCTATTTCCTTGCAGATCACCATTTAATTAAAATATGAAATAAGATATACTATAATAAGACTTCAAAAGCGGAAAGTATGTCGTTGCTCGAAATAATTTTTTAAAATTAAGTATCTTTTTTGTGTAATAAATTTCCGGACGTAAAATAAAAAGCTTTTCCTTCGGAATAAAAAGCGATTTTCTTGTTGGAAATCCAGTTACATAAAATTTAATGCATTTCATAAAGCATATGTTCGTTTCAATTGGAATTACAATTATAAAAGCTCATTTTAAGCAACATTTCGATTTTCAATTCCTGGAAATGTTTCACGATCGACCATTTTAAAGTATCACGTCTTATCGAATTTCTCCACCTACTTTTAAATGTGCTTACGTTCGACATTTTGTAATACTATAACCTTAGTCGACGGTACTTTTTAAATTTTTAAGAAAAACAGTAATGTTTATTACATTTGAAATAGGCGTTTACGCATATAGAATTAAAGTTAGGAAATATTTTTTACATTTCTACGATACTGAATAATTTACTTGTTTCAACATGCTTATTTAGCTCTGAGCTTATTTGTTTTTAAAAATGTTCTCGTAAACAATTCTCAAACCATGACATATAATAGTAAATAAGATGGAATTAGAGTAAATAGATAATTAATATAATGCATTATGAATTATGCAAATACGCAGCTCGAGTTACAACTTGGAATTACAAGCGATTTCATTTATTTACATAATAAAATTATTTTAAACAGTCTTTAATATACATTAAAAAAATTATTTTTGTCTATAATTAATCATGTATGCATACATTTAGTTTAGATCAATTAAATTTAATCCGCCTGTATTAATAATTTCGTACAGATTCTTAATTCCACCATCATTATTCACATTTCTTCCGACAAATGATATTTATTACCGTCGATTTCTACCATCGAGTGTCTTTAATGGAGAAAAAAAACTTGTACTTGAGAAGTTGGATTGATTAATTTTCTAGTCTTTATTCGCACTACTTGATTTTCTTTTTAAAGTCCTGTCGGAGAACCGAAACAATTCTAAACCTACTAATACTACTAATTACTATTACTACTGCTACTACTACTACCACTACTACTCTCTTCTTAGTAAGCTCGTGAAATAAAAAAATGGCCAATCTATTTAATTAATAAATTTGTACTTTGAATGTATTAAAATTGACAATCGATATTTTTACAACATAGCACGTTAAAAATAAATAATATAAATTATGGCTTGATTTTATAATTCATTTGTTAATTTAAGACCTATCCTCTCCTCTGTATAATTATATAATGTCATTCGATTAATTTTTAGCTGCATTCCATCTAGTGATGCAATTAGGATGAAAAATTTCGATCGCAATTAACATTTGGATTCATTGAGAGACAGTTCCGGAATTTTTTTTTTTGCCAACCCCCCCCCCTCCCACCGGGTTTCCGCTCCCGAATCGTTTTACACAATTAAATTCGGCCGACCACAAAATATCGACTAGAGGACAACAATGAGAAAATTTATCGGACAATCTATTCATACTCTTAAAATGCATTATGATTTATTCAAATTGAATACCTGGGAATCGAAATGATATACAAAAGTCAGCGTGAAGCAATTTTAATAATAAAACGTGAGCCTGATTGCTCGAAAAATCTGCGGTATCAGGGCATAAAATAAAAGTTACGGCTCGGAGCTTCGACTAGTTAATACCACTGAGAGGATCAATAAGAACACTTAATCCAATTTTATTCTCATACTTGAGAACTGCTACGTAAAGAAGATAAAATCTGAAATCTATGTCCTCGACATGTCATTACAACGTTCACAACCAATCTTCCTTTGAGTCCATTTCTCTTTTATTCCGGTTACTGCTTATCATATAACTCATCGTTTACTTATCGCCATCGGTAATACCATCGCATAAACGAGAAGGGTAAATGTACGTGTCGGAGATAAAGGAAAAAAATAGCAGGAGGAGGAGTAGGAGGAAGATGAAGACGAAGAAGAGGACGAAGAAGAAGAAGAAGAAGAAGGAGAAGAAGGAGAAGAAGGAGAAGAAGAATAAGAAGAAGAAGAAGAAGAGGAAGAAGAAGATGATGATGATGATAACGATGATGATGATGATGCTGAAGCGGGGGAAGAAAAAGTAAGAATTGAGGGTGGGGGAGGGATCGAGGGCGAGAGACAGATGGCTAGTAAAAGGAGTCAGTGCCTCGATGTCAGAATGATAAGATTTTCTTAGCGAAAATCGTTGTTCTCTTCTCTTCTTTCTATACAATCCGCTTCTTTCGCTCGCCCCGCACTTTCGCAACCGCATTTCCTTTTTGTCTCGTCTCTATTTTCCTTATATTTTCCACATCTTTTACTTTTCCTTTGTTACGAAATGACATTATTCTCCCGATCTACGTTCTCGGCTTGTATGAAAAGCGGAATCGAAAGCGCACACGGTCGCTGCCCACACGGTGCCCACACACACACGCACACACACACGCGGGGGTTTCATTGGGTCGCACGGGTTGGACTGGAGCTGGTGAGCGCGGCGATGAAGATGCATGATAACTCGTTGGCTCTTAGCCTCTTACTCGAGCGCGGCGATAAAAGTAGTGGGTAACGAAACCCGTGATTGCGTCGCCAAGAAATAATAAGAAATAAATTGCCGGAGCCGAGCGACTGACTTTCCAATACATTCTTCGACTCTGTTATTTTCAATGGCACTGGGGCTCCGCCAATATTAAGGAGGGGAAAATAGACACTCGCTAAGATATATTCGGCAGTTTTGATAAATTATGAGTGCCACAAGAGAGCGTAAGGAAGCGAAAGGACGAGCTTGGAGTGAAATGAAAAAACGAGTGGAAGGATAAAGTGATGAGTGGGCGGAAATCTGAAAAAATAGATGAAAACGGGCTGAGGAGGTGAATAAGTAAAATTCATTGCCGTAATGAAGGCATGGGAGGAGAGTATGATATTGCCAGTGTCAGAAGTGGGAAAGTAAATGTAAATGGAGCGCGGGGCAGGGGGGGGCGGTAAGAGTAATGAAAAGATTCACCTAGAAAGTAGGAATAATTAGAGTAAGAAAAATGTAAGGAAAAATGTCGAGGGCTGACCGCTCTCGGCTTCATCAAATATGGATTTATAAATGAGCCAATGAGAATGAAATATAAAGTAATTATAATTATAAATAAAGGAGGTGGAGTGAGAGGTAATGAGTATGGAAATAATTGCAATAAAAGGAAAGGATGCGTGGGGCTGGAAAATTGCGGTCTGGTGGAGTGAGAGCGTCCAATCGATGGGTGGTAGATGGGGAGGCATGAGAAAGAGAGACGAAGGGAGAGAGAGAGAGAGAGAGAGATAGAGAGAGAGATCGGTAGAGGGCGGAAGAGGACCTAATGGTAAACAGAGATTGCAGGGATTGTCGTTGAGACTGGCGCGCGAAAGACGCAGTCGAAAGAAAATACGGAATCGAGAGACAGAGAGAGAGAGAGAGAGAGAGAGAGAGAGAGAGCAGGGCTAGCGCGTCGAGGAGTCGGATATCGATTTTTAGTCGCGCTAATAAACAGACGCATGCGCTCAACGTTTCGCTAGGAGAGATCGAGTGAGCCAGGAAAGCTTTCTCTAAAGCGGAACCGAGATGCAAGAGCGACTTATGCACGTGTGCGATCCTATGAGTTTAGTCGTTGGGTTAACCAAATTACTCCTCGAGTACTATATATATATATATATATATATATTGGCAAGAGAAGCTTCGCATCTTGTTTCGGACCGCTCAGCCCCAAAGGAGAGAAAGAGCGCGAGAGAGAAGGAGTCGAGGCCTCGAGCTCACACACGACCCCCTCCTCTCCGCCGACACAAGCGCTATAACGAACGGCACGTGTTTGTAAGCATATGCGCGCTTCTGTTTCGCAGCCATGGGTTCGTTTTATTCGGCCTGCCGGCAGCCGACAAGACCATCCAGGGACCCGGGAGAGACTCCGGGCAGGTAGATACGGCTAAGGGAGGATGAATGGAGCGAGGGAGTCGGCCAGGAAGCTCAGAGGAGCGCAGAGACAATTGCTCGGCCCGGTACTTAAATCACTTCCGAAATCCTGGCTTCCGCCCCCCCTTCCCCCTTACACATACACCGCGTCGTGATTCAAACGTGTTTACGCTTTCGGGCCCGCGTTTGGCCCTTGGAAACAGGTCTTGGCTTGGCGAGGACTGGCGGGACATGCCGGGCATAAGAAATAAAGAACCAGAAGCCGAATGCGAGCTAGGAATTGCCCCGATAGTTCGATTGTTTTTAAGGGACTCGGGAAAATTAATTTTCCGACTCCGAGTCAAAATCATCCCCAATTATTACCGGCGGAAGCTGCCGCTCCTAACCTCCAAAGCCATTGCTTATTTTTTACAAAATCAATATTTGTTTCGAATATTACGACTATACGGCGGGCGGGGCTGGGGAGGGGGGGAGGAGGAGAAAGTAAGAATATTTTCTTACAACTTACCTACCCACCCTCCTATTAATTTCTTACATCGTCCGGACATTCGAAATTCAAATACCCGCGCCCTCGACTTGCCTTCTCCCTGCAGAGCCTCGAGAAATTTATATAATATTCATTTTACAGTTTCTCCCATAGGATTTCTTTGATGGATCGTCGATATTTTCTTTTTTACAATTTCTTTATTTGCACCGATTGAAATTAACAAAATGTTATACCCTAATAGATAAATGAGATGGGTTTTGTGAAACCGAGCACGGGCTGCGATTCGTTTCAATTACAAATTATTCATTCAATTTCAAATACATTTATATAAAATCTCACGGGTAAGTTCCTCCAGCATTCAATATTTTATCCACAGGCGTATATAAAACTATGAATAATATACAGAAATTTGTTTTACGAACATTTTTATCGGCTTAATAAAAAAATATCTATTGTCTATTGTACTTTAGCATGGATGGTTTACAATATTTATTCATTTATTATAAAAGTAAATATAATAGTACCGCTGCTTTATCCTTCTATGTAATGCTTTATTTTAAATACCTGCTCATTTGAATCGTTTAAAATGGGACTCAACCTATTGACATATCAAATTTATTTAATGCACGTATTATTTCGTTACACAAAGTAATGTTTATATATGGCTTAAGCAGAGTTTACTATAAATATCCGAATGAAAGATCCGAAAGATCTGCTTGTATTAATGAAATCGCGATCGATGGACATGGATGTATTAGTGTAAAATATAAGAAAACATCAACAGTTTGAATGTAGTTGCGCGGATATTTTATCATATTAAATTTCTAAGGATTCGTCATTTAAATTAATTAAAATTCATACAGTTGTTTGATGCATCAAATTAACCTATTATTCGTCGGGGAGGAGCGGTGGGGGTGGAGTGGGCCGGCAAAGGAGGTTCTTGTGTAGCTTAAAAATAATATTGGCTGAAGGAAGTGATCGTCTTTGAAGTTTAAATCAACAGGAAATGCTCGGAATACTTATTGAAGAAGAATGTCGTAAGTACCTCCAGATGACGTGCAAATGAAGTGAAGAAGAACAAGTAACGGAAATCGAATGTCTCGTTATAGATATATCAGATTACGATGCGGCATTTGATTATGGTTAGAGATAAAATAGAAGAAAACCGTCCTCGATTCTACTTCAAAGGCACAGAGGAGAAAAGGGGTGAAGGCTCTTTGAGTGCATCGTAAATGCGTAAATACATTATATAAAGCCAATGAGTACTACTATTATTCTTCACCGAGAGTATGTTTGATCTATGCGTAATTAATATAATTAATGCTGAATATGGAAACGAGATCCATGAACCACTGAAAGCTTATAAACCGGAAAGCTTTCTACGTGAACAATGTGATATTTTTACTTTATGTCCTGCTAGACTCTCCGAACAAAGTGCAATGGTTTTCAAAAGCTAGAGAAAATCACTCAATTTTAGGAAGCTGCGGAGATTTAATGAAATATCTCGACATTGAGTGTTTTTTACGTAAAAATAATTGTCATTCAATCCACTCCGATCCATCGCAACTTTTGTTTTGACTTTACATTACGTTCAATATGGATAACTGTCATTCATAAACATTACAATCATCACACGTATAATCACATACAATAGGAGCAATTAATTAGAGCAAAAGTTTGTAGTAAAAATTATCGAACGTATTATATAAGTTAATAATAATAATAATAATAATAATAATAATAATCTTGCCAATGCTTATAATTGTGATTTATTTTGGTTGTGTAACGTTTAATCATGTAATGCTGAGATAATTTTTACAACATCACTACGTAACAATGTATATTTACGTTTTAAATAAATCTGGTTCCTTAGGATAATCCTTAGGATAATTTAAACGCTAAAGTGTTAGCGATTAGGAAAAGAACGAAATTTACCTCATAGGACAAGCTTATATTTCAGCATCTTTTACTCGTACCTGTGCATACATATTATAAGCTTACACGAGTTTTTGCGTATGCGTGTTTTACAGTATTTTGAACACGGCTTAATCGATTTTAGGTCTGACAAGGCACGTTTTTCACCTTCGCTGTACTTTTTACATCCCATTAAGAGGGAAATTCTTCTACCGTAGTAGTTCTTTGCGTTAATCTATTCATTTTTTTATAATTATTCATTTCATTCGCTAATAAGTTTTTCATATCTTTTCATTAATATTAATGTTAAAAAATTTATCCTGCATTACGAATTAATTTTATATGCACGTATTAGCGAATACGTATACGATACAGATTTGGTAAAAGGGAATTTAATTAATATAATCGCCTATATTGATTTGCCTAACGTCATTTCCTTCATTACTGAATACAATCAATTTTTATTCTTTACATAAGTCAAAATTCGAGAGAGTTAAGTTTCACTTTTACACATAACTCACGACAGGGATTCATCAATTTACGCTCAGTAACTAAATAATTCATCTTTACTTTCAATTATAAACATAATTTCTTTAATTTTTAATGTTTAAGAAACAAAATAATAAAATAATTACTTTTATAAACTACATATTTCTTCCCTACAGCTCTTTTGACAACATGAATTAGGATTCTTTTTTATACAACTTCTAACAAGTTTAAAAGTTCTTAATCTATATTTATAATCTGCTTTATATTAAATATATTTAAAGAAATCTTATTTTATTTTAACGAATACAATGATGTACACCTAGCGAATATTGTTTAATTATATTATTTATAATAAAATATTTGTATACGAATACGCAGGCATAAATTAATATCTGGCCTGAACCATTATTGCTTTCGTTTCAGTAAAAAATTATTTTACATTGAGGGATAATATTTATGCCGTCCTAAATAATCAGAGATTCATTTCATTAAAAACAATACATTCATTGGCGATTTCTGAACAAGCACTGTCGGTTTTATGTATTACCACATTATTTGCAAGTGCCATTAATTTTATTGATTCGAATATCAGTTAATTAGTTTCCCCTTGAGCAAGAACAAATTATATTATTTCAGCTAAATAATTCTAATGATTCGAAAAGAAATTAATATTAATAGAACTTTGTATTTCAGAAATATTAAAAAATATTATATTTGATATTTTAGTTTAAAAATGTATCCGTATTTAGATTATATCTTTATATTATGTTTTTTTTTTTTATTAAGTCTAATATTTTATTAGTAAAGCGAAATGACAGTGACATTTTATAGTTTTTCAATAAACATTAAAAAAGAGAGCAATAAGAAATATCACCTGCATTAACGTCATTTTCTTATTTGGTTACGATAAATTCATATTTGCAATAGACATGTTTGAATTCGATAATTAACATATAATTACGTACAAAGTTATTTGCATATCTATGTATTTGGACGGTACTTCCTCGCGTATGTATATTACTTGTGGTTTTATCTTATTTAAACGAATCTTATTAATACACCTTGTAATTTTATATTGCGCGGCTGTTGCAACGCTATCAAAGTAACATGAAATAAAAAGAGACCGATCTATTGTACGGAAAAAATGAAAAATAAGTTCTACGGTAATGGGGAGGGAATCTTTTCTTACAATACTTCGGTAAAAAACGATTATGAAATTTTTAAATTTGAATTTTATAATAAAATTAGGCGGTTCGTTTGAATTTTAATTTAAAGTACCGTTAAACAGAAGACGAAAAAAGTATTGGCGTTCCTTTAAAATAAGAATGTGCAAGTTGAATATTTAATACGCGATTGTAGGAGAGCTTAATTTAATAAAGAGATTCATATTTCTTTTAAAGATAATTTAAAATGTATTTCTCTTTGATGAAATAATTGAACTAGCGCTCTTTTATACAAAAAGAAACAGTTATAGGACAGATGTCAAAAATATTCATTTCCCGGAACGAAGTAATTGATGCAGCGGAATTTTAAATTTTAAAATGATCAAATATTTCATATTTATGTGCTTACGGCAGCTTATTTTCGTTTTATTATCCTTGGTTTCGAAAACGAAAATTTGACGACAAGGAGTCTAATAAAAGAGAATAATAAAAGTAATTCCCGTATAAGAATTCACTTATGGTTTATGAAGTGAATTGGAGTTCTAAACAAGTGCATTCGTATCTCCGGTGTATTCCCCGTACCCATCTCTCTCTCTCTCTCTCTCTCTCTCTCTCTCGCTCACATTTCTTTATATACGCGTTTCCGTTTGATTCTCGTTCGTATTACTTAATAAAAAACATATTCCTTTTTTCACCGTCCTATCGATAATCGATTGTTTCTCATATAGCATCGGCATCGGTAATCGACAAGAGTGAGTCTGACGGCGGAACCGGGGCGGAGGAGGGGCTGGAGGGGGCATGGAGAAAAGAAAAAGGCCAATCGAACGCAAACAAGAAATAATATTTCATAGCACTCATTGAGGAGAAAAGTCGCGATTGTAGCGCAGTTTACCGATCCCGTAATCCGTACACGAAACTCGGTGGCTCCAGCGATGCCCTGCCCCACCACGACCGCCACCACCGCCACCACCGCCACCAGCACCGCCATCAGCACCGCACACATCGCGCGGTAATTGAGCTTTGACGTGAATATCGAGTCAGTGACAATTCTGGCGCGCATAACAATTTTCCAGGGCACGGAACAAAATTGAATCTGTTGTAGTATAGAGCCTGTGCAAGCCCATGCATTATTCCTACCAAATAATCCCTCCACCCCTCTAAAACCTCATTTTTTTTTTGTATATATATATATATATATATATATGACTCGTAGCTCAAGTTCGTTCCGTTCGTTTTTTCATCGTCTATCTTTCTTTTTCGTGTTTTGCTTCCCCGTGTCCCTTTCCTTTCGTTCTTTAATTTCGTTGAGTCCGTAAACGCTTAAAAGGATCGGGCGACAGGAGCGTTCCCCCACCCCCGTCCCCCTTATTACGAGATTGGGTGGGATGGCTCTCCGGAGACTGAGGAGTGCAGCTGAAATTTTTTCAATTTCAGGCAGAACAATTCGGAATCGGCGGATAAGATTTCAATGTCTCAAAATTTACATGACGCATAATTGATTTATCCGGCCGGCGGCCGAGACTCTCTTCCGCCAAGCGTTTCCTCGCAGCTGAGTAATCGTAATTTACTGCCAACTTATTGGTATATTCCAAATGGAAATCAGGCCGAACTTTATTTATCGCGAAATATAAACTCACTCCCTATTCCACTCCATGAAGACATCGCCGCTTTTTCATTCAATATATTCCGACGCTTGGCAAAAAACTTTATCGCGACCCTTTCAACGAAGTATTTTTTATCCCTAAAGAAGAGATAATAACTATACTATATACAATATTATACAATATACGTAATTGTATTAGAATAAAAAAAATCTATGGGACTTAGTTATTAGGACAGAAAATACCTATCTAGTTCATACGATATATACCAAGCTCTTTCTCATTCGCATTATCAGTATTCAGTACGACTATTCATATGTATTTTTATGCTCATATATTGTTGACTAATTTTAATTCATTTCATTAACTAAATCAGTTTATAAACATTTTGTTTCTATGCGCGTGCGCAAGTGTTAGGTTAGGTTAGGTTATGCGTGTACAGTACGTATAGCTGTGTGTGTGTGTGTGTGTGTGTTTGCATATGCGAGACCGAGAGACAAAATGATATTTTGATTCTCGTTTCCGTTTTGATGAATATTATCACCGTAGAGTTATAATACTTATCTTTTAATTTGTACTTACTAAGCTTTATTGCTAAAATTAGAAAATTTCCATGTAAGTTCCTTTATACGATCGCATATAAGTCATTTAATGTGCGCGGTTTGAGTTATCTATTTACATTTTCAGAAAATTAATGAATTCTTAAAATTTTAACTTTTTAATAGGTATTGATGATTTTTAAAATTTTCAAGTATTTAATAATAATAAATGTAGAAAAGTATCGGACGAAGGGAAATTAAAAAATTCCCTACACACGACAATGTTGCTTTAATAAAAAAGCCTTTAATTCCAAATCCTGAAATTTGAATACCTCACTTTAAAAGGTATTTTGTTTGACTTAAAGTTCACATGCTTTGATGAACTTTACATACAAATTTTATGTAAGTAAAGTAAGAATTTATTTCGTATAGATACGAGAAATCGATGGATTATTTTAAATAATAAAATGTGAAGAATATCAATAACTCTGTGATCTTAAAATATTTGCATGACGTTGAGTCTAAAACTTATTTTACGATCTTAAATTCTCTTTAATACGAAAGTAGATGGATTGACTGCTTTTATATTATAAGAAATTTTGTTTCCAAGAAATTTATGAATTTTTAATTTTGTCCTTACAATGTTTTTAAAAATCAAAGCAAAAAATCTTAGTTTGGCTTTGTTTTATCAAATATATTGAAAAAATCCTTATAAAATAATTTTTAAGTAAAAGGCAGTTTTGGCATGATAAAACTAATGGAAATTGACTTAAAATACAAAGAGATTTTGTTTATTTCATATTTATTTTATCTTAAGCGTATCTGAACTTTAATTATAATTGCCCATGTTCCTTAAGAATTATGCATTTAAACAACAATAATTTCAAATTTATGTGTTATTTCAATTTTTAAAAAAATTCATTTTCATTTATTCTCGAATACAATACATTTAATAGAGATTTACAATATACGTCTTACGCGTAGTAAATAACAATAATAATAATAATATTAATTAATTAAATAATTTATAGCTAAAAATCTTCGATTGTTTTTCTAAAACTTTTTTCCCTATATGATGTAACTTTAATTTATATTCATTGAATTTAAAAGAGTAAGTCTTATCATTTTCTGGTAATAAAGATCTTTCAGATCCGAATAATAAACGTTATTGTTGAAAAAAATTGCATCATAGGAGATTACGGATATGTTTAATATTCTCTATTAATATGAATTGTACAAGCATGAATTAAGAAGTTTTTCCATTTGTATTTATAATAAATATTTATAAAAAATATCAGTGAATCTAATAATACTTGAAAAAATAGTCTTTGTAGCATTGATTTAAAAAACCTTTAATATACGCCGAAATTTAAAAAGTAAATTAATGTCATTTAATAAAAGCAACTAATTTAATGGATTAAATTGAATTAAATTAAATTAAATTAAATTAAAGAAATATTATTCGAATAAGTTCATATTGAAATTATATTTATGAAATACAATTAGTGGTAATGTTACATATAATAACATGCATATAATTTAATTATTTTTTAAAAGTATTTCATGCAAAAGTTTTTAATTAAATACAGTTCAATTAAAAACATTATATAAAATTTCAAAAGATTATAATCGATGTCATAAAATATAAAAAATAGTTTGTACTTGAAGTAAGAAATATCAACTTAAATATATGAAAAAATTATAACTGATAGTTTTACATGAGGATTATTAGAATGAATTGTGTATAAAAATTAAATTTATAAATAATGAATATATCTCTTCTATGAATTCTAAGATATGAATATATCTTGATAAACGTTTTCTATAATGATCACGTTTATAATTTAAATAACCAAGACTATTTAAAAAACTAGCAATTATAATTGACTCACTTTTTATTGGCAAATATTAGTATTGATTATTAAAATACAGATAGTGAATACCAACATTTGCTTATCCGTTTTATTTTAATCTAATACAGAATGTATAATTATTATAAAATTGTTGACTAGAAAACTCGATCGACCGTATCAGGATAAAGGTTTGTTTATTTAATATAAGTGCTTTCGTTAAAAATAAGTAATATATGTACAAAAAATAAGTAATCTAGATGATTATTAAAAATGGTATTAAAAAATCGTATTTCCAATATTAAAAGCTAATAAATAACAACGAATGGATGACAACGGATAAAAACTTATGTCTCGTAATAAATTAACTTTTGTAGTGAAATTTCAAACTATTGGATTCTCTAGAAAATAATTTCCTCTGATTACTTTATACTAGCTTTATTTATCCAAGAATTTATAAACTATTTCTAAATACAATATGTAACCAATGAATTCAAATACTTTACAAAGCTAAAAGTATAGTGATCAAATACACATACAAAACGTACAATATCTCAGGAAGAATTTTATTAATAATAAGAATTGAAAAGTGACTTTTGACTAGTGAATATGAATATTGTTTAAATAATAATTGTCATCTAATATGTTACGTGACCAAGTACAGTGTTGCGTTAACTACTACTTATAAAATCTAAACATGATGATTGTGAGAGATTAAGAAATTATGAATATTTTTTAATTATCTGTATCTTTTAAAACTGTCGCGTCAATATAATCGTTTTCATTTTAATTAAAAAAAAAAAAAAAAAAATCACAATATCTCTTCAATTTGATGATTAAAGTTTTTAAAAGTATATATAAAAGAATATATCGATTCAAGACTTCCGTGCATGAAGGTTGCTTTTAATAAAGTATAAAACAATATATAATATGTATTTAATAACTGAAATTTGTTGTACGGCCTCGAACCTTAGTGATGCGTATTAAATATTCTTTGTGATTCTCACAACTTCAATAACGTGAAAATAAAATAGAATTAATAAATATTTGCAGAATGTAGAATTAATGTCCCATTTCTTAAATGTAATTATTATTATAAGAGAAGAGAAATTTTATTTATATAAGTATTTCTGTACTGTAAACTTAAGTGTTTGAATTACATTTTGTAAATATTTTTGTTATGCTGGCCGATATTGCCCTCGACAAATAAGTTTTATGGTTCCGTAAACTTAAATGCAGATAAGACAGTGTGTTTATTTCTATGAATTTGACTATCTTACATGCTTGTATATTTTTATTGATAAGAAGAAATATGATATGGCAACTCATAGTAAGTAGCGTTCAATGTAAATGTCAAGGAAGTAAATGTTAATTCGACCGCAGTTATTAAACATTATATATTTTTTTTATTTTTAATAATACATAGATCGGTATGTTTTTGCATGAGAAATTTAAAATTACATTCGTTATCCAATTCCATTTTTAGTTTTTGGTGAATAAAAGCATTCACGTGAGATAGAAATCAAATTATATTTTATAGATAAAAGTTTAATTTTCTCGGCAGAGTAAGTTGGCTAGTCTAATACGACATAATAAAAGTTCAATATTTTAAATTTCTACCATATACACAAACAGAAATACAGACGCATATATATATATATATATATATATGCATATTATTTATATTTATTTGCCAAAAGAGCTTATTGAGCTGTGATGTGAAAAAATGCAAAAGTTTGAATAAAAGAAAGTCTTAGTCATAAAAAAACATATTCGTTTTCTGCTAATATTTCAAGCTAATGAGTTTTAACGTATAAAATTGTCCTTTGAAACTTTTTTCATTTAAGTCGTAATGATTTATAAGAAATAATGAATAAACACGTGATAAATAATAATAATGTTCACGTTGAAAGGCGATAAGTTGATGTAAACGAAGAATGGATAAACAACGAACTCCTAACAATAATAAAATTAAAAATATTGTATAAACTGAAAAAGTATTGAATTACATTATCAGCTTATGTAATGTACTTGATTAGATTATCGCGTAAAATCAACGTAAACTCAATAATATCTTGGGAGAAAAGGTATATTATGGATAAAAGAAGCGTATTTGCGAATGTAGCGACTAACAGATAGGAGGATCGGAGGTATTTGGAATCTGGTAAAAAAGATGGAAGCATTAATTTACCGATATTCTCAGCTCATCAGTTGGAGTTAATGTTATTAATGGAAGTGTAGGAGATTAAAAGTGTAGAGTGGCAATCCGGTGGTTCAGAAGGCGCCTTTCCACGTACATTAAACATCATTTTTAAAGGATTAGTATGGGCGTGGGTGTGGGTGTGCCGGAACAGGGAAGAGGCAGGTATGATGTCAGAATTTAAAATGGAGATTAGTAGTGGGGAAATTATAAAGTCGAGCGGATAATGCTTAGGTAAGGTTTAATTCGATCAGCGGAGGCTGGTGTCTTGATTCCTAAAGTCTCGTTGGGATAGGTCGTCGATGGCTGGGTGAACGAGTCTCCTCCTCTTTGTCGCACTTGACCCAGATACACCGTTGCACCGATACACTGTATCATTGCATCGTAGAGGCAGTGAAATGGCCTATTAATATGCCGTAGCGAAGCCCTTCGCGCACCTCCCGTAACCAGAAAAACCTCCCTTAAATGCAGCCCTCCCTTAAATTCATTAAAGAGGGGCGTTTATTAAAGCTCGCGGTTTCGCGCCTAACTTTCCGCCCCCCCCCTCCGTTCACCATTCCCCATTCCTCATCCCCATGCGACTTCTCTACACCGATGGCAAGCCGAGAAAGAGCCGCGAATGAAATCCCTGGCGATATATCGCAACGGGGGATTCGTTGCTCGATGCAGCGGCTCCGCGTTAATTCCGAAATCTCGCGTTTAACGCGGAACACCCGGGGCTAAGCGAGCGAGGCCGAGATCTCGAGGACGGAGAGGGCCGCCGCGCGAGTGATTAGAGACGCCCAGCGAAATGCACGGTCTGTTCCACCGTTCCTCCGTACGTGATTGCGCAAAGGTCTGCGAAAAGCCAGCCCTCGCTCCCGGGAGGTTATTGGGGTTGGTTGGGTGGGGTGGTGACCCTCGAAATTTATACGCGATACACCGAATCTCCCTCCGTTTCTCCGAGTAATACCGTAATTCCGGGAGAATCGTAAAGTCACCGTATCGCGATACTCCCAATCAGATGACAATAAACTCTCGTCTCTTGTCCCACCCCTTCCCCCTTCCTACCTACCTACCTACCTACCTACCTACCTACCTAACCCCCGCCGCCCACGCGCCACCGTCGCCAATTTATTTCTAATATCGTGCATTCTGTCGCTATTGGTTCTCTTTTGATTTTCTTCTTCGTTCGCGAGCCGTCCGTCTCTACCTTTTATTTCTTTTATTTAATCCAAAGAGTAAGAGCGTCGCGGATGTTGCTCTTAAATTATCCCTCATATTAAGAGGCCGGATCTTGTAACCGTTAACCCCCCCCCCGTATTTCGGCATCGGCTTCGGCAATCGGCCGACTAGAAAATACACGACTGCTTATGGAGCGTAAACGACAATACGAATAAGTTCCATATAAACCTTCGCGTTCGCTAATGAAAGCAAACCGATGCTTTAAAACTCACGTAAAGCATTCGTACGTAATTGACAATAACGAGTCGGACTTGGCCTCCTCCGATGCCATTTAGCAGTTATATTACGTGCAGCTGGAAAGAAATCACTGGTTTGGCGCATCGAGCCACACCCTCAATAAATCCTCTTAGTATAGCGCTTAGGTCAAGAAAATTATCATCTAACACCTTCTCTTTCTTATTCGATGAGCTTTCGGCTTCGAAATTCTATAACTGATTTTCTTCATTTCAATTGGAAACCGCAACCGTTCGTCTGCATCGCAACTACCCGTCTAAATCGAAAGTTAGGTAAGCATTGGTTCCACGTTATTTGTTTAAATGAAATACTTTATAAGCGTAATTTAAAATGCGAAGGGAATCGATTTAAAATCGGTTCGCCCGAGCACAAATAACATCATTATTATTCATACGGCGTTATGAGTATTATTGTTTCCGATGCCCACGGACGGTGACAATCGCTTTCTGCTAAAATTTAAGTGGCGGTGCCCTTGCTGAAATATGATTAATCTTATGGAATTATGGAATTATTTATTTCTCGTACGTTTTACTTTTTTATCGATTATATGAAACGACGTGGTCCGGTCACATCAAGATGCCCAAGGTCCGAGATAAACAATAAAACAACCGGCAATAGTACAAGTTAAACAAAATAGATTATTTACACGTTCAATTGACAGGAATTGAACGGTGACGATGTGCATGCGCGATTCGAGAGTCGAATGAAAATTCATTTATAAAATGATTCCTCAATGCTTTTTAATAGCCCTAAATCTAAATAGTTTTATACAAGTGAAGCTTATAATTACGTATACAGTAATACATTATTCGGTGTCAGTGAGTGTGGGTGGGCGGGAGGATGAGGGGGCTCCTCGGAGGGAAAAGAGTACGGCGTAAGTGGTTAAGAAAGGCTAGGGGCAGGGTTGGGGGGTGGGGGAGGGGGTATTAACGTCGGTGCACTTGTAGGATATAACAAAGAGGCGTGATTTCGAATTAAGTCGAGCTTGTAGCGAGAGGTTTCGCATGCGCTAGGGACTCGATGCGCATCTGCGTTCGAGGAATGTAACAACGAGGTAAACTATTGCTGCGCAAACACAGGCTCACATTCGACAATTTCGAGTGCATCCGATTCTAACTCCGGTTCTAGTGCGCCCATTCCAATACTCTAAGGGCATTCGAGATGCACTCTAGTCCCAGACGGGAGTTTGGATGAACGTCCGTCGAAGAGCCGTGGCGGATGGCAAGGACCGGGAGAACCGTGGTCGGGAATCTGGTGGGGGGGGGGAGTATTCCGCGGGCAGGGGTTAACAGCAACGCTGTTGAAACTGGATCGCGCATTATTCCGTATCCAGATGCGTGGCGTCTGACATCTTGTCACGCGAGAAGCTCGCCTGAGAAGGTTGTGAGAAGTGGTTCCTCCACCCCCTCCCCCCTCTCCACCCGTTCCCCATCGACCCTCCCCGAAGGAGGAATCGCTTGATAAGCAAAACAAGACCCTGGCCGATTTCGCCAAGACAGGCCTGACCCGGCTTTCCTTAAGCCCCTTCCCGTCATTTGTCACTCCCACCAAATTGCTCCGATTTCTCATTTCTCCCCCGCCCCGCCCCAATCCCCACAATTCGACCGGTATTTCGAAACGGGCTCGTCCTTACCCCGGCGTTCTTTCTTTTTTTTTCTCATGGCTCGAGCCACTCATTCAAATTATACCGGAACAATACTTTAATCGCTCGACTCCCACCGCTCGGCAATTGAAATGCACCTCCCTGTAGAGGCATTACTTGAATTATACACGTAATCATGATATACTTCCTTACCGGGCCGCATTATTAAAAGCTCCTTCTGGGAGTACCAAGTCAATTTCTAAGATTCTATTATACAGCTACAAATTGTTGGGAAATTATGCCTTTTAATACATTCGACTTGCCGAACTTATCAACTTCCCTCTTCAGCGAAGACGTTATTTCCCAGGTAACGCAACCATTTTGCACAACCAGACACAAAATTCCCGTTAATCCTCACAGATAATTCAATATACATTTAACTTGAATGACCATTTCGAAAAATGTTCAAATTTCCTTTTTCTTCCCGTATAAGTACAACCCGTTCACTAACAAACCGAATCCTTATTTATTAAAGACATATTCGAAGACTGATATTCCACCAGTAGCCGACGAAACTGTAGTAACATTTTCAACAAAGCAAGAGGAAAAATGCATAAATAAAAGCTTATTGTTATTCCTAGCTAATAGGATTGTAATGCCAAAGAATTATAACTAAAAATGGATACAAAATGTTATTAATACTGCCATTCTCTCGTCGGTGTTCGTTACACAAAAAAAAAAG
This sequence comes from Ceratosolen fusciceps, assembly GCA_018883505.1. NCBI lineage: Eukaryota > Metazoa > Arthropoda > Insecta > Hymenoptera > Agaonidae > Ceratosolen > Ceratosolen fusciceps. The sequence goes on along the minus strand of RCIC01000003.1, from coordinate 10,787,617 downwards.
AACAAAAAAAAAAACAATCACAAAGAATGAAAATATTTTATAATTATTTAGGTAATTTAATGCGGAACGGAGTATCAGAAAGTGACATTTAAATTGAAATAGTATACCTTAGTTATGTTGAACATTCGGTCTCATTCCGACGGAATTGTTTAATAAATGTTCTTATGCCGTTTCAACATTGTACGAGTGGATGAAACCGAACATAATTATGTCTGGCTGGTAAGTACGGAGAATGAAATAACGCAACGGCAACGGCAACGGCAACGGCAGTAGCATTTAAAATAATAAATTTTTTTGTTTTTTCATTCCATTGTTTCCGACTTATCAGGCTTATTCATAAATCATTGAATTCTTCAGACATACAATTCATCCGGCCTTCTGATCTTCTCAATTTCAAATGCCATTGTTTACGCCCGAATAAGATAAAAATTGTAATTATTTATTATTGAAGATATTTTCGCGTACTGCTCGACGTCAAACCACTGACTTATAATTTCTGCTTTAAAAACTTAATTCATTAATGCCCGTGGGAGTTATGCTTCCCTTGTCTCCGGTTAATTCTTCATTGCCGCAATATATATCAAGGAAATGTATAAAGAATTCCTTGCATCGAGATTTTCGTTACACTCATTGGGGTTATTGCTAACTTTTACGTTCGAATGTCTTCGCCCGCCGTAATTATACGCGGAGCCTCAGTCCTACAGTATTAGTACGGAATTAGATCGCAAATGTCATTTATTATAAAATGGATTCGAAATATACCCAAGGCCGTTAAGTAATTTCTCAAAGCCAATTAATTAATCCCATATCAATGTGAGGAGCGTATTCACGTGAGCATATTCATGTGCTACGGAGGGGATGGGAGAGGCCAAACATAAACAAGCATTTCCGTAAGGGAAATCGTTATTTGTCTTTGCGAAGGAATGTACAAAGGTATTTATACGTCGAAGGTATGGAAACGGAAGCTTTAAAATAATTAGGCTACTCGACTTTGCATTTAATCGTTTGTAATTCTAGAACAATCCGCTAAATATCGGCTCGCACTCTTGCTAATGAAAGTAATCGGTTTAAGAGCCCACGATTCCCACGGTAAGTACCTACGCCCTCTGGCCCTCCTCCCTCTCCTATCCGTACGCGTAGGATCCGTGCGCACAGGCCCCCCGGATACACGTGTAACATCCGGCCCGACTCTCGTGCTCGTGCGGCCGATTACGCCGCTATACCGACGGGAGCAAAGCTCCTCCGTTGGCTCCCGGCCGACCTTTCCTTATTTCCAGCTTCCTTGAAAATTCACAGCCCAAGTCACGCCTTGGGTTCGCAAAATAATGAAGCGCTTTCGACTACCGAGCTCGGCTTATCCCTAAACACTATCACCGAGCCGAATCGCGGCCGAATCGAGGCAGACGACGAAGGGACAGCGCGCGCACCAAGAGCCAATTCCGTTTAAAAAGATAAAAAAAAAAAAAAAAAAATAAAAAAAAATCAGGAAAAAGGAAAAGCGCGATGGTAAGCGATGGAAATGGCCTGCGTTGCCAAAAGCTTCATCAAGCAGATGCCTGAAAGGAGTGAAAGGGGCTGCCGAAGGGCTTGGGACAATGTGAGGCCGAGAGAGGAGGGTGGTAGTGACGACACCACAAGTCACACGCGATATATATCGTAAAGGCTCGCGGGCACGCGAATCGACATTGCGACGCGCGCCGCTTGTGTCGAAATGGCTATAGAAGAAAAGAGTAGAGAGCGAGAGAGGGAAAGGGAGAGAGAGAGAGAGAGAGAGAGAGAGAGAGAGAGAGAGAGAGAGAGAGAGAGAGCGGGGTTGGGGTGGGAGATGAAAGGATAGAGCGAGAGGGAATAATGGAGAAGTCGAGTGGGAGAAAAGTACCGAGATTTTTAAAGTTAGTTGAGAAAAGCTTTTTATCGGAGAGTAGCAGTCTCTGTACAGAATTTATATTAGAAACGCCTCTATTTTAATTACATTTAATACAAAGTTAAAGCTATTTCTCCCGATCTTCATTCAATACGGTCGTTTGCATACTTCCCTTTCCGAGCCTCTTATTCCTTTTCTTTTATATATACTGCGAACTGACCCAGTGAGGATTTAAAAGATAATTTAACTCTCTCTTCGGTTAAAATCATTCGCCGCTAAGCCAACATAACACATAACCCCAATAACCGACTTGTGCCGGTTTCATGTGTTGCCGATATTCATGTAGGTGTGCAATATTTGTTTAATGCAAAGAGCAAAGCCTTCGTATATTCAATGGAAGAGCGAAGTCAAGAAGAAACAGACTGTAAATACAATCTTTTTATTACTTGCACCTAGAGTAGTTGAAATTCAACCCTAAAACAATAACGTCCTATAAGTTTTAAAATTTATCGCTTATCGCTTATCGCTTAGCGCTTATTGCTTATTGCTTATTGCTTATAGCTTATAGCTTATAGATGAGCCGAAAGTTAGTTAATCCGTTAGAATAAGAAGAAGGTGAATTAATATTTGTCGACGTAGGAATAGGGCTCGTTCAAATTAGAGGTCACGAGTATGGTTAGACGAGGAGGGGGTGGTGCGGGTTGGGGGTGGGTAGACGTGCAATGGCCGACTAATGTAAACGTCCAAAATATTTATGCAATCGGAAGCATGTTTGCGTAACGGCGTGCACGCTCGTGGCTGGGTGTATCAGTAAATGAGTCGCCGGGATCGTAATTGCAAAAGCAGCGATCCGATGCTGGAGCCGAGCCAAGGATAACCGGACCCGCGAACGATCGCGAGAGATAGAGAATCGAGAATCGATTGCGTCGCGTGGACGGGATTCAGCAGGCAGGCGGAACCTCGGGGCCATAAACTTACGTGGATTTAGAGTTGACTTGTAGTAGCTGACTCGGCTGCGGACTCCTCCGGCACGAGCTGCCTAGGAGATGGGAATCTCCTAGGAGATCTCTCAAGGAGGCAACAATGATAACACTTGCGCGGAGCCGTTGTAGCGGACAAGAGGCCGACCGCCCATCCTCTATATCCGCACTATAAAGTACTTATTCGCCTAATCACCTAATCGCCTATTCGCCTATTCCCCTATTCGCCTATTCGCCTATTCGCAAAAGAATATCCAGCATCCAACGACAATCGAGTATTATCATTATTATCCTCGCTTATCGCCTGCCCGGATCGAGCTCCAGCAGAGCTTTTCTTTAAGAAACTTACGAAATTCCGTTTCATCGGAATTATTAATTCTCCCAGGAGATGCTGTTGGCCGCGCATCATCGTATACGTAACGTCTCGCGGGGGGTCGAAGGCTAACCGCTTAGATTTAAATTCTCTTTGTAATTGAATTCGCATCGATGTCTTCGTTGAGGTTAAACTCAATGGGCCAGTCGTATCTTCATTGTTTTAAGTAAATGAATATTCTTAGTGCTTTCGTAAGGTGCTTCCAACTAACCTATCGAAATTCCAAATAAACGCGAAGGAAGGCTCTGTCGGGGCGAAGTAATTAACTGAATTTCTGCCGAAAGAGCAGTTAAGCTGAAACAATATTTTAACAATCCGGCCTCGTAATGGTTATTCAAGCCAAGGCGGTCTTACTTATCTGTCTTAATTTCGAATGTCGACGTATCGACAGGAGTCACGTGGTCGATTAGAGCTTCGGGTCGTGGGAGAAAAGAGCCGTGGAGTCAGGGCAGGAGAAAGAGACAGAGGACGTAATTATTATTCAAATGTACGCTTGGCCATCGACTTGACCGACGAAAAACAGTCCTCGTTTCCTTCTTTTTCTTCTACTTCCCTTTGTTCTCCGCTCTGGAAGCGAGTAGCGCCCCGGGATTTTAACGGCACGTACCACTTCAAGGTAACGATGCATAATTCCCAGCAATTTCTTAGGAATTCTCGTAATTCTTTAATACGAGTAAGCACGATAGTGGCCGAGGACTTCATTAAAACTAGCCACATTTCTGTTGATTGTGTGTGACCCAAGGAGGCAGTGAGAATTCGAGTACGCCGTTGCGTCAGCAGTGCCAGTCGAGCTTAATTTTGCCTTACACGACTACCGCTGTATTTGTAAAGTCTTGTTAAGAACGCGTGATGTGTCCAGGAGAGCTCGGGACCTTAACCAGATTCTCGATCCTCTTGTAATTGCTCGCCGGACCAAGTCTTCCCTAATTTCTTTAACCAATCATTATGACCTACAGTTCCCTTACAGATATAATGTTTTTCTCATTTCTATTAAACTTTATTTCTCTAGCGGACCCTTAATATAACAAATTTCTTCATCCGAGGTCAATTACGTAGTTTTTGTGAAATTTTCATCCTTACTTGGAATAAACAAATTGCCGATGAGATCTTTAGAAATATGCTTCCACGACCACTAATACAAATATTCAATTAATTAAGAAATTAAGATATTTTATAGAAAAAGTTATTAGTTGAATAACTTGAAATAATTACGAATTACAAGTTACTTCATAAAATATTAAAAAAAAAAAAAAAAAAAAAAATACTCTGTGTCACCGTTAAATTCCCTACGTTAATAATTAAAAAGGAAACTCAATTTTAGTAATCTAAATAATTAATGGTGTTTAAAGTTTATGAAGGGATTGTACATTATACTTGTCTTACATTTTAAATAATAATACATTGCATAAAACTAAGTTAATTAATGAAAATTAATTTTAGACTAAATTCAGGCAGATGTTGACATACGATATGGATGATATTGCTATTATTAAATAAATGTCTGACTAATATTTTCTTATACTGTATAATTTATCTTAAAATTTAATCACCAAACTCGTATTTAAATTTAAACAACAACAACAACAACAATAATAATAATAATGTAAATGATTAAAGAAGCATTTAAAAGTTGCTGAATGCATCAGCAACAATAAATTTATTTTTAAATCTCAACAGGAGGAAATCGTTTACCCTTGTACGTACAACTACGTGTTCCTATTAATAGTTTTTTATTACTACACATACTGTAAATCACTGTATTTTATGTATTTTAACAATTGCAAAGTTCCTTTATTATTCGTAAATTGCTTTTTTACTGTACGTGTATTGTTCGAAGCTCTTACTCTGCACGTATGAAAGTAAATAAGGTTAAAAAATTGTTCTGTGCATAAAAAAAATCATTGAAAATGACAGTTTACTCGATGAATTTATATAAAAGAAATTATAATACACTTATTGACAATGTGACTAGTGATTATTAAATATTAACTTGAAAAAAAAAAAAAAAAAAAGAAAAAAGAAAAAGAAATAATAATAAGCTTTACGCGAGATAAAAATGTCCGCAAGTTCACATTATCAAAGAGAATGAATTTTATTTCTTTTAATTTAAAAGAGATTTCTTCGGCACGATGATTTTTAATTCAATTTTTTAATACAATGTAACATCTTGTATGCAGTCAAATTGTATGAGGTGCACTATCACTCTATCAAATTAAAATTACATTATATTCGAGTTTTTCATTTATATTTGATTTTTTTTTTTTTTTTTTGGTAATAAAAGCTAAAGTAATTTTATCCCCGATGAAAAATGTTGTTGGAAAATCTAAAATATATTGGATTATTCTTACATGAGTGATTTACAGTGCTTGCTTTTGATCCATTAAACGTGAAATTACTTTAACACGTTAAGGATTTTAATTGCAAGTTTTATAAATTCATATTATTGTTTATTTAAGACGGTCGAAAGTTCATTATATTTACCAGTGACGCGCAGCGGCAGTAAAAATAATGCTAATTGAATAAAATTAAATCCATTCGCTTGTTGATTCGACGAATTTTATGAAAATTACTGAAAATTCGCATCTACAAGTGCCCATGATTATTCATAGAACGTGTTCGTCTTCTAATTTAACATTTCAAAACAATTTTGTTTTTATTATTTATTTGGAAGCGCATTTATTTTAAAAATTCTCTTATATTTAATTTGAAATGGGAACGTATGAATAAGAAGGTCTTTATACGAAAAATCAACGAGCTAACTTTCTTCTATATTCGGTATCATTTATTTTAGAAAATCTATAATTAAAATTTGCTTTTATATAAAGATGAAAGGTAGGAAAGCTTATAATGAATAATTTTCGGGTTTTTTAAATTAATTTTTATAAATCATTTTTCGGTACGAGTCGTATATCCATCCATTCGCCATGTAACCCATATTAATTCTAATTAAGGATCGACTGAGTATCGAATCTATATCATATAAAATAGACTTCTATATATATATATGTAATTAGATTAACATGTGGGAAAGATATATAGATACGATTACCCTTTTCATTATGGCTTTTCCTCCCACTACTTAATTAGAGCTAAAAGTTACGTTAATCTCTGAAATACAATATATTTTCTGCTCAATGGTTTCATTTTTCGATCGACATTAGTTATATGTCGATTGATTGTTATTCATTGATCCGAAATTAAATTTAAATTCGAAACAATTCGATGATCTTCAGCCAGAACGTGATTCGATGATCTTGCCAATCGCTTATGAATGTATTTCAATTGAATTACACGTTACGCAGTAACACCTTAGAAATGGGAATATTAAAGCGATATTGGACTTTTATAAAAATAATAATAAAGATCCGGAGCTTGAAGTAACTGAGTTGTCCGAAGGGCTGAAATTCAAAAGCATTATTGAAAGGTAAAATTTTTTAAAATCATTATTTGATCTTAATACTAAAAATCAACGGAAAATTTACTTTAGTTAAATTTACGAGAAAATGAAATTTTCCTCCGCGTAGAAGAGCATCGCCGAGAAAATACAATGGAATAAAAACTTTCATTATTTCAAAAGAGAACATAATACGCGCTTAAACTAAAATATATAATATACAGCAGTTTTTCATATTTCAAAACATTGTGGCTCAGTGGGCAGCAATTATTTATGAAATTTCAAGAATTTTAATGTAATGAAATAATGAAACGATGGCCAACATATTTACGAATAATGCTGTGTAAGCCTTGTTTATTGCAGCGTTTAAGAAAAAAAATTTTAATTTTACCTCTTAATAAATAATTCTCTTTGTTTTACTGCGCAGTTAATGTAGCTGCTTCCTAAGCCGCTCAAGAGTTTTTCATACATGTTAATAGGGTAGCATTTTTTTTTTTTTTTTTTTTTTTATAAATAAGCCTATTGTATTTACGTAGGGTTTCGTACGATATCTAAATGCTGTATCAGCTGTCGGGCGAGTGAAAATTTTAAGGAAACCGGGCAGTTTAATCGGCAATTGAATTTTTATACATAAGAGAGGAAACACGGAAAATAAATTAGAACGCATTAGGAGATTTTATTAACGAGCCCGAGTACTCTGCCGGAGTATGTGTACGGCTATAAGGAAATTTGCATAAAAAAAAAACGGAGGAGAGGGAAGAAGTCTCGAGCGAGCCTGCAGATATAACTTATCGAGTAAGCTAAAACGGAACATTTAATTAATCGCTCGGAGAATTGGTATAATATAATATAGAAGAATTTATCAAGAGGACGGTCCGTTGTGTTGTGCCGATAACAACAATAACGATAATTACTATACGAAATGGAATAATACGTTCGATGGTCGTTTAAAGGGGAAAGGAGCATCCGATGGGAGAGGACGAGACTTTGCTCGCTGGCCTCGGAAGAGTTAGCGCGATATTAAATCAGGGCGGAGGCATAAAAAGACAAGGGGAAAAGCGGAAAAGAAGAATGGAAGTAAAGAACCGACGGTATTGTTGCGTGTCGAATAAGAGCGTAGCTCCGAGTGAAAAGCAATTAATCACGTTATAAGCCGCCAGCCCTCCTCCCTCCCCTCCCCTCCACACACACACGCACACGCACACGCACACACATACACACTCCTCATCCATATCACAAGCCCGTTAAGAGGCACGGCTACGTAAACCACCGCTGAACATGGACTGAAAAGTTTCTCTGTCCTCCAGATTGTGTGCAGCTCGTGTGCAAGGACACGCGCTGCGTGGTCTCCTTACTTCTTAAACGCGTTTGCGTTTGCCGAGAGCCTCCTACTGCCCGGCTCCTCGACCCCCTCCTCCCACCTACCGTCCCGTCGCGCAGACGCCGGCAATCCTCTGGCGGTGAGCACAAGTTATCGCAAGTGCACGGAGCCGAGCTTAAATTTCATTAAGCGTCTTATTGGGATGAGAAGGTGCTTGGTATAGGGGTTATCTAGATATATGTGTACGAATGTTATCGAGCCATTCCCAGCAGCAACACATGTACGTAAACACCTGCTCTATATTCCGTATACTTTTGGCCTTCTTCTTCTTCTTCTTCTTCTTCTTCTTCTTCTTCTTCTTCTTCTTCTTCTTCTTCTTCTTTTTCTTATTCTTATTCTTATTCTTCTTCTTCTTTTACGGCTCTTTACAATACGGAGACGTATAAAAGAAACAAGGGAGGAGGAAACTATTTATTTACGTTTCTCAAGTTTTAATGTCAGATTACAGAACTGATTTACAACCCTTCGTTATTCAGAGTTGAATTATACCACCCTTATAAATACTTCTATAAATTACTTCTTTTCTTCCTTATACTTACCTGGAAAGAGCATCATTTATTATTAGTATTGCATTGAAAAAATTTTATACAGTAATGTCGACTTTGCTCGTTTTTATTATTAATTTTTCTAATTGACCATCTAATTATTTTTTTTTTTTTTTGCTACTGATTCGTTAAATGCACGTCATTGTACGTAAGTGATCTTCATTCTAAAATTCTTCATCTTCTTCAGTGCGTTTATTATAAATCAAAATATACGTTTTCATATGCACGTATATATATATATATATATATACATCGCAGTTAAGACGAAATTCCTTTCAGATAACAATATCAGCAACATTTTATGCACAGACGAAAGTAGAATCGTGTAATGTTCTCTGAATTCCGGTAATTTTTCCTCAAATTATTCTTATTGTCTTGCTGCTTTCTCGTTTCAGAATTACTAATTTTATTTTAAGAAATTCTTAAAATTTCTAAATTTCGAAATATGTCCTTTAGTCATCAAATATGCCAAGTAAAGCATACAAAAATAAAACATAATTCAAATATTTAAGGATTCGCTTACCTGTATTTTATTAAACTTATACATATTTTCCATCTTAAAAAAAGGCTTTATTGCACTATACTTGCTTATCTTTCAAAAAATATCAACATTCCCTAGGTATTGTGTATATAATGAAAATAGCCTACCTTGAATATATTTTGAAAATCAAATCGATATAACAAACCTTTATTAAACTCACGCGCATAAACGATACGTAACAATTTTATGTACATAACCGATTTCTGTATATTACTGAAAATATTTTCCTTTTGATTTTTTTTACACAATTGGGATAAAACGATAAACGCAAAGCGAAACACGTATCGATTAAAACCATTAAATTAATTCAGAATTAAATTTGTAGTGCAGGCGTAAAAGAAAACTAGAAAAATTATACTGAAACGAGAGAAATTAGTATTACAAGGCATTAATAATGTTTTAGTTCGTAATTTTATTAATCATTTTCCTTGATTTTTTTAATATACAATGTATATTTTTAATCCTTAAAACTTCATATCAAGATAAAACCGTAATTATAAATATACAGTCTTTTCATAATTATTTCAGACATAATTTGTTTATAAATTCTTAATTATCATAATATGAACATTATATCATTCAAGATATTATAGTTAATATCGAAGCTTATAAAAAAAAATATAAATATTATACAACATTTTATTTTTGTTATATCCATTTTTTGTATAATATCATAATTAAAATTATTAAAATTGAACTTATTAATAAAAAATGACTAATAAGTCTGGATGACTTTGATTCAAGAATTTTGTTTCTAATTTTCAAGTATAATGATTAAATGCATTTCGACAGTACAATAGTATAAAATGGTTACTATAAAAGGATAAACGAATTCCTTTAAACTAATTTTAATTAATTGAGATATTATAAAAATTTTAATAAATGTATACATATATATATATATATATATATATATGTATATAATTAAAAAAAACTATTATGTATTAAATTTGATAAGAATACTGGTATTGGTGAGATACAGCCCCACGGAGCATTTAGGCAATGTTCAGAAAAAAGCAGTTTCTAAGGAGATAATAGAGGAAGGAACTGGAAAAGTGAGACAGGCACAGAAAAGGAGATCTGCAAAGAGCAGAACTGAACAAAAAAGACAAATCACTAGTTGGGGAGTGAGGAAGAAGATGACTGGAAAAAGATAAGACGAAAATGGGCAACGAGAAAAATAAATGAAGGGAATTTGATTAATTAATCGATTCATAATTTATCAAAGTTGGGATTTTTTGCTTTCATAGAATAATAATAATAATAATAATAATAATAATAAATTTGTTTACCCAAAATTTCAATTGTATCTTAATCTACTTTTTTTTCTTTTCTTTTCTTTTTTTTTTTTGAAGCTTTGCTTTATATACGATGCAGAGGTTATAGAGTTTTTTAAATTTAATAAGGAATGTTACAATTCAACGTTACGTGTATTTCTTTTAGATATTTTTGTATCTCAAATGCTAAATATAAAATATATCAGCAAACGATTCTCCTTCTTTTGCTATTAAATCGTTTCTAATTTCCGCGTTAATCTACGAGAATAATTTGAAACATTAAATTTAGTTTCCTGAAAAAATTTCAATTATTTACTGGAAGGAATATCCTTTACGTAGTCTCTGTTTAATGATATTATAAATTTAATTTACAATAAATTATGATTGATAATGCAATTTAATTAGATTCTTTGTTTGACGAAAGTATTTGCATTATATTAAAGAATATAAAATTCCCTTTTCGAACTTCTAGCTGAAAAAGATTCCTCGGATTATACTCAAAAGCTCAAAGATGACTCATCAAATCATGTACATTATGAAATACATAGTTTATTATTATATTCAGACTGAAATTCTCTACTAAACTTTTGATGAAAAGTAGTACAGCAATTATTTATTATGTGCCGTTTAATATAGTATCGTCAGAAACGTATAATCTCTTCTTGGGACATTTGAGACCTTTAAAAAACTATCCAGATTCATCTATCTGAAGAAATATGCAGACAAGAAATATCGAAGCTAGTGGTGGCGTAACATTTTCGTACAATTAATCAAGTTTTTCTTAAAGGATATTAAAATTTTTATTAATCACTTTCCGCCCATCTCTATTACAGCTCATTTTATAATGCGTAATATAAATTTTAGTAAAGCCAAGCCAAGTTTATTTTAATTGGTTATCTTTATTGTCTCATAGCTCCTCGATCATAATTACTATCTAAACTCTTGTCTAATTGCAAACATCTCGTATTTTCTTTATTCAAATTAAAAAATGATATTTTATAAATTTAAAGAAAATCTGTAATTAGTAATACATAGTAATTAAGTATAATACTAAATTAATAAATGTACTTTAAATTTTACTATTTCAGTTTCTTCGTATAGATATATATTTAATAATAATCTTGATTTTATCTTTATTATTTGCCCCTATAATAAAGTATTTATAAGATCTGCACTGCCAAAAGTTTATTTTCTCAGACCGTCAAGAATTTTTTTACCAATAATCTCATGAATAATAAGCGTATAATATATTTAAAATTAAAAATTAACCGTATTAGCGTTGTATTACGTGTTCGTTTTAAAAATAAAAGCTTCAAGTGATTGAGAAGAGTCTTCTTAAATAATAGATAAAGGAGCAGGTGTTCTCATTCAAGTCCCGAACATATCCGCTAATTCACTTTTGCCAACTAGAACTTACTTAATTTAATAATTAATTAATCTTAATTTCTATTCAACTTAACAACCTCAATATAGATTAAATCTTAGTATGCCTAAAATTATAAAGTTTCGTCATTTCGAGTATCATATAACTTTGTGCTTTTCTTGATGAAATTATTTTCTTTCCTTAGACAGGAAATATTATTACGTGTTCCGGATAATACAATCCGCATTTCCAAGAGGATGTTTTATAAAATTTAACGCATCTTAAATGCCCTCAGCTAAATAAGATCTGCCAGTTATTTCGCTATCTAAAAGAATATAAAGATTCAAGCAAGAATAATTAAAAGCAATAGTCCAAATGTCAGGCATATTAAAAACTTTGTTCTTAAATAACGTCGCATCGACGTATTTCGTTTTGCTTGACATTATTTCTTAAATTGATTCACTTTTTCAGCATCTTGAGACTATATATCGCACTGAGTGGGAGGGTATCGATCCGACCGACAATCTCAATTAGATTGGAAAACGTCGCATCGCTTCCTCTTACATTGACAGATCAGCAGAACACACTCATCTTTATTACAGTAAATTGTATGAAGTACTTATGAAATTATATTTTCGTATTAAACTAAAATCCTGCTTGTTTATGTTCCTTCCTACACATTTATCAATGAAGTTAGAATTGAGCACAATAGCATTACCAATTTCTTTAATGCATAACGATTTCTTAAAAACATCTACTTGAAATAAAAATGTATAATAGTGTATATGACGGTTTATAAATTAATTTCTTTCTAATCCAGTGAAATTCAAATAATTTTAGCTGCAAACAATAATATTAAGTCTATTAAAATTTTGTATTTTTAGAGCTAATGATCTATTGATAATCATTTCATACGATTGAGTTCTTAAATTAAGCGCTTCATTAACAAAAGCTTCATACGTATATTTGTAATTGCAGTGCTGATATGTGTATATTCGCGTAGCTATTCGTATATATATATATATGCGTGTGCACACGCGCGCGTGTATGTATGTAATCGATGCCAGAATAAACGGTTCCACATAAATTATTATTATTATAAATATTCTTGATGTATTTATTAGATGAGACAGATAACAAGATTATATATCAGACATTTATTAGCAAACGCGGGAGTAAATAATATACTAGAGCATTTGAAACTAGATTATTATTATCTGAATTGAAAGATGGACACATACTGGAATGATACTATGGTTAAGAAGCGACTGGATAAGAGAAATCGACTCTATCAATCATCCACTAATGCCTCTAGCATCTCCTTGATCCAATTGCTCAAGCTCGAAACCTGTTGAAAAGGTTACGTAGCCCATCTAACAATACCTCAACCGCTATAACTGGATCAAAATTTGAAAATGGAAGCCTGTTTCTATTTCTTTCAAATTCATTGTTAATATAATTACATTAGCGAACATGTTCCGAACCTCAAAGTCTTGTATATAATAAATTATCAAAAGAACATCTTGGAATTGAGTTATTTGCATTTTAATAATTAGTTTCAATTGAAGTCTGAAATGAAATCAAATGAATGAAATTAATTTTAAATCAATCTTTGGAAATATTTTTATTTACCAAACATTGTTATTTGCATTCTATGCTTACGGCGAAATATAGCGCAAAATTCTTAGCGATTCTTTTGTATGAACAATGAAAAATAAATAAAAAAAAAAAAATTTTAATTTGTATTTCAAAATAAAATTCGTATGAATTCGAATTACAAATAAGTATTATTTCATTTGTACGATTTGCAGGTAATTGAACAAAGTTTCCTCTCGTCTTTCTGCTTCAATACCATTGCATAACGATACTTCAATAATAATAATAATAATAATAATAATAATAATAATAATATAAATAATAATAATAACAATAATATAATAATAATAATAATAATAATAATAATAATAATAATAATAATAATAATAATATAAATAATAATAACAATAATACTCAGAAATTTTGGATGAGAATTGTGAATATAAAATTTCGAAAATGCTATGTATTGTAAATTATCGAGCGTGTTAGTGTCGAAATAAAGTTCGGAAGATAATAAAGACAAAATTTAAAATGATACGTTGACAGTATGAAATGCAGATCTTTTGTAAAGGAACGAACGAAATAATAATAAAGAAGATGAATTTGACAAAGATTTCTTGATATGAATGACCCACGGTAGGAACGTCACTACTAGTCTGTACGTGAAGTCGTTCAGATGCTGTGCTCAGCTTCGTCCCCACTTTCCTCGACGTCGTCGTCATTGCTGTCATCGTCGTCATCGTCGTCATCGTCGTCATCGTCGTCATCGTCGTGGAGCTCGTCGCTGCTATCGGTTCACGAGTAAATTTCAACTTAAAGGACTGCTTTGCTACTTGTAGACGACACGATGAGGAGGATGAGCTACACAAGCGTGCGCGCGCGAACATACGCATACCCACACAAAGGTATTTCCGGCACTTGCGGGTACCGGAACTTGTGCATCGTAGAAGGAGAGAAATGCAAGAAGCTGTAAGCGCTCGCGCCAGAGAGAAAGTGACAGAGAGAGGAGAGAGAGAGAGAGAGAGAGAGAGAGAGAGAGAGTAAGAGAGGGTGGAGGAGCGCTGTAAAGAGATGGAAAGCCGACTGGATGGATTTCGCTAAACTCCTTCTATCTAAACCCCTTCCACTATTCTACAAGCAATCAGGCATCGGGACAAAGTCACTTTCCAACAAGTTCTAAACAAACTTCAGCAAAACTTGTGCACGAGCTCCTGTGATGCACAAGAGAAATGAATATAAATATATCGCTTAAGATCGTACGACTGTTGAGTTTTACTTTGCATATCTTTCTCTCTTACTTCCCATTCTTATCCTCTCCCACCCAGCGCAAACAGCCCCATCATACACGCTATCTCTCTCACCTCTCTCCAACCCTCTCTCTCACTCTCTCTCTCTCTCTCTCTCTCTCTCTCTCTCTCTCTCTCTTTATCTGTGAGCCACTGTCAGTCTATCTACAACTCACAGCCATACTCTTTCAATCAACACACTTTTCTCTCTGCGTATCTATTTATCTCTCCATTTTGTTTTCTTTTTCTTTCTCATTCGTTACTTTTCTTTCTTTGTTTCATCCCCAGCGCCTCGATCTGCTCCATATATCCTCTTTTCTTTCTATTTGTGTCTTCGTATTTCACTGTAATTAATTTCACTCTCGTGTTCGCTTCCAATCTTTCAATGTCATTCATACGATTCAGTTACATTTAGTTAGATATCGCATTTATAAGCTTTACTGTCCAGAAATATTTCCAGAAATATGATTTAAATCTGATCGTAAGCATGGACAGTGCTTATTTCATATTAAAATTTATACCTCAATAAAAGACAATTAAACATTGTCTATCGTCGTTTTACTTAACCCTTCAATCTATTAACGCAGATCCATTACATTTATGGAAAAGTATTCACGAGCATGGACTTACAAAAATTTATTTATTTATCTAATAAACTCTTTTACTTAATTATAAATTATGAAATATACGAAATTGGATATACTATTAATGTCTATGAATAATTGAATTAAAAACTCTTATTCACCGTATGGTCAGGCTTCGATCCTTAACAGTTACTGTTATTTATACTGGATCGGACTTTGCTGATTATAAAAATACATTATTTCACTTATCCTTTAGAAATTTAGAATTATTAAAAAGAGTAATTTCAAAGAAGGCGTTTCGCTATGTCATCGAAAATATTTATTAACGTCCGATAAATCTTCATTGAAAACGATTGAACAGGTGAACACATGAAAATTTCTAATACTTAAACAAAACATTGATAATTATAAAAGGTATTTTCATATTTTTGTATAACAATTAGTATACGTATATTTTATTAATTATCAGAAATTTATTATTATCGTATGGCCGTCTAAATATTTACATTTGGAGAAATATACGTGTTTAATTGCAAAGAATACAGAAAATTGGTATTTCCGATTTCCACGGTATAAATTAAAAATTTTTACACTTTAAGAGGATGAATTATAGATGAACACCTGTGAGCATATTGTTTTCTATATATTTATCTCACTTCTGAAGCTAAGCCATTAATCACATTCAACTTTTTTTTTATCGCACATTTACTTTTCATAAATTTTCACTTGTATAATCATCAGCACCGAATATTGATATTCGAAAGATTTATGCTTTTGTCACTGCTTTTCTGATTATAACGCCTCGCAACCAAAGTTTTTTTTACATATTTAATAACAATTATATTTATCCACGAGATTCTGTACATGCTAAATTAACGTCTTTTATGTTAATTCGTCCCATTTCGTGGTATTTATTTAATTTCAAACACCATAGGGACTCGTTGCGCATATTTGTCAATATACCGATAAACCTGTGATAACGAATAAATAAATTGTAAGGAAAGCTTAAATTTTTCGTTTATATATTGTTTTCCTCCCTTATTTCTATTAAAGTTATCGTTCTCCCCATTTTTTCCAACATTAAACATTAAAGTCATGCACGATACAGATCCTTCACAAGTCTCACCATTGATTTTTCTAATTATTTTGATTTTTAGACGTTTTAAAACGTGGACAATAAATAAAGTTGTAGCTAGATGATGGATTAGTCATAGAATGTGTAATTTCAATTTCGCATCAATAATAACGCACTTCTTTTTTAATTTAACGCTTTAGTTCAAATATAATCAAATACGATAATTAAATGATGGATAGATTAAAGCATTGTTAATAACCTTGTAGAATCTACAGTATAATAAGCATACGGGAATTTAGTGTACATATTGTTGTCTATGTACCAGATTGGTAATTATCAGTGTTAATCTTGGGATTTCCATGGAAATGGTCTTATAATTTGAGAAATAGCTATATCGTTGTAATTATTACATCGATCAGAGAGATTACCAATAATTCTTCTTTGAGTTTATTTTTAGTCAAAGAAATTCAAGTAATAAGTAAGAAACGTTAATTTTTTTAATTTCTTTAGCGTTTTTGTTGCTTGAATTTTGTTTCACGTGAGGAAAAGTAGAGATTATATAAATAGGCTTTTATATAAAGTGGCTCAGATCTATCTATCGTCAAATATTAATGCGCGGAATATTATAACTGAAATTCGGAACTTCATTATTTGTATTGTAAAATTGCATGTCCTCCCACTTCATAATATTGTTTACGAATTTGTGTAAATAGGATTAATATCATTTTATGAGGTCGGCTTGTGTACTCCATTGACAACATTAGTTTCAAAGCCCTTAATAATTTTAAAATCATATTCAGTGAAATTAAACTCCTTAGAACCAAACATTTAGTAAATACAAAGTTAGTTTAGTTAATTTTCTAGGATAAAGTCAATGTCTTAACTACAGTAAATTTCATTATGCAAAGTATTCGTATTAAGCTTTAGAGGAAAGGATATATATACATTTACATGATAATATATATCTAAAGTAGTTTTCTATAACTTGAATTTCATACTTATATATTGGCTTAGAAAATACCTATTCGCTGTCTTTAAAGTTACCCTTATTCCGTTAGATATCTTCTATTGATAAAAATATTCAAACTTTTATCAACCCCAATATATGATGATTGTAAAGGAAGAAAAAGAAATAAGTTGTTCGAAATTGAATACATTCAATTAATTCAATATATACGTACGTGTATTGGATTTAGCTAAACTCCAATACTATTCTACCGGAGAAAATATTCTATACTATTGCTCGAGTTACTTAATCGCATAGATACGGAAAATGAGTATAATTATAAAGTGTCTCTCTCTCTCTCTCTCTCTCTCTCTCTTTGTGTCCCTCTCTCGCCTAATTAAATAATAGAATATGAATTTTAATAAGAATTAAAAGAACATTTTCCAACTATTGCTTAAAATCAATAGGAATAGGGATTATAGATAATATATAATATTTGGAATCGATTATAATTTGACGTAAAAGGACGGTTATGCCGATGTTGTGGCCGAAGACAATTTATCTGTAAACCGAAATCAAAATATGCGCTCTATTGCATCTTTACGTGATTCGTATTAGCTGAAACCGATATGAAAATGTTGGGCTTAGAAGCCAGGAATAATGTGGGCCGCTCGGAATGAAATGGAAATAAAAAATTTATCTAGAAAATTGGTAAGAAGAAGAAGAAGAAGAAGAAGAAGAAGAAGAAGAAGAAGAAGAAGATGCGGCAGATTAGATGAAATATTCAAGGCAATCGTTGATCCACCGGAAGAGCTCGTGAATACAACACAAGCCATAAAATCGAGTATAAAACTTTAGAAGCGCCATGTTTGTACGTCCTTCTTTGCCAAATATACTCACCGTTTCGTTACATAATACCTTATTCATTGAGGATATCTCTTCTTCAGTATTTTTCTTTATCCTCGCGTCTCTCTTTACTTTACTCTGCCTCCGAGAGAATCCCTTTCAAATATTGCTATTTCATTTATCTCTTACTACTTTTCCACGTCTTTATCAATTATATTTCTTTGTATTTTCATGCTCGACATTTTATTCCTTACATTCATATATATATATATATAATTTCATGTCATGGTTCCATGTCATATAATTGTAAACTATTCTACTTTGTGGTTATGCATTTCTTTCGTCTTTTAATTCTTAAAAAAAGTGATTACACACACACACACATATATATATATATTAACACCGATTATATGCTTCCGCACTTTTTGAGTGAATCTTTTTATAATTGTAAGAAGTTCTAGACTACTTACAATCTTCTTATCAATACGGATGATATTACACGTTTATATTTATTGTTTATTCGAAATTTCGATTAAAACTTGTAAATAAATTCAATTAAAATATATTATTTATAAATAATAATCGTTATGGTAATGAGGCGGTTGTCATAACTGATGGCAGACCTGATGCATCGAGTCAACCTGGTCAGTGGAGTCGACCTGGTATTGTGGAAATGCTAGATTACATTCAAAAAATATATTCAAGTGAAATCTCGGTAACCAGCATGATTTTCTTTACAAAATATTCTCTTTATGTAAAGAATCTATGACATTGGAGGGGTAATTAACAGATAAATACATTTTATCTTCAGCAGTCAATATCTGTACTCTTTAATCACATTATCGTTTAACTTATTTTCACAGCGATTATCTGTTCTTGCTTTGGTTTTTCTATCCTGAAACGTCGCTTTGTAAAGATATTTAATGCTGATTCCCGGAACCATTTAATCTAGAAATCTTTATCGATCTCATCTCATCGGTGTGTAACATTTTAATTAATGATCCTCCTTTTTCGTTTTCCACTAGATTGTGGACTTAACAATGAGCTGCTTTATTTGACTTTTCATTCCATTTAATGTTCCTTCTCTTAAAATGAAAAACTCATACTGAAATGTGTTGTGCTGAAAGTAGGATTCAACCGAGATATGTGGTTTTACAGTAAATTAAATTGAATTTGTAAACCTACACATTAAACTGAAATTTATTCTGCACAAATCAATTATAAAATTAAATGTTCTTATGAGCAAATAAGTATTATCAGAAATATATTACAATAATAAATATTTAAAGCTATTAATATCCATGAATATTTCGGAATATATTTCTGTAAAAAGCTCTATATGATTCATGATTTAGTGTACACACTTTGACAGTTTTTCAAAGAAATCATTTTTAATACAAATATAATACACAGGTGAGCTCTTAATTTCATCAGTTTGTATGAAGTAATATTAAATCCTAATTTCGTAAAAATTAAAATGTTAATAGTTATAATTTTTTTCAGTACTGATGTAAATAATAATGTGTCAATCAGCTATTGTATTATTAAAATTTTATCCTTATTATTATTATTATTATTATTACTTATTGAAATGTACGATCTAAATTAAGCGTTAAATAAGAAAATTACAGTTAATTAAAGGATTATTAAATTAAAAAAAGCATACGTAGATACGCCACTGTCGAATCTTTTATTCGATGGATGGAAATATATTTAACAACTATCAGTGCTTATAAAGTATAAAGTATGTGCGGAAGCCTGAAAAAACATTCTCGAAAATTATTCATTAGGAATAAAATTTACTTTGACGATTTTTACTTTCATTCTGACCTCCGCTATTTCTTTTACTTTAGAATTACTCTTACTTTCTATCCCCTTGTATTTTATCTCCATTTGCGTAAACACCTCATTTTCCCGTTCCCCCTTCAACTCTTTTTCAATAATTGAGCGATAAAATGTGAAAGTTCGGCACGCAGAAACAAAATGTCCAAATTAATTTCTGCAATTATTCCGCATTCATTGAATGTTCGGGTGAAACTGATTGTCAATCCTTTCTAAAACATAACTTTCACGCGCATTCTCCTAATATTTTTAAAAACAATCCTCCCGCTCTCATAAAAGTCATTATAAATAGATTCCAGCAAGACTTTGTAAAACTCGCGGAGAATGGTTCGGTGGGATAAGGGTGGACGCGGGTGGGGTTAGAGATAAAGAGGCATTCAGAATTAAAGATGACTGTCAAGTCCAGAATTGAGCTTCAGTGCCATTATGTCTACATGAGTTACAACGGTCTTGGCGAGAGGAAGAATGTGCCTGATACAGGCAGATTCCGGCTCCAGCCTATAGAAATGCAGGGCCATGTACCGCTGAATTATCCTCTCCTCCCCAAATGAATATGCCCGTTCCATTTAAAGAATGATGTATGCTCGGAGGGGAGTATTAATAAATTTAATTAATTTAATTATTTATGTCATTCGTAAAGTCCAAAAGATTTTTTTAATCGAATCTCGGATTTAAGCGGCATCGCGCGCCACGACGATAAATCCATAGGTGAATCAGCTAACTGCTCCTGTTTATTCAATAAGTATACAGAAGGAGGTCCCAGTGCCGGCCAAATGCCGTAATTTTAAAAGTACTTGATCCAGCTTCGATTGCCTTAAGAGGCGTGATCGTCAGGCAAAATTAATCTTGCCCTCGATGGTACGGCGGCGGCGGGGGCGAGAGCGGGGGCGCTTTCTCTCGTTGGTGTTCCATTGGAATTGTTAAGCAAAAGACAGCATATCTACGTGTCAACGTATTTTTAACGCTGGTGTCGGTCCAGGCCCTGGAGCCGCTCGTCAGAGCTGATTCCCATCGAGCGTGGAAGCGACGCTAACCGGTGAACTAGAAAAAACGAGAAGAGGATCCGAGGAGACAAGGCCTGGATATCCGGCTGATCTCGTATCAACGCAAGATTATCAGAGACTAGGGGAAATTCCTCTCCTTGGAGCGTGATCGAGCGTTATCCCACATTCGGCTGTACGCGCCAACTCCCGCCATTTATTCTGATTGGCCGGCTATGTCCTAAGGGCCGTCCACAACTGCGAGCCACGACCGCAGATTTATTACTATTACTATTACTATTACTGCTACTATTACTGTTACTATTTATTGTTATCGTTGTTGCTATGATTCCATCGGCGTTAAGATTAAATATCAATTAAATAATTGCTAAGAAATATCAACTTCTTTGGCATCGAAACGAAAATAATATTTTGATGGCGCATTGAGAATTAAAAATCAGAATCCTTCGATCGCAATTATTTTTATTAAAACGAGTTAATTACGGTATTATCTGCGTTGGTTGGTCTGGCTATACGTATATATATATATATATAACACGCCGGATTATTTTGTAATTGGTGAAAAATTCAGTATCAGCGTGGTTGGGTATCGACTGTATTCCACAATGAAATATTAACTGCCGAATTAGAAATGCAGATTACGAATTGTGTACGCAATCAAATCGAGGTTAAATATCCAATGTACATTTTCATATTTGAAAGACCCGTGAAAAAGTAATTAAAAACATTCGGGCATAAATGCAAACCTTCATTAGCAAAAGTCTTACGTAGTAGAAATACGAATGAATTAAAATGATATAATGGAGGAGCACTGAATAATAAATCCGATTTGGTAATGAGCTTGTTACGATTATCGTTATTTATATCATTTCGTTTCGTATAAAGATTATTCTGTCCATTCGGATTAATATAAAGACGTATAATTATACTTGTTAACGATTTATAAATTCACTACATTGCTATTAGTATTAATTTCATTAATATCGAATATTATAATCGAAGATATTATAAAATGGCTGCGAGATTTATCCTTTCTTACCTAATCAGAATGCCTAAGGAATGGAATGTACCGACTTCATTTATTTTACAATGTAAAGACAATTACTTTAAACTATTTAATCTCGTTGATAAAATACAACTCTAAACATATTTTTTAACACACTTCATACATACATTTTAATTGCCGAATCTATAATGTAGATAAAAAGTAGCAGATTTTAATGAAATCTATTTTTCAAATTCCTATAAAATACATATTTTCAGTTTTAGTTCAGCCATTATTCATTTTTATAGTACTATTTTAGTTAATAAATTCCGCAGTTTCGCTTTTATTTGTAATTATAATGTTTCCAAATTTAAAAAATTACAATTTTAACGTCAATTTATGCTACGATAAATTAACTTTGATTCAATTTTTTTTTTAATGTAAATGTAATTACAAAGTTTTTAAAATTTAATATTTTAATTAAACTATGCTAACTGAGTAAACTTACAAATAAATAGTTCAGAGAGATAATAAAAATCTGGCATTTATTCATTCAGAATCAAAGGAAACGTATGAATGAATGAATGAATGAATTAGTTATTTTATATACTCATGATTATCTTTTTTTTTTCTGTAATACAAAAAATAAAGCTTTAAAATTTAGTCAAATGAAAGTAGAACGTAAATAAGAATAGAATTTTATAATCATGAATGATTAATCAAGTCAATATTTATATCAGCGAATACTGTATTCTCGATATAAAACGAGAAATCATTTTTCATCCTTGAAATTATTCCTTCGACCGGAATAACGTATTATTGTTTTATCCACTCAAATTCACAACTTCAAAAACTAAAGAGTAACATAAGGTTCAATCAAAGTAATTCAAGCAAAGATAATAATAACGTATTATATCATTATCCGTATTACGTAATACTGATTAACTTTATAAGAAATTCGTGTATTTACAAATAAAGTATTGTTCATAACTCGTAGAGTATTTAAATACGTCATACATGACATTTAGTTAAATAGATATTCAATATTAATACTGTATTTTAATATTGTTTGCCATAAAATTGAGAATTCCGATGGTATTTTTTTTTCTTTTTTAATTACATTAGTAAAGAGAATAACAACTCGTGTTTGCTATTGATAAAGTTATTAATTTTACCCAATTAAGTTACATTAATCATGAGAATGCTTTTATCGTTTTATTCCTTGATGAAAAAC
Organism: Ceratosolen fusciceps; assembly: GCA_018883505.1. Classification (NCBI taxonomy): domain Eukaryota; kingdom Metazoa; phylum Arthropoda; class Insecta; order Hymenoptera; family Agaonidae; genus Ceratosolen; species Ceratosolen fusciceps. The sequence continues at coordinate 10,764,504 of RCIC01000003.1, read as the reverse complement.
TATAATACTCTATGGCTGTATTTAATGAAGAAACTGGCCCCATAGTATTATTAATATCTTATGCTTATTACATTAACGACCCATGAGATATTGTATTTCAACCTATTAAATTACTGCCTTGACTAACCTTATTATATATTTTTATTATATCCGTCTCTTTCATTTCTTTTATTTTATTTTTTATGATTCTTTACCCCATAATAAAATACTTATAAAGTCTAAGCTTATCGGCATTCATATTTTACACAGTATTTCAATATTATGCAAAATTAGCTCGTAAAAATATTCCATTGCGTTAATTATCGTTAGAAAAAGGTGTTCGGATAATATTTTATTATTGATTAGGAATTTTTACAAAATACTTAAGGTTTGTATAATCATTTACACCCGTTGTGAATATTACGATAGTTATTATATTGACCGGCTGAAAGGCATCACATATATACTCAGCCACGTACACACATCGTTTTAATCATAACCAGTATTTCCCCTAATGAAAATGAAATGCGGATGAGTAAGTTTAATGGTATTTAAATTTCATTTAATTAAGTAAGCTTTCGGATGAGTTCGGTTTATCTATTCATAATATTACTTTTTCGATGCTTCCATAAATTTAATATAAATTATAGTTCTGTTAATATAAACTTTATACATCGGTGTTAAAATCACATAACGAGGCTGGTTCTGAAATACTAAAGAGCCTTATAAAAATGAAATAATTAGGTTGAATAGGCTGTGCTAAGCTTTTCAATTAGACTTATGAAATTGCAGTCGTAGAAAAGACAATTCACCTAATTACAGGCATTTACGTACAAGCGTAGAAAAGCTAATTATTCATGCTTTGTCGAAAATTCGTATGACCCATGTCGATACCCGCCGAAATAGTAATAAGAATGTAATAAAAATGGAATGGTGCGACTGTTTGAAGTTGTTGCTAAATATATAGTTTAGTAATTCGAGGAATGGCTGGGAATTCGGGACACGAAAAATTCAAGCGAAATTTCTTCGCACAACTTCACTCCAATCGGAAGATAAAGAATTGAGAAAGCATAAAGGAGAAAAAATAGGCCGATAAAAAGAGGAAAGCCGCTGGAAAGAGAGAGAGAGAGAGTGTGTGTGTGTATGTGTGTGTGTGTAGAGGGAGGCCGAGCACGCGCGCACTTGTAAATAAAACGCGCACGCGAATGTAAATTTCCCAATGATTTGGGATATGGGGGAGGAGTAGGCGGAGTAGAAGGAGGAGGATGAGGAGGAGGAGGAGGAGGAGGAGACGAGTGAGTGAGGCTAAGGCGCCAGGACGATTGACGATGGGAACGACGACGGAGTTCCGGGGCCGAGCTCCACCGTCGTCGAGCATAAAATCGACGAGACGTGCCGCTCTGCATGCGAGATCAAACTGAATTTTTCAAGCGAGGTGCGGTAAGGACCACCCCTCCCCCCACCCTTCTGGGCCGCCCCATGGCCGAATGCAACCCCGCAATCCCCCGAAAGCCCCGTCCCCGGAGCCCATTCCCCTATCGCGCTATCGTTCTCGTGTCCTAAATCGAGCAGATGTCAGTCGTCGATTATTTAAAGAAAGAAGGAAAGAAAGAAGAGTAGAAAGAAAGAAAGAAAGAAAGAAAGAAAAAAAGATAGATAGAAAGAAAGCCCGCAGGAATATGCGCGGATCCAAGCAAAGTTATTCCGCTGTGCGTGCGAGGGCCGCTTTACCTTGCCAGCATCATTTATCGATTCTCTCTCTCTCTCTCTCTCTCTCTCTCTCTCTCTCTCTCTCTCTCTTTAACGCGAACTCGAGATCAGCAGCGGCTTCGGGTCGGTGGGAATTCCGAGATTCCTGATTTCAGTGGACCGATCTCTCGGCTCACTCCATCAAATTAAGCCAACTTTTAAAGATTGCTGGGCAAACTAGTTAAGACTTCTCCCCGCGTCTTCCTCCATTTTACTCTATTTTACTTTGGAAAAAAGTAAAGCCCAGTTTATGTAACTTCGACATTTTTGCCCGCCAATCTTTTCACCTGTTTTCTTCTTGCACTTTAGGAAACACGTTTCCAATTTAATTTTTTACATGTACAATCTCGGCCAGGCGGAGATTCTCCTCCTTTACATGCGCACACGTGTCGCACATCTCGACTATTCTTCAATCGTCAGTTTCATTTATTTATTGCTCTTGTCGTTACATTAGCCTCGCGTCATCGCGCGGACTTTCCAATTAGTTATCCAATTAATTAAAACGACTGCTCATTGATTATTGAAAACTGCAGCTTTACGATTGAATCGAATCGATTGCGCTTCTAAGTCCTTCTAGACAACGATACCATTCCCATAGCTTTATTTACTAAGAATATAATTGCACTTTCTTATATTTCACAATATTTTAATTAACGCACGTAATTTCTCTTCCTTTTATAATATAATTTCAATGCAATATCCGTTACGACATTAAACTATTAAGCTAAGCTCAAGATACACAGGACCTTATTCATTATCCAATGTAAATGATTTTATAGGGAATGGCATATTATTATAAAATTATAACCGCTGTAAGAAGAATTAAACTACGAGGCTCTGATGATTAATTCAATTTTATGCCCGTAAGTTTTTATTTTTCAAGTAAAGTATATTAATTTATATACATCGCGGCAACGTTTATCGTACTAATTCATTTATTAAACTTTGTATTGTTAAGGCAGTTGACGTAATTCGGTAATAATAATTGTAGTTATAAAAAAAGTATTTGCTGTATCACTTCGTATCTTAACGCCAATTAGTAGAACGTAATTTCTAATTTCCAATATATATATACATATATATATATATATATATATTTGTTTACTTGGCCGAGGAGTACTTGGAATACTCGTTACCTCTAAAAAATTATATTCCGCATAAGCGTGAAATTTTAATCCGCATTAAAAAATTCGTCGTTGTACAGGTACGAGCGTTATGACGTGTAATTATTATTATTGATATGAAAAACTCGGAGATGTATTTAAATAAAGGTTATAAATTCTCATGATTTACGTCTCCGAGAGGTAATTATTTTTACAAATGTGAACGTCTGCCTGTGAGGTCCTTCTCCGGCTATAACACTTATGCATTTTTCACACCACGTCCAATTTTTAATAGATCCTTGTATGATGAAATTTTAATACCCCCGACCTTTAAACTTAGAGTCCTATTAGTGACCGCATGGAACTGTTTTAATACTGTTTCGCCTCGTCAGCGTGTTCCGCGGGCTGATTATGGCACCCGAACATTTTTAGACAAAGTTTACTTTAGGGAAGCATAGCCGAACGTGATTATAAATGCACGATTGTCCTACATTTATTTATTAGCTTTAAGGTAAGAAATTACATCTGCTTTTCTTTGGCAATTTATTCGTAGAAACGGAAATCACTACCTCGTTCCGGTACTCTCCGCGCAATAACTCGTAATAACATTTCTATTTCGTGAATCGAATAGTGGAATCGAAACTAACTATAAATACTTAAGAATATTTTAAAACTTAGAAGGCGTAAACGAAACGACGAAGATTTTAATGAAATCACGGTAGCAAAGACGATCCATACGCGTACGTTAATAACATTTGTTGAAGTCACCATCATTTAAGAGCACGCGAGTGAAAAATAAAAGAAATTTTTTTTGTTTTTGGGTTTTTTTTGTTGTTTTTTTTTTTTAATAATAATAAAGAGGTTTAATTAAGATTAGGAATTTGTGCGCTCTGGCATACAGTTTCGTCTGTTTATCCGTTTACCAGTTCAGGAACTGATTACGTTATTAAGCCGATGATTATTTATTGCTCGCTACCCAAGTTTAGACATTTCGAGGTTAAATTGAACTATAAGAGCGAGATCTTAAGGATTTGACAAATTGTAATTTTAAAACTAAGTTTAATGGGCGAACATGAAATTAATGACATTAATTATCCGGTCGGCGGAGTAAAAAATTAGACGGATCGCAATAAAAATGGAAAATTTATTATATAAGAATACGTAGACTTGATAATGATTTTCCGAGAGAGATTATCGAGTTTGTCGGGGACTCGATGCCAACGAGTAATAATCACGCAATTACGATTCGCTCCGGTGTTTTAGTGTCGTTCGTCCTCCCGCAGTTTCGTACAATGTGTCCAATAACGTCACTCGTAAGCTCCGCAACGGAATGCTAAGACTGAATTTGAGAAGCTGGATTTTTAATGCAGAGGAGAGGTTTGCCGACCTTGAATAAGGCCTAAGCCACGTTATTTATATTCGCGATAGCTGCGCAACATTTTTGCGCAACCTCATGCGGTACCTGGACGATAGCTAAAACGGTAGCTCGACGGTAGCTCAACGGTAGCTCAACGGTAGCTCGACGGTAGCTCGACGGTGCCTGGACGGTATACGGCTGGCTCGCCCGGTGCCCAGAGCTTTCTTCATCCCGTATTCCAGTCATTCCTCGGATCGATTTTCCCCTCTCTTTATATCTGCCATAATTTTAAATCGCCAAACGCATGCAAATTGTTCCCGGTAAATTGCCCGACGTCAGCCTGCATCCTTTCCTTACGCAAATGTTACCCCGACGCCCTGGCAATGCGCATTTCACCGTCTCTACGTTTCAACCAGTCGCTCGCTCAATCTTCTCCTCATTACTTATCCAGAGACATGCCTCTCGCATGCGCCATCCCCGCAGTCAACCCAAGTAAACGCTAATCTTTAAACGTAGATCCGCAACTACATGGCTTTCCCTTAAACCCCGTGGACCCTATAAGCGATCGATCCGAGGCTCGGCAAATAAATATCTCTCGCGTTATCCAAGGAACAACCCCCGTAAGTAAATATTCTAACTTCATCGAAATTTATAAGGCATCATATCACTATCTTCTTCTGACCATCTGATTTTAATACGCGAGTTTTCGTATTTATGGGCTTCGGCTTTTAAAATTCAGGGATATCTTCTTCTTCTTCTTCTTCTTCTTCTTAGTAAATCATACAGCACATGGCTTCTATAATACCGAAGTTCGGATCCCCCGGTGGCCCACACCATTTCGCAATATTATTATTGTACGCTACATTTGCCATATTCTTTATACCCGTACTACTTTACTTTGAACTTTTATATTCTTATGTAGGTTAGAGGGTATGGGGCTGTCGCTGCGTATGCATATCGATTGTCGAGACTAGTATTCATTCGATGACTGTTGTCACGTGCACCCCAGACCCGTGATTTAATTAAACTTTAACGGCAGATTTTATTTAACGAATCGGTTGAAAATTCAAAGGGAACGTATGGAACGACCGTTAGCCAAATACCTTTATCGGCATTACCATTGTATTAATTCCCAAGTTGCGAGCACGCCGGCAAAACTTGTCGTGCAATACTTTTTTATGCGCGACATAATCAAAACAGTGTACCTCTCGGAAGTATCGGTCGTCTGCAAAAGTTTCGATTCCGACTTTTCCTTCTGCCCGGCTATAGATCTCATCGGCCTTTTCAATCTTTATTGTTATCCGATCCTTAAATCCTTTGAATCGGCAAAGCCAATCGCGTCGATATCTCACGCGATTCCACTCGTTTCAATGATCAGCCCCACTCCCCTCTGCCTCATAACCGTGGAATCAAGAATTTCATAAATATTCCGGGCGCATTATCACTTCCTCGCACCCCATACGTCCTCCACGTGTTCTAGTGACCTTTAATTACGGCTCTCTGGCCATGTATTTATTTCTCGCGTAAGTTAATGCCTAATCCGAGCTGCTTTAACATTTCGATAATCCACGTAGCAGCTCCTTCGGTTTCACGTTTCCTTACACCCACCGAGAATTTCGCACTTGGTCTCGCCTTTTTGCAATATATCCCCTCAGTTCTTTAACGGAGCTCCGTTGCTCCTATGCTATGAAAGCAATTCGACTTTTTACGGTCATCTGAGCAACGTACACAAAAATATCATAAAATCGGGAATATCTCTGCCGTGACATTTAATTTTCATTGCTATCATTTGGAGTTTCGATAAATTACGAGCCACGCTTCGACTCGATTCCCCCACTTATAATAATAATAATAAAAAAAAAAAAAAAAAAAAATATATATCTTTGAATAAATGATAAGCGAGCGGGACTCATCTGACTTTTTACGTTCCGAGTCTGAATATTATATACGCGACATTGGGGAAATTTTTAAAGAAAATTCACAGGCCTCTTCTTTTGAATTATTAAACCGCTAAATTATTCTCAAATTCTCTTAGTTTTTCATAATTTATAATATTCCGCAATCCTAGGTCAGCCACGTCGCCTACCCCGTGCGAAAACCGCGACTGATAGCAATTTTCATTATCATCAACTTTCCCGATTTTCTAATTCGTTCCCTTACGCTATCTTATCACCGCATACCTTATAACCGAGTCGATATTTATTTTTTTGTCCTACGAAAAAAGAGTTTTCCGGAAGAAAGCCTGGCCTCGATCTAATATTTGTGAAAGTCATCGATACAAGCCTGTCGTTTGTTTATCCAATAGGCTGGATAAGTCCACACCATAGCCGGACTGATTAATCAGCCCATATGGAAATTCATAAAGCTCAACGAGGACTTAACCCAATAACCTTTAAATATGTTTTCAGCTTCTTTATATGCAAAAATCGTTAAAAATACAATATTCCATCACATCGGCATCCGTACAATACTTGCTTCAAACGAAATTCGAAAACTTTATACGAAATTATATAAATCGCGCGTCGCTTCGCTCGTTTCGTATGGTTTTTTTTTTTTTTTTTATTCCGTTTCACGTCCATTTTTATTGACACAATATATCTCGCTGCGTTCAGCTACATCAGGCTAATTAAAATAATATGCTAATGGCACGTATTGCAAGTATTTGCAAACGAAAACTCCATGTAACAATGTCGCCGAGAGAAAATGAATGAATTAACGTAGGTATAATAAAAAAAAAAAAAAAGAAAAAAAAGAAAAGAAAAAAGGGTAGTGTGTGGTCAATAAGCGTCTTTCTTATCGTCATAGCGAAGCAAAAGTTTTATTAAAGCTAATGTGTTGCGCAGAAGTAGCGCAAGGGTAACAATGTTCTCGTATGTCTTAGAGTTGCGCGTAACGCTTAGATAGTATTTACTTCAGCATATACTCTATCAATTTAACATCTCGCAATTCCGCTCTCGCAGTTCGGCTACATTATTCACTCGAACGGTGGAGTAACTTTTCACGTTAAGGAATTTAAACGGTAATCTCTCTCGCCCTCTCATCCGGAGCCTTACACATAAACGTTCCCTGCCGCCCTCGAGCCCGTGCTCTTTAGTTCGTTAATTCCACTTTCTTATTCCCCGGCTGGCAATTCGCGGCCGTCCTTAGGATACTTGTTAAAATTATATCGCGAAATTTATGCGACGGCGATCGCAACGGGCATTACCGACGGACCTCGAGCCCGAGTCTCTTCCTGAATATTCAATGGGGCTGCTGGCAACGTCCGTGTTCTTGCTCCGCTCCCGGGGCTCGCCCCCTCGCGGCCGATAACATACTTTCGCCTCGCCAATTTTCGCGCTCTCCAATAATTTTCGATTTCCGAGCTAATCGCTGCTCGAACTTGAGAACGGACGGGCCTGGCCATCCACTCTATGAGTAACACCAACGAGGGAGAATATACATCCTAATACTGAGCCTCGATTCCCTTATTCCTTATTCCTGCTTCTCGATAATGGCTCTTCATTTCGACCTCTTAATTTTAACGGCAAGCCTACGCAGACTTTTTCATAAGGGATACAACTCGTCTCCAAGTGTAAAAATACTCCCTTTTTTTTCTTCTTCTTCTTCTTTTTTTATTTGTTGAAAAAGTTATTAAAACTGTCGGCTTAAAACTGTCATTTAATGGGAATGTTCATTAAAAATACGTAATTTAATAGGGAGAATTCGCATGCGATTTCAATAAATACATAACGAGCTCATCTTGCGAATAATGAAAGATTTCTAGTAGATTATCTTCACGAATCTTCTTTGTTATACTCGAATGTACCGTAAGATGATAATTCATTGGATACGATATTCCTTTAATATCCGGAGCAAAATAAAGGTATACAACTTTACGTTCTAATTTCTCCTCTAATTTATGTTTGACTTCGAGTCTAAAGTCCTGTTTTTCTATGAAAATTCCAAATCTCCTGCGAACGAACGGACGCTAATATAAATTATTCCTCGATATTAAATAGAACATAATATAATGTAAGATAGCCGAGTTTCATCAAAGGATCCGCAAAGAAGAAAACGGCCTCGTATTGCTTATCCTGAGCTAAGCAATATATCGTATTTTTAAAGTCTCTCTCTCTCTCTCTCTCTCTCTCTCTCTCTCTCTCTCTCAAATTTTTTCATCCCTCTCGATAGCTTCCGATTTAAATTAATATTTATTACAATCGGAATTGCCCTCACGCCTGGCCGGGAGGAAAATTGAAAAATAAAATTAGCAAATGAATATTACTTAGAAGCCGATGCATGCACCGGCTCTATTATAATCTTCTTTTGGTATTTATAGTAAATTGTGACGAGAAAAAAGAATCGTCTGCCAGATTAAATGAGCTACGGAGCTATTAAATACGGATGGAGTTTTTAGCAATATCGAGGAAATTAAAGTTCCGTTATCCTAGTTAATGCATTATTCGATGCTGTACTTCTCTTGGATTGGGTAAATTAGGTAAAAATGTCAAAGTCATGTTGCGAGTTCCAAGCCAGCTCGGAGAACTTATGCTAAGACTGCATAAAAATAGTACGGAGCCGAAAGATGTCGTAGGCTTCGGCTTGAATTGACAAGCGAACGATACTGTCGAGGCACGGATTGTCAATTGCAGCGCCTGTTGATTTTTTTCGTATCCCCGCCGCCACCCGCTGCCACCAACATAAGCCCGAGCGGCGCGAAAGGTCTCGCTCCCTCGCGGATTCGCGGAGTCCTCGGCCGATTTCGCAAATGCCAATTTTCGTGATGAGCGAATGTGTAAGCGAGGCAGGCAATTTGCGTAAATCTGAGGCGCCCCGATGAATTTCCAATGGGCTCGGAAGAGCGCGTGCACTTGGTCGGTATTCCCGCGGATGGAAGGAACGTGCTGGCCGTCAGGACGGTCGAGCTGGGTACCGGCGTGGCGTGGAGTGGAGGACGAGGTGTTGGGGGTTTTTTTTTTGGGGGGGGGGTGGAGCCGAAGGCGCGATTTTTCGTTGCCCCGTCATCCGGAATACGTTACACACGGCTCCAGAGGGCTCTGACTGATCAATGTTAATGCTAAGTACTGGGGACATACAATATTTATCGCGTCAGCGGACTCTCTTTCGTTAAAAAATTCATAATAAACGGGGGCTCTTCCCATGGATCCTCACCTCCGTTTCGACTCCATCCTCACTTCCCATCCCTTTCTCATGCGTTTATCTATCTGACCCTCGTTTCATTTATTCATTCATTCATTTATCGACCTTTTGAGCCATTGTTGCTTTATAAGTGCGAACAATCATTCTCGGAACTTTAGAAGTAATATATTAATAATTAATACAGTTTGCGTTATATTTTAAAGGAAATGTCAATAGCTCAACACAAAAATATCTTTGATACTTAAAAGAAACTTAAACACTTTATCAATAAAAGAAATTTAAATATATTTTTCAAACGCAAGCCAAACTCTATATTTACGGGCTTATTTAAACTCGAGCACTTCTTTATACTGCAAGTCCCAGTAGATCACGTATTTTTAACTTCTTTAGCTGTGGATAAAAATATTTTCGAAACTCAAATTAACTCTCGACTTAAATACTTGTATTACATAGTTATTTCTTATTTAACAAAATGTTTAATAACTTCGCAGCGTATTAAATAAATATTTATTTTTCAACTAGCCTACCTGATCCTATAAAAAACCGATAATATATTCTAAACAAACTCAAATATGCAAACACAAAAAAATACGTATATATTCATTATCAAATATTACCGACAATTAAAATTCTAATAAATTTATTTAAAAGATACGGTTGCCGTACTCAAGTAAATATGCTAACTTGAGTCAATAATATAATAAATGCATCGTTTAAATATAAATTTAGTGGAATTTTTGAATTATTCAATATTAAAAAATTGTTTCCTTCATTTATGAGAGTAATTTTTATAATATAATTCAACCGTTGTAGGTATTTTTAATTTGCGAAATCAATATTCAAATCTTAATTACGTTATTAATGCACATCCCATTAAATTTAGCATTAATTAATTTCATTTGATATTTTTGACACTGCAAAAAAATGTTTTTAAAAAGAAAAGAAAATATTATTAATAAAAACAATAAGATGGAAATAATATTTGTTTGAATACACATGACGTGCAACTGTTAAATAGTTTTGAATAAATAAGTACACAAACCATTAGAAAAAAAATTAGTATTATTAACCATGTATTGATAGTGCCGTATAATTCCACATAGTGCATGTAATATAAGTAGATTCTCAAATGATTTGAGTGCATTAACTGTTTATTTAAATATAAATTAAATATTTACGTAATCCCAATAGTTGCGAGATAATGAAGTCACACTCACATATTAATATTGTCCTTGTAAACTTGAAAATATTCTTCTTATATTTATTATTACATTACTTTACTTCGAAATACAAATAAGCATTTATAACGAAATTGTAAATTATAATAATTTTAATTGCATTATATTAAAAGTAAATATCTTTCTATAGTTTATGTAGCACTTTTTTATTAAATTGTAATAAAATACGACGAACGTATTTCGATGGATAAAGTGGATGCATAATTAATATTGCAAAAACTTTTTTAATGCAAGATATCTGTATGCACGTTGTTGAGATAATATGAAAATAATTATTAAATTAAAATAACTTCGTTTCAATTGTGTACTATTATTATTGAAAATTATATTTCCATACCGATTTCTGTTGCAAATTTCATATAATGATTTTGAAATAATAATTATTACTACATCTATTATGAATATTTTAAATTTTCAAATTATATAATTATTATACAGTTATAAGTAAAAATAATCTTTAATGTATTTAAAGATCGCTCGATTGAAAGAAATTGAATTATTACTAAAAACCCATTATTTGTTATAAAATATATATCGAATTTAATTTAGTCGTACTATTAAATATTTTATTACTTTAATAATTTAATAAATAATTCAATGAACTGCTTTTATAAAAATATTTTAATAAACATCGTTAGAAATTTTACTTTAATATGTAAAATAACCTATGAGGTGTTTTTTGGCATATATTTTTTAATAATCTATTCGAATAACAATAAATATTTAGGTAGAGAGAGAGAGAGGGAGAGAGAGAGAGAGTTAAGTTGTGAAAAATCCGTAAAAAGCTACTGAATGATTTAATTATCTACATTAAAAATTATAAACTGCCGGATTTAACAATTAATTATTAGAACACTGTACAATGTAAATGAGATTATAAAGCCAAATATTTACAATGTATTAGTATTGAGTGAATACCAAGGATAGGTATATTATTATTATAAATAGATATAATTTTCGTGATAGCAAAGACTAGCAGAGTTGAAATGTTTTAAAAATTTTTACGTTACGCACGGAAGTTAATAAGTTGAGTGAATAAAATTATCGAATACTCTGGCGTGTATTCTTATAGCACGAAGAATCATAAGCTTGTTAAAGTATGAAATTGACTTAAATATAAAAACTACGGTGCATATTGTGTTTAGCTATTTAAATAAAAGGCAATGGAAGCAAAAAAAAAAAAAAAGAAAGAGAAAAAAAAAATAACAGAATAGAATACATTAACAAAGTAAATGTCCAACAAGCTTCTGTTTGGCGCAGCGCGGGACTCGTGCATTGTATACAAAAAGAGGGGATTTGAAGTCGCGTGGGTGAACGTATTCCCCCTTAACGTCGCCAGGTTCGCAACCGGGCAGAAATACAAAACGCCCGAGCAAGAGGTAAAAAGACTGGAAGTCTCTGACCATGGCTAATTTATCCGGCAATTTGCAAAACTGTCGTTCTCCGGGAGGTTGAAAAATTTTCGCGGCGCAGCGCTACGGCCGTCGAGCTGTTTGTCGATGTGAGTCACGCGTAAGTGTAAGTAAGTGAGCCCTGGCTCGGGGAAAAAGTGGCCACCGGAGGCGGGAGGCGACGAATGCGCCGAGAAAACTTGAGGAAAGTGCCGTAGCTCCGGAGGATTTCGCCAGCATCGGGGAACGCGAGGAAAAGGTCGAAGTTGCGGGAGGAGAAGTCGCCATCGCCACCGCCTCACGCCTTGAGCTATAAAAGCTGAATAAAAATGGCTAACAAGGAGCGGTGCAGGATGGCCGGGGTGGCGACGGGGGCGGAGTGGACGGGGGGATAGGAGGGGAGGGGGTAGTGGAGTATGTGGCCGGCCCGGTGGATGGAGTCGCGAAACGACTCGGAGAAATAAGGAAAACAAAAGCTAAGCTGCGCATAAGAAAAACTTACTTAGGCCGGCCGCACCACTACCACCACTACTACCGCTACCGCCACCGCGACTGCAGTATAATCTGCCTACCAGGGCATTTAGACGATTAGATGGGGATTGTCGGTATGGAGCCCCGATGATCGGACGATGATTTTATTGATACGCTCGTAAGTCACGGGCGTCGATAGTCATCTCAGGTGCAAACGTGTCTCGCCAACTGAATTATTAAATCTAAATATAGCCCCCGGCAACGTCACCGCCTTCGATATACCGTACTTTCCAGAAATTTTCGAACAAAATATAATTTAATTAACGCTGACCTAGCTTCGGTTCGGTTCGAAGTTCGGCATATGTAACGGATGCCAGAGGCAGGTGGAATTATTAAAAGAATTTTTCGATATTTAACAAAATCCATAAATAATAACACAGTATTCCTAATATAATATACAAATAATAGCATGATAAATATCTGTCACGTATAATGTAAGATAATTCTCATGTTAAAATTACTATCAACGAGTATTTAAAAATAAAGACATAGATTTTGCGAAATAAATGACAGAACCTCTTGGTTTTTAATTACAATTACACTGACTCTGCCCTCATCAGTATCGGCACATTAAATCTCTTAATGGAAACTTCGAAATTCGGACGAGTTGGGGTGAGATGGGGCGGGGAGAAGTGGGTGAGGGGGGGGGGAGACTTTGTATTTAATAAATAATGAAACTTCCATTTAATTGAGATCTTTTATATTAAAAGTAGCGAGCTAAGGTTGGACAGAGTAAAATTAACTACATTTAGTTCTCATAATAATATAATAAATTATTTGATATAGGTGCTTAAGTTGTATAATTATACTTAAAAGTAGAATAGAATTTTGTATTTTAATATGCAGAGGCAAGATATCTGAAATCTTATGTATTTTATATACATAAATCATAATAAAGATTCCGAAACTCGTTGCTCAAAGTCGAAAATTTCCTTCTTTTACGACGCGGAGTATTTACTTTTCAGACAAATATTACCATAGACATAAAAAAAAAAATTAATACACTATTTTTCATGCATTTTGTTTTCAGTAATAATAATGATAATAATTATTATTAAGTAGGAAAAGTGATAATTAAAGTTGTCGATTATTGTAAGCTTCGAGAGAGGGAGTGAGAGAGAAAGGGGGGAGAGAGAGAGTGAGAGAGAGAGAGAGAGAGAGAGAGCAAAAAATAATCTTTAAATTCGATGTTGTAGTGCTGCACGACGTGTGATGGGAGGAATATATTGACCGATGAGCCAGAGAATGTAAAATATATGACGAAATGGGACGTAATTTAATGGATCATCTCAAGTCGTAATTTTCAAATAACGTTATCTTAAATACTTTTTTAAAGTATCTTCAGATGCAAAAGCATCGATCTATTTAAAAATTATCGAGATCACTGGATTTATTCTATCTGGGAATTAATTTTAGCGGTAGATATTTTAGTCTTAAAGATATGGTGATTCAAATATGCATAAATAATAAAACTCAAGTGTCGTTATACTCGCATTAATATTTCTCGCAAAATGCCGTTTATTTTCAAAATAACTGAGCTTTTTATCGTATCGTTTGCTTAAGAACTAATGAAGATAATACAATACTGATGTCGAACGTTCCTAATACCTAACATCAATGAATTTCCAAATACGCGTTAACGATAACTACATCATTTTATCCCAAGAAACGTATAAGTACGCCTACGCTCACGCAATAAGTTACGCATTAAAATTACTATTAACTTGTGATTGGAAACACAAGGAATGGAAAACTATCTTTTCATCCTATACGTTTTCAATATAGCATTCAATTCAATATAGTGAAATTTTTAATATTCACATTTTAATTTTTTAAGCTTTTTTTTAATTTTTTTTTTTTTTTTTTTTTTTAATGAATCTTGTAAAACAATTTAGTTCAAATTCTTCTATGTAATAAATATTTTACTGCCCCCAATATAATGAAGTTTTTCTAAAAAATTTTAGACAAATTTAATGAAAATATTACACTTTTTAAAAAAACATCTATTTTTTAATAATATTTTAACAGTTCTGTAGGCTTTAGTGATGATATATATATATATATATATACATACATACGTATATATAGTTTTTATTAAGGGAAATGTTAAAGGAAGCGATAAAAAATACCTATACATTTGGCATACATTGTATTTACTTTTATTTTAGTTACACGAAAGCTAATAAAAAAATAGTCAATATTCAATATGACTGTGTACAAATTGAAATAATTTCTTGATGAACTGGAGATGTTTCTATATTCATGTAATCGTAATTACAGCTTCGTGTACGTACGTTCCATGTTGTGCATGTGCGTCTGTGCGTTCATGCGAGCGCATTCGAATGTGTACACATTTGAGAAATAGAATGAGCGAGAGAGAGAGAGAGAGAGAGAGAGAGAGTGAGAGAGAGTGAAGTGAGAGAGAGAGAGAGGGGGAGGGGCAGAAAGAGTGAGAGAAATGAACAAATAGAGATAGAGATTTATTTTGATAAATCTATATGCATATAGTCATATCATAAATTTTGATTGAATTTTTTTAAAAATTTCGTTTGGTGATAAAAGTTTTTTATTTTACAGATCTATTGTCTTTTAAAATGCCATATATATTTTATAGATTTTTATTTTTCATATTCACATAACGCGTATGGCATAAGTACTCTGTTCATCGTGAAAATAATTTTTCCAATATCTCAAATAACTATTTAGACATTTAAATGTCCACTAAAAATTCACAAATTTCTGTAAATAAAATGTATATTATTACTTACTTACGGCATTATTGTTATTATTGCTTATTAATAAATAGAGTAATAATTACTGCACGAGTTTTTAGAGTTGATTTACTTATTAGTTCTGTTTTACAATAGATAAGGTCTTAAGCAACCGAGTTTTCGATTTTCCTACTCTGTAGAAATAAAGGAAAATTATGATTTTTACTCATACGACATTTAATGGTTTGATAATAGTATTAATTTAATATTTATCGTTTAATATATGATTAAACTATAATGAGGTTTATGCTCTTAAATCTTTTAAAATTTGATTACATTAAGCGTGTGGTGTTTCTCAAAAAATGTTTATACGCTACGAATTTCAAAACAATTTTATTATTTTATTATAAGATGGACCTAAATATTCCGGGCGCACCCATACAAAGATATCGAAGCAAAATATTACGTAATAGGACAGGCTCGTAAAGCCTTGGGAAGAGGACGTTTTTATAAGTGAAGCTTATAAATGAATAAAATGCAAAAATATTTTTTCAATGATAACATTTCTGGCCCTTTTACGAAATAAAATTACAAACGTTTAAGGGAAATTTCATACTTATATCTCATTCACGACAGTGCAATCCCTAAGACAAATTCAGAAATGCGTTCACGTATTACTACGTATTATCGCAGAATTTTTCCAGTTCTATTTTCCGGGTTTTCTCATAAAGAGATAGGTATTTTAAATAACAAAATGCTGCAACATGAGAAGAAAAGCGTAATTAAGATAGAATAAAAAGAGGAGGAGAAGAAATGGAGTGTGGGGGAGGGGGTGGTTGGGTAAATGTAGATCGATCATCCTTGTAGCGTGTAAATGGCCAATTTAGAAGGCGATTGTGTCTAATTGTGCTTGACAATTGAGGAAAAGATTTATTATTGCTTACTGTAGCGGAGCTCAGCCGTAGCTGGATCTTAAGTTTCTCGGAGGTTAAGTCCCGAGTGCAATATCAGGATAGAGAACGCATTAAGCTGTGCGCACTGAGCATGGGAAGTAAGATGGGTTAAGTGGGAAAAATGCCGGGGTAGGGGAAGAGCGGAATGAAGAATGGCGTGGCGAGTGATGGTCGGTCGTTGGCGAGGGCTGCAGGGGGGCGAAGGGGGGAGGGGGAAGGAGGAGGAGTAGGAGGAGGAAACCCCGGCAGTACTTGTGGGCAAACATGCAAAGTAAAGGTGAAATGTCGAGGGGAGGTGGGAGGGAAATAAGTCAGTCAGCTCGGACGAGCGAGAAGGAGAGACTGGGAATGAATAGAACGGAAGTTAGAAACGCGTGGGCGGGCGGCAGAGTGGCAAAAGAAACGGGAACAAATAGAAGAAAAGTAAAACTGGACGGCGTGACACAATGCTCGAGTCGCGGACCCGAATAATGCACATAAACTAATTTAAATGTTCGTTACTCTTCCCTCTCTGCATATAGTTTCGGTTGTAGGAGGGCCGACCACTTTTCCTTTATTCCATCCAGCTCTTTTGTATTTTATGTGCTACTCGTCTTTTAGCTCTGTATCGCTCCGTTCGGACTAAAACTGGCTCTCCTTCCTTCTCTCCCTCCCTCCCTCTCTCTCTCTCTCTCTCTCTCTATATATATATATATATATATCTGTAGCAGAGCTTTATTCTTTGGTGAGGAATAAAATTTCGAGAATGTGGCGAGAGAGCGGGTTAGGGGCGGATCGGAAGACGAGGCGCATGCAGATTAGAGATTAAATTTAAGTGAATTTCGAATGTTTTTCCCTATTCCTATTTCTTATTACTCTTGTTCCGTGGCACTCGGGTAGGCTCGAGCGAAGGAGCTTATGAGACACGTGCAACAACTGGAGGAACAACATCCACCGGATTTCTTGAGTTTCTAACCGAATAAGTAAAAGGATTGCTCTTACATGTTTTATTATGCCTATCCTTACGTTTTCATTCTTAACGTTTCTATTAACGCTGCAACACAAAAAAAAAAAAAAAAAAAAAAAAAAACCACCTCCTGTGTTCGCTTATTCATTTCATCAATTCAAATACGCCGACTATTTATTCCAATTTATTTTAAAAATATGTCTTCATTATACACGGGGAATGGAGCAACGCGCCCTTCAAACGAGTGAAACTGCAGATTTATTACGATATTATCTACTATACAAACGATCCATTTCTACTAGATCTCATGTATTATTAAGAATTTGTAAATTTATAATCGTCGTTAAGAAAATCATTTTGCTTTATAATTCAAGATACATTTTCTATAAGATATTTATGCTGTAATTACTCATATGTCGGCTCCTCTTGAACAAATAGATATGTCTATCTGCCGTGAAATATATTATATAAATAATGGAGATCGATTTATATTTATATTTATCGTCGATGGCAGTCCGTATAGCTTTTAGTATTCTAAATCTGTATGCGATAAGCTGACCAAAAAATATCCTTTCTATATTACAAGATAAGTTAAAAATCGTTGTAATAAATGATTTTGGCTTATCATTCTTCACCGTTTTAAGCATATAAAACAAAGTACATTTTTCTTTATACTCTTACGTAACGATTCAATTATAATAAACTTAGCACTCTATTATGCTAATTAAAAAACTCTTGATATTTTTGAAAGCCTATGTAATTTAAAAGATTCGTTACTTCTTAACAAATAAATAAATTATTCGACGAGGTATTGTAAAATATTGATTTACACCTTTTTTTACAATCTATGGTTACATTAAAAGAAATAGCTAAATTGAGATTGTTAATGTTAATTATAGCTTTTAGAAAAACAAAGTTTTATTCATATAAAATATAGATTTAAACTGTTAATCGATTAACTTAATTCATTTAAACATTATTTATTATTGAAGCTTTTAATGAATTCAAATTAAATTATTTCTAGCTTCGAATTAAAAATTTATTATATTATTACTCATTCATATCATTTCAAGTTCTAATAAAATTTAATTGATCGTTAATATCAATGTCTTACTCTTAATATATAGATTATTACGTATAAAATACTTATCCATGAATTTTACTATTATTTACAAGGAAGAATATGTAAGTTTATTACTATGTACTTAGCTTTATATTTACCGTATACTGATTTTTATTTTAGTCATTTATATTTTAAAAAAATATCCCTGATTTATTAAAGTTCGTAATACTTATGATATTTTTTTAAATAAAATACGAAATTGCATTTATAAACTCCTAGGAATGAAAACGTTATATTAAAAAAAACTATTATTTTATTTAAAAACTTTTTAATTACTGTTAATAGTATGATAAATTATAGAACGAGAATTGAAAGATGATTAAAAGAATAAAAAATATTCAGAATCAATTTTTTATGAATAGAAAATAAACTAAATTTAATTTAGTCTAGTTAAATTAAATATTTTTAAGAATAAATAATAATACGATCATATATAATGATATATAATTATTTAAATTGGTGAGATCTATAAATTATTTGAAATTTTCATTGATACAATTATAAATATCATATATATATATATATATATATTCGTGCGTATATACGTGTACGTTATATTTATTCTAATGAAACAAATTTATTAGAATTCTTATTAATTGTTTATAATAAATTTGAGAATAAGATATACTTATTCTTCCACCAATTATTTAATATCGTTCAATATTACTAGGCAAATAGTTTTTTTATCCAACTGATGCAGTGATATATATTGTATACAGTGATAATGTATTGATATTTATTTTAGAGCAGAAAACTTAATTTATTGGTGTAGTAAGCGTATTTCGATATAAGTTTAACACATAATATAAAAAAAAGCTAATTACCTAATTATATAACTTCTTGGAAATGTCTTGATATGAAGCTAAATTCTCATTTAATTATTATGAAATTTTTGTATTTAAACTGAAAATGCATTATTAATCGAACTATAAAGGTAAGAATTAATTTGCTTCATTAAAGCATAAATTAAGATATACATGTATATATATATATATATTTATGTTATACGTTTATTAAATCGAATCTTTATCAGATAATTAAGCTCTTTAGAGGAGTAGATTAAATTTTTAATTACTTAAAAATTCAATTAATGTTGAAAAAACGAGTTATCTATTTTATTATCCGGCGGAGGTTATAATTCGTTGAGGTCTATTATTTTTCTTTTTTTTTTTTTACATTTCATAACAATCTATTGTCTTTAAAATACGTGAATGTATATACGATGATATACAGGAAAGTTTCAAGACTCGGAAAGTCTTCGTACGGATTCCGTAAATTAAAATTTAAATGAGGATACGTAGGCACGGACAGGCGTACATGTATTGTAGATGCACGCAAAGGAGAATGCGTGCGAATTGAAAAAGTGTTGAGCTGTAATATGCCGATTATTGATAGTAGTAAGTCAGTAAAATCTTTAGCTGACTTTTCATTGAACAGACTGTAGAAAATTTTAATCTGCCAAACGCCTGGCTTTTGATTTAATGTAAAAAAGCACTATAGGTTTTGCGATAAGCGACTATTATTCATCGAGACGGCGTCGAAAAGTAGAAAAAGTAAAATAGAGAAGAGATGAGCGGTCGGCGGTCAGGCCGAGCGGCGAATGGCAGGGGGTTATTGAGGTGGTGGGGGCGGGGGGATGGGGCGCTTAGAGCGATGGCGACTGGACGGCACGGTGGCCTAGGCGGTGGTGCGGGTGGGAGCGGGACAAAAAGATCAATCCGAAGCTATGAAGTTTAAAAAGGCAAAAACGCGGAGGGCTTCGAGGCCATCGTTGCACACTACGTGCGGCGACTCACTTCATCAGAATTCAAGTGCCGTTAAATACATCCGATGTACGTAACGTTCGGCTGAATGAGAATATATAATAGTAATAATAATAATAATAATAATAACAATAATAATAATAATAATGAAAAAAAAAATAAAGAAAGAAAAGAAAAAATAAAGAAGAAAAAAAAGAACGGGAGGGAGGGAGGGAGAGAGCAAGCTCGACAGGTCGGCCGCTTGGGAATTAAACTGCCCGAGTTGTTCGATTCATCCTGACCGGTGAGCTCGGATTTTTTTTTTTTTTTTCGTTTTTTATAGACTAGTCCAAGATAAACGAGCTTTTAAATATTTCCCTGTCACCGTGGGGGCAACAGCCGCAGGCCAATCCTGAAATAAGCGTCCTGAAGTGCGCATTCATTTAAAATGAAAGCCTCGGCTTCGTTGAAAAAAGCAGCGCCCAGAGAAAATACAAAATTCTAGGAGTAGCTCCCGTCGGGGAATATCGTGAATTAGTGACGTTTGGCGGGGCGGGGGGGGGGGTCGGGATAGATGAGAAAAAGATCTCGGGTTTAAACGAAAGGGAAAGCTTGAGGTGCGAGGGGATCCGTGATGAATGCGCTTGAGCGACGCGAGGAATAAAGGATCGAGATTCTCGAAAATACAACGAATCGATATCTGGGTCTCTGGGTTTCCTCCCACCGACTGCCCCTTATCTATCACCAACCAATCGAATACTTTAATTTTCTTATCCAGCTTGCGCATGTTCCCACTGCACCATCCTAGGCCCATAGCTGATTATACGACCCCGTGCCCCGACCCCTCCATCCCCAGTCCCCAGCCCCCAGTCCCCAGCCCCCAGCCACCAGCCCAATCCCGCCCGCCACCCGCCCCGCCGGTGCACCGGGACCTCATCCGCTGCGGACCTCTCGATCCGCACGTGTGCAGATCCGTAAGCCAGACGTCTGGGAATATCGGTCAACGTTGTAGGACAAGCTCGGAATCCTCGCTTTCGAAAAAAAAACAAACAATAATAATAATAATAATAAAAAGAAAACAACCGCAGGAAACACGCGACCAGGTGATTTTTCAAAAATAATTCTCTGTGACTGGAATACGTCGCTACGCCGCCGCTCCAATTATTATTTTTCTTCTTCTTCTTCTTCTTCTTTTTTGTCTTTTCCGTTTTACCCGACTTCTTTCTCTTTCGGGAGGCTGCTGTTTTTCACCCGCACTCTCCCCCCCCCTCCCTCTTTTTTTTCAATTTCGTATGAATAAGGAGACCGCGACGCCGACCTTGTTTAACGGATTAAGCCCGGATGCGTGGATAAATTGCCGAGTTAGGGCGTCGAATTTTTATTTCGATCCTGCCCCCACGCACCGCGGCTGCCGCCAACAACCACCACTACCGCGACTACCACGACTACCACGACTAGCACGACTAGCACGACTACGACCATCAGCACCGCCGACACCGATTTTTCTGTAATTCAACGCGTCCGACTCTGCGCGGACGCTCGTCAATACTTTCCGGATTTACAATTCCCCCCTCAGCATTCGTTATTCCTTTGGCGAGGAGGTGCACAAAGGGCTCTTAAACTACCGGTTGATTCGCGTTCTTTAACTACAGATTATTATCGCTAATAACCGGGAACGTTATTAATCCGACTAGCTACCCGATCCCACTTAAATATTTATAATTACGCTTTCAGCGCTCCACCCCCGCCCCTTTAACTTTCTAGCTAATAGCAAATTATATGAATAAAATATTGTAATAAAATATGTCACTGTAATGATTAAAATATTAATCGGGACCAGTCAATATCTATCTCATATTTATTTAATTTCGCTTGTCAAAAGAGAAATTCTGAAATATTACTGCGGTCCTAAATACTCTTTTACACGTAAACTAAGCAACAAATAAAGTTATTTTATAGAAGAGAGTATAAATTATTCTTGCACACCAAACATTGTTACGAAGACAGGTTCAGTTACAAAAAAGAAGTATTCCGTATTTTATGATAGTATTATTAGTCGAATAAGAAAATTCACGTATTATATATTGGCGTTGATGTATAATAAAATAGATATTTAAAGATATGATATTCGGATTTAAAATATCTTTTTCATAAAGCGACAGAAATACTTATTTAAGTAAACCAATTTTTATAAATACGTATTAAGATTACATTTATATTTATAATCCTTGAATAAATCATATTCTCAGAAATTTCTAAATATCAATCCTATTTACTTAGTGTTCCACTACAATGGATTATATTAATGTTATATCCTGTTATAAATACTTTCTATAAATCACAATCGCATATTTATGATAAGCGTATGCCTTGTAAATCAATATTTAAAATTTAGCAATCACTGCTTAATGATCCTTTGGGATATACAATAAATAAAATATACAAATGTAAATAAGAATAAGAGTAATACGAAGTACATTAATTTTGATTATCTTTAAATTAATGTTCTCCGAATTCTTTAAGCAAGATAAAATGTCTTCACTAAATCGCAATGTACATATACATGAGATATCGGTTTAATACAAAAACAAAAATAATATAGTACGATAAGCTTATGTTGGCTATTATTTTCTTCACAATTATCAGTGTAATTATTACAATTATTTTTTCATTTCGATTTTTAAGATGTATAATTAACACTTTTGTAATTATACTTGTGCTAAGCCTTAACTAGGCAGATAATGTAAAATCCTAGTAGATCATAATCATAATACGTTACCGATTGTCGTATTTTATTATTGTACTTATGAAATTAAATTTTTAAATGATCATCAATAGAAATGTGAGAAAATTGAAATAGATGACTCAGAGAGGTTTATTAGAATGCAGATATACAAGAAAGATTTACTTGAAAAGAAAAGAAATTAACATTGATCACGTGTTTTCTTTATCAGGCCGTTAACTTCCCCAGTATCTTTTTATTTATTACAAAGACAGGGCGCCATGAAAAAGTACGGATATTTCAATGGCATTAAATGTCAAAGTGATTTTCTTCCGTATAACGATATACAACTACATTAAATTTATTTTTAAATTTTAGGGTCAATACTAAAATGTTTTAATAAATTCATCAACAGTCCACAATATATCATTTCCATCAAAATCATCCGTTACATTAAGTATAAACTGTTGTTGTTTTACTTGTATTAAATCTATATATAAAAAGAAAACGTTTCTATTACCTTAATTAACAAAATTTTGTAGGAGCGTAATAATATTAAAAAAAAATTAATAAACTTATTCTATATAAGGTTTTAATTATTAAGAGGATCACAACAAATATATTTAAAAATAACCGTTAATTAAAAAACACCGTGAAAAAAATTCTAAGTACATGCCTACATTAAAGTATTTTTTAGGCGATTATTACATTGATTATATAATATATTTAATAAATTAAGAAATTAATATAATTTAATAAATTATATTTATATAATGTAGCCAACTGCACGTATACATTTTTATAAAATATTAATAGATGAATAATTTAAATAAGTAATGAGTGTAATAATAAAAAATGTTATTTAAATATAAATAATATCTAATTAGCGTTTATAGAAATAGTTTTGGAACAATTTCCGGCACTAAAAGACAATGTTAAATCCAAATAAAAGGTATGAATAATTGTTCATTAAGTGAGCTTATCTTTGAACATAGATAATATATATTTAATAAATAACGTTTTCCAAAAAAAAATACATGAGCATAATCGACGAATGCTAATAAACAACACTTAATTGTAATTTTAATTCTTTAAAAAAGTTAAGTAAAACAGAAAATAATATCAGAGCAAATATCTTGAATTTTTACTTTCATCCATCGCAAACTTTTTACTTAGTCCACAAAGCACAGTATTAAAAGAGAAAGAGAAAAAGAGTACGAAAACAAAAAAGCGTGCGAAACAATAAAACTAAAAAGGTGTATGCAGATAAGAGAAATAACGTTCTCGCGCTTTTGCTTAACAAAGAAGAAGAAAAAAACTAAGCACCCAATGGTATAGAGGAAAATAAGTAAGAAAAAGAAGAAGGACGAGGAGGTGGTGGCACGAGGGAAAAAGTATCCTCCTCTATAATAAAGCTTCGGCGGTGCTACGTAGGACGCAGCTACATCGTGTAATTGTGGCACTTGAGGCACGACGATCGCGCAAAAAAGAGAAACTTTTCTACAGAATAAGAATGGGGCTGCGTTGCTCTCAAGTACTTCTTCGAAATCATCGTCTATACATGTGGAGAAGGAAGGACAGAGAGCACGTAAGACAGGGTGAAAGTATTATAACGGTCCGGGAGGTGGTCGGAGGACTGGGGTGACGATGAGACGGAGAGATTATACTTGTATGGCGCTTGCGCGTAAGTACATTAGGGATGCTGTAGAAAAACTCGTACCGACACGCGTATATCCCAAAGAATAGGCGAGGAGGCGAGTGGGAGCGAGAGGGAGAGAGAGAGAGAGAGAGAGAGAGAGAGAGAGAGAGAAATGAACAGTGGACAGCGTATAAGGAATAAGAAAAGAAAAGCATAAGAAACAATAAAAGTTAGAGGTAAGCCGGAGCGGGGAATTGCCGGAATTAGATATTAGAGTAAGGAAGAGGGAAGAAAATAAATACCGGCGTGCCGGTGTATTGCTCCGGTAGTATTAACTGCGGCTGCTGCTGCTGCTTCTACTGCTGGAGGTAATACCTAGTGGCGGCGGTAGCATAAGTAGTAGTAGTAGTAGTAGTAGTAGTAGTAGTAGTAGTAGTAGCAGTAGTAATGATGGTGGTGGCGGCGGTGGTAAAAGAAGGAGCACAGAAGCTACGAGTAAAAAAGGCGTTAAGACAGAAACGAAGATATAACGAGCCGTGGCGCAAGAGGAGAGCGGGACAAAAAAAGGTGAATGGTAGGCGTGGAGGGGGGGGGACAACAGCACAAAGCACGAATGATCGCGAGGCATCGCGGGGACAGAGTCGGCAAAAGCCGAGAAGATATATCGAAAAAAGTGTAGAAGATGGGTGCTCGAGTCCGGAAAAAGGGGCGAAACAAAGGAAAAACTTGCAAGATGAATCGCGGACGGAGCGAGAGACTCGCACGTACATGTGCGACCCGTGCATATATATATATACACACACAGCGGACGAAGAGTCCGCTTTCCTTTAGAATTTCGACCAAATTTCAATAAGCCGAACCCCAATAACCCTCTCATCCCATCAATTATTACTCCAATTTGATCTATTTTTTTTTTTTTTTTTTTTTTATACATATTGATGATACGTAGATGAATTTTTTCCCGACATTTATATTTAGCTAAATAATCCAAAGCCATAAAATAATCCTTGTAATAATAATCCAGAAGCTTCGTACAGTTTGCAAGGCTAAACTTTAAGTTTAGCTAAACAGTGTTTAAATTAGAGTCGAAGAATATTGAAAGTCAGTTTAGTATTGAAAATCGCTGCAGACCTACTTACTATTCTAGCAAAGATTACGCATGACGGCTGTACTCGTTCATATAATCGCCGTACACGTGCAAAATCACACCTTAATCGATCGTGAAACGTAGACGAAGGTAACGACTAAGTATCTATTTTGGAATAAGATTCGCGCTCCGTCAACTCTGCCTTTCATCGACAACATTTATTATAAATCCACTAGAAATTTATGCGAAACTAAGATTAAACAAATTGCGGAAAGCGTCGTAAGCTGATGGAATTCATGTTAGTCAAGCATTTTATTTAAATCTTCATTACTTTCGCACTATCGATTCATTAGGTTCCACATACGTGAAAGGCCGCACAAAAGATCATTATTATTTTATGCAAAAAAGTAATTATCAATTTTAATGAACCTGTGCGGGCATATATTCATAAGCCATCTACAAACTTTTACAATTTATGGAAATTGATTGTGTTTCGTAAACGTTATTATTATTTTCATTGTACATGCTGATACGTTGAAGCTAATGGTATAGAAATATCTGATTTTTATTCCTCTGTCGTATCAATATTATCAATATCAACTCATGACCTTACGCAAAAAACTGATTTATCAATTTTTAAAATAGCCATTAGAAGTGCATTTGGGTATTGTTTCTTACGTACATTATCGAATTAGTAAATGAAATTATGACAATACACCAGATAAAACCCCAAAAAATTGATTTCTATGGCGATTTCTTTGTACTTTTATCGAGTCGGGTGGAAAAGATTACGGAACTAATGTAACATAAACATATTGTTTAATAGGAAATATTCAAGAGAATTGATAATGCAAGTATGTGGGTATTGAAGGTAGAATAAAAGTATGAGTAATAAGTAATGAATATATAAATATAGTCGGAGGAAATATGATTTGAGTATAAAATCATTGGGCGTTATGAATAATTTAGATAACCCACAATATTATTTTAAGCTTGATAATCTTTCTTCTTTTTTTCTTTTTTTCTTTTTTTTTTTTATTGCAGTTGGTTCATACGCCCGAAACAATATACATGCCAAGCACAATCAATCACCGGAAAATTGCAAACTTTGCAGATATTATTTTTAATAGTTAAATAAAGCAGAATATAAGCTTTGACGTCGTTTCCTTCCTTCTCTCTCTCTCTCTCTCCTCTCTCTCTCTCTCTCTCTCTCTCCCTGGACTCAGCTCGGTTCAGCTCAGCTCAAGATAACTAAGGGGGGAGGGGGGGGACAAAAAGCGAGGGGCGAAAATAAGAGGAGTTCGTTTACCCAGTGGCTGCAATGCCGTGAAAAAAGCCGCGGGAAATAAAGAGTATAAGCGCCCACATATCCAAGCAGCCGAGTAAAAAAAAGGCGGTCTCGCTTGCAGCGCAGGTGCAAACAAGAGCATGAAAAAATACGGACGTTTTTACTTGTCTGATGGAAAGCCGTCGACTCGAGAGGCTAACTTTTAGGGCACAGACTCATGTGAGCCCCGACTAAGCTCAGGCATAACGATCGCCATTACTATTGTTGTTGTTGTTCTTGTTGTTGTTGTTCTTCTTCTTCTTCTTCGTCTTATTCTTCTTCTTCTTCTTCTTCTTCTTCTTCTTGCTATTTATAAGCAAATTGTAGAACGTCACTGTTTCAAGAGCCTAAACATGAACTTGTGCATATTTCATTGGCCTTCGATTGTTTCGTTAATAATGCCTTTTCCCAAATACCTGCCCATACATTTCTTTATCAAATCGCTATTTCATTATTTATTACATAATTATTTCACAGCCTGGCTCGTACTCTTCTTTATCCTTGTACGTATTACGGCCTCTATCGGAACGTGTCCATTGAAAATTATTTCAACCCTTGACTAAGCTCCGCTTGTTTACTACCCACCACCCTCGTGTAAAATATTCTCATGTAAAAAAACAAACTTCCACCACGATGGAACGTGTTATTATTATTAGAGAATTATTTCTACATATGAATGGTAAAAATTTTTTTAAATGTTTATTAATGTTGTTCCACTTTCGATTGTCTTTCGACGTAGGAAATAGGACCCAATTGATTACAATCCAAATAAGAGTATATTATAATCCACACTCTTTCTCAATTCTCTTCTTCGCCTTTTTTTTTCTTTTCTTTTCTTTTCTTTTCTTTTTTTTTTTTATTTTTCTTATAGAAGGACAAATAAATTCCACATATTCAATATTACTTTCTCACATTATTTGGCATAACAATGACTTTCCTTATTCATAAATAAACAATGAAGTTTCATTGTGCTTAGAGGGAGAGTGAATTCCCGGCTTATTCAATTAGTTATAACAAATAATTTCCTTTTAGAAGGTATGAAAAATTTAAATTGGCACATATTATTCCATACCTTCCTAGAAGTAGTAATTAGCACGTGGAAATTAATTTGTGCAGATGCCATTTTCTTACGATTAATGCCATTTATATTATACTTATGCATATTACACTACAGATTTTCAATTGCAGTATATGAAATAATTTATAATTAAGGTAAAACTTCTCCGACTATTGAAGTTAATGTACATTTGCACGCGTACATAATTCCTTAGAAAATTATACTTGTAGAGTTTGTTGATGAGTGCCTTAGACACATTATGAGCATTCCATTCCAAGTTTACCTTCTAATGGCTTTTAACTCATTTAATACGGTATCATTGTTACATTTTCCAATGTAGGATTATACATTTATTTTTCAAATTAATTAATATTATATTTTATGTATTTGTTATACGCAAATTTTTACATGTCTCTCAATTATTATAATATTATTTATATTAATTTATTATAGATTGCTTTAATAATCCATGAGATCAAAATTAATTCATTGATTTCATACGTTTCTGTTATATAATATTTTCGTGAACTATTAATGTACAATAAAATTCAGTTATAAATTTTTCCTTCACGAGATTAAATGTCTATAGAATATAAATTTCATAAATCGAATTTAATTAAGTCCGATTCTGCACAAGTTACAAAAACAAGATCATGCTTATTCTAATGATCCATTTCGGACATCAGTACAATTATAATTACGTAATTACCTAACGATACAAAAATTTCATAATATTTGTGTTTTCGTGTTTCATATATTTTATTATATTCGACGCTATTATTCCCTTCTATAAGGCAAATTTTCCAGAAAGAAAATTTCTTTCTTTCATTTGTTCGCCCAATCCATATTTAATTAAGAGAATATCAGATTTTTCAACAAATATTCCGTACTTGTATTATAATAGTTAAATGTGTAATTAATTTAAAATTGAATGAAATATATAATAATTCCATAAAAATATAAAAATTTAATTCAACTGCCAAGTCAGAATAATAGTTCCAGAAATGCATATACAACTTATACACGATTTTTTAATATATATATTGCATTCGAACAATCCACAAATACAATATTTACTTAAATAAAAATCATAATATCATTAGTGGAAATATTACTATTACAACATTTTACGTTTATAAATAAGTTATCATAAGCTATTATAAAATCATGCATATAATACATTTCCAAAGTATTTTATACGTTTAATTGAATATTCATAAATGTTTTTTAATCTGTATAATATCTGAAACAAATCAATATGCATTACAGATTTCTAGAATTTAAAAATTTGACGTTTTGAAAAATAGTAAAAAATATAAAAGTATTTATATTTATATGTTTTTAATTTTGTCCCGTTTTATCTCTAATTTAAACATAGAGATATATATGCATGTCGAAAGAAAATATAATTACATTATTAACAATATATCGTTTCATGTATATGTATGCAGTCAAGTATGAAAGAATCTTTATAAAAATTGTTTAAATTATTTATACAGTTTGGGATTTCGATGTAAAACGTTCGATTCGTAAAATACAGTTTCTAAAAGATGCTAAATATCATATTAAATATATTTATTATATTATATATTTATTATATTATTTATTATATATATATATATACATACATACATAGGATTTCTTTGCATAAGGAATGACGATAATTTTTTCTTATTTTCTTTTCAAATATGTACAAATCCATTTTTAAAACAAAATAATTTTCTTTACGTTTTACACGAACACTGTGACTGCAAAAATATTAAAAGTTTATAATTTGAATTATATGCTTTTTTTTAAAGCATCTATTTCAATTACATACTAATGCAATCCTAAGCTAAGGGTGATAGATAGGCTAAATATACGTTAATCCATTTTCAAATTACTAGGTATTTAAACAGCTCCAGTACATTAAAGATAAGACAGGAGTGATATTATTGAAATTTAATAAATAATAATTTTGATTGACTGAATAAATCTCCGTCCGAGCTTTCCTAAAATTATTGATACTTTTTTAGTGTTTATTAATTTCATATTATACAATTATAAGTATAATAATGAATTGAAATCTGTAAATAATACGTTTGACGTAATTAATAATCTATGGTATATACTATAGCAATATTTAAGCTGATTCGAGTATTTCCGTATTTATATCCGTTGAAAGGTATTTTTGAATGATATTTTGCATTAATTTTATATTAATCGAAATCATTTTGCTTCATACATTTAATGACTTCATAAGTTTAGATATTTTATTTACTTTTACGGATAAAATAAAATATAATGCTCGGACGTTGATATAGATGCATAGTAAAGATCATTAATATTCCTTGTGCAAGGCTTGACTTATGAGTAGAAGTTATAGTGTTTATAAAATAGTAGAGATTTTGAAAATTTTTTCCAATTTATCGCTTATAACAAAATATCGAAATATTAAATTATTTATTCTGTATAATAAAAACGGCATCAAAATAATAAAAATCTATTCATTGACCTACTTACATAATCAATATTCTTCTATATATATTTTATATAAAATCTAGTAATGTACGTATAGCAAACAGTTTTATTGCCTTAATCTTGATACTCATTAAGAAATTCCTTACGTTTATTATTCAGTATAAAATTTGAATGCTGATCTATTTTTCTTTCTATACTGTACCCGTTAATTTTACTTACTTTGATATTAATTTTCTTCTAATGCTTAATCCTTAACGTTATCTTATTATTCAACATATAATATTCTTTTAATATTTATAATTATTTAAATTTTATAAAATAGCTTTTTTATAGTACTCTCTTATTGTTTACATTTATTGTTTTTTTTTCTCCATATTACCATACCTGCTTATAAAATTAATTTTATACGTATAATATAGGAAGCTTTTCATTTTTACCTGCCTTTCGTTAGCACCTACATACTAAAACCGTTGTTCCTGCATATTCAATCTAAAAGTTATTGTATTTATTATCCTCATCGACTTTTATCCGACCGATAATTGTAATTAATATTAAATAAAATGCTGCGAAATGCAGTTTTTAGTCTGTAAAATCTAGTATAAAATAATTTTAAATAAAGAGCTTCCGTAGTCGATTAGAATCTACATGTACAATTATTCATAGCACGCATTATAATAATGCCTTAGTAAATGATTTATTTAGAGTAGAAAAATTGTTGCAAGCACTTTTTTATTTAATTATTGTAGATAAAGTCATTACTATAAATGTATACAAACTCAAAATGGTATTTATTATTTTTTTTCGAAAATGCATCAAAAGATCAAATTCTAATAATTTATTACAAGATCCAATTATAATATGGGGTCGTTCGTACTAACAAGAAGTTATGTATTACGTAACATTCATTGTATGCGGGAATTATAATGTTATTTTGCCTGTTCATTATGAATAAAATTGTAAACATACAATTGCTTCTAAGAAGAAATAATCTTTAAAACAAAATCTCATGTCCTACAATAAAAATAAGTTTCGCACTATTTTACAATTTTTCAACGTACTGTAATTATAATTTTTTATTTTTATAAATTAATAGTTCATTTGAAAATTGCTATTTTTATGCCTCTCTATGTACTATAATGTACATTGCATTCTTACTACGGATAATAATAAGGCTATAATGTATATAATATAATTATAATAATAGTATAAAGATAATGACATAATTGTTACAATTATTTTCTCCTGCTTTCTATGCATATAATTCAGATATGAATTAATATTTCAAGATTAACTGTAGGATTTCACTAGTAATTCTCAATGCAAATCTTTACAAATGAATGAAGAACTTTTAATTTAGATAGGCTATCGTTTAAAATTTTAATAACATTTACAATGAAACGAAATGAGAAATAAATAGATAAATATAGAGTACAATTTTTTTTTATTTTAAATTACAAGATATTATAATTATAATCGCTACAAATCCAGTGTTAAAAAATAATTTTACGAAAAAAGAACTCTCAGAGGAATGTACAACTCTATTGAATATGAGTTACTCTAGCTTGCGCGATACTATTAAACGGCTTATTTAAAAGATAAAACTAATTGGTTCAACGAACGCAGTAATTAAGACTTTCGCTATATATGATACGGCATAAGTTTAAGAACTGTAGAGAATAAAAAGCATTTTTAAAAGCAAATGTACAATATTAGGAATTATAAATAAAAAGTGTAGTTTTAATTAGTAAAGTATATAGTTACAATGACCCAAATTTAAGGAAATTAAAAAAATATATATACGCACGCGCGTACTTTATATATATATATATATATATATTTATAAATGTATATGTGTGCATATGCATTTATATACATATTTGAGTGATAAATTATACAGCCCGTGAGGTTGAAAAAAAAAATAATAAATAAATAAAATAAAGGGGGGAAAATACTGACGGTAAAAGCCATAGAAAAATGTTTTTAGCTGTAGGAAATGATTATTAAAAAAAGAAGATGTTAAAAATATATTTTGATAAAATACCGTGACGTAACGAAACACATAAATTAAAATATGTATAGGAATGTGACGGAGAACTTTTTAAATAATATCGAACGCGATAGTACAACGGTATAAAAAAAAAAAAAATTTAAAGTCAATTTTATTTAATACGAACTGAGACGAAAGTAATGCAAGGAATTAATAACGATTGAATAATGGAAACTGGATAGAATAAAAGTTCTTAAACTAATACACTAATCTTAAATGAATGGAAGGCTAAACATGATGTTAACTTAAATTTTCTGGAATAACAAAAAATTGCTGAAAGGTGAATAGTAATGAGCAAAAAATTAAGAGTGCTCGGAAAATATAATTAAGAAAAGAAAGATAAGAGATATAAAATGGATGATATTGGAGGAAATTGTAGCTGAAACGAGATGGTATAAAAAAAATTCGATAAGATAACAATCTGAAAATTATTGAAACGTAAATATAAAATAAACATGAAAGTGAAGAAGGCATAAAGCAAAAAAGACTGCCTCGGGTATTAGTCTCGTTAAGTGCTATAATAAAAGATAAATGAGAAAAATACGTGTATTCAAATAAGAGGAAACGCATAGAATAAATGTATAATTTACATTAGCGATGTTTTTAAAAATTCTTCATCCCAATGTCCTTTAATAATTTATCACAAAATGCAGTGCCGGTGCCGAAGAATTTTTTTTGTTTTGTTTTCTTGTTTTTTTGTTTTGTTTTTTTTTTTTGTTTTTATAAATAAAAAAAGTACTAAATAATAAAGGATGAAAAAAGCGACGCACATGTCCCGAAGGGGCGGGTTCCGCTTTTAAAAGTGATTTCTTTAAATAAATATTCAGGGGAGTATTTAAAAATTAACTTTGTCAATAGAAAGTTAAAAAGTAGTCGGAAGTCGGTTGAATAAAAGTGACACTTTGGCATGCGGAGCGAGGGCAATAATAAAAAGTTACGAACTACAGAGGCTGGCTGAAGGAAGCCAAAATAAAAGTCGGCTAAAATACGCTGGGGAAGTAGATAAGGTGGAAGAGGGGGTTGGGGGAGGGGGGGAGAGGGTAAGGAACGCGCCCGCGGACGTTCAAATATAAAAATCAGCAATAAATGCAAATTATTGGACAACGACAAGCTCTTCCGGGAGAAATGTCTCGGGAGAGCGGCCATAAGCCGATGTCGAGAGGTTCGCCGAGGGGGTAGGAAAGCGAAGGGAAGGAGAATGGCCTGGGCGCTGCTCTAGAGGAAGAAGACAAAGTGCGCGGAATGCCAAACATAAAGGTGAAATGCATTTAAGAAAGCTAATACTACGTACACGTAGTTGTGGCGCAGAGGCGCTCGCACGCGCCAAAGAACCAAGACGTCCGAAGCATATTTGAAGGGGCGACGAGGGCGCCCCTTATGGCTTATATAGGCCGTTTTTTGCTCACGTATGCACTCCTCGATAGTCTCGAGTGGTACGTTCCACGTCAAATTTCAACGCGGAGATAAAGCGCCAAGTTATTTCGAGCCCGATCGACTATTTATGATCGTTTTATATCCTACGCCCTCCCCACTCGTCGCCGCCACCCCTCCTCATCCCCCCTCCCCCCAACCGTATCATCGCTACGCTTCGTCTAACGAATCTAGCTAATCGAGAAAATCCGGAAGACCGTGACGAGGGTCAGGACAACAAAGGAGCGTCGCTTTCTTTCCCATTAGCGTACAAAATTATCGCAAAATATCGAAAACTGTCGAATTTTCATTGGAAAAGATCGACGGATAAAAGTCCACGGCAAAAAGGCTTAATGTATATCAAAAGCCGGGTGGGGGGTGGGGGGGCAGGCGGATGGAGCGCGAAGTGGAGAGACTCGGTCACGAACCCGAATTCCTCTCTTAAAGGCTGATAGTCTAAGAAAAAGCGGATAAACGGAGGGGAGTGGGTAATGAAACGTGAAAAGCCGCATTGTAACGAATACCGGTTAAAGGTCCTTGTGAAAAAGATCTTTCAGAGGTGGAGTGAGTGTCGATCCTACACGATCGGAGACATTGGCCGAGACTCGGCTACGCTAATAATGACATAAGCAAGCGACATTCTAATTCCCTTTCACCCCCAGCTACAAAAGTATAGCCGAAGACTAAGCTACCGCCGCTGCATCCGATACCGCCACCACCGTCGCCGCTGCTGCCGCCGCCGCTGCCGCCGCCGCCAACGTCACCACCGCGGCCGTAGAATAGCTGGAACACCTTTGGCCCACTGACGGACGCACGCGCACACATGACGGCGAGGGAGACGAAGATAACGATGCTGGCTGACGAGGGGCTAGGAGAGGGGGTTCCGCGGCGCAAACTCACTGGCTCGGGGTAGCTGGAGGGGCACTGGTGGCGAAATAGCTGTGCTCGCTCGTGGGGGTGGGGGCGGTCTGGCACCCTTCCAGTTAGCTATCTCTCTCTCTCTCTCTCTCTCTCTCTCTCTCTCTCTCTCCCTCTCTCACTCTCCCTTCCTCTCTCGCTCGCTCCCGCAGGCGTCATCCTCGTACGGGGGACTTCGGGGGGTTGGAGCTGGAGCTCTTGCTGCAGTCTCCACCGGTGAGTTTCCGTTCGAGGTACGCTACGTAGTCGGACCGTTTCGCCACGCGCTCGTCCCTTCAGTCCCTGGCGCGATCGCGAGGAGTTGATCGAGTTCCTCGAGTCTGACCGCGCGCCGACCGTTACCACTCGGTCATCGACCGGTGCTCCGTGGCGCGGAGTGTCGGGACCCGTCGATGCGCCCCGGGGGATGATCGGTTTGTGATCGGTGACCCAGTGACTCGCGGTCTACCGTACGGCACCGCAGTGCACTGTTTAGCGATCGAGCTCTCGATCGCTCATCGATCGAACGGCCGCATCTCCGAAACTCGGTGCGATCGCGTGTGCCGCCCCGGTCTCCGCGATCCTCGAGCCCGATCACGCGCTTATGTCGTAACGAACCAAGTGCACGAACATAAAGGAGAGATGTGCTCGGCTGCCGTCGGCACGACGAGATCCAAAGGATCCGGACTCGTCTCTGCCAGCCTCCTCTCGTCCCGATTCCTCCTGCTCCTCCAATGGATCCTCCATTGTCTTGCAGGTTCGTATCGTTACTACATTCATCCAATCATTCCGTCCTTCAACAATTTCCACAGTTGTTTCATCCGGATGACTTGTAACGCTGTTCTAATTCACGCGGCTCGGTGAGGAGGGGGGTGGGTGAAGGAAGGAAGGGACATTTCGGTCCGACTAATACACTTGGATGTTTATTGTGCTTGTCCGGTGTGAGCAATTAGCCGCATTTCTCATTCCATTTCCTCGCTCGGATTATAAGATTTCGGGGTATCGAGGCGAAACGCTCCTCGCTTTGTTCGCGTAAAAGACGTAATAGACCAGGTGCTATCGTTCCGAGTGACTTTTCTCAATACTTTTCTACTACAGGAGCGTTATTATTAAAAAAAGAAAAAAAAAAAAAAAAAAAAGAAAGAAAGAAAGAAGAAAAAAAAGGAAAATGAAAGAAAGAGAAAAAAAACTTATTAGGCTTTGGTGATATCCTCTCGAGCGCTTGGATTTTTTCTTCTTCTCTTATTTTTCTTTCGGGTGTTTTCGTTATGAAAACGAGATTTTAATTTTATATACTTTGGAGGCAGATGGGAAAGCCGGGGATGTTCATTTATAAAGATGAGGGCGCATCGTAAAAAGTATAATTACCGTAAACTAAAAGGGAAATTTTCATTTATGTTTTAATGTGAGTCGAAAAAAGCCCTTCCGCGCAACTAACTATCTTTGTTTTGTTCCGCGGCAGGCAATCGCTTGTTAACATGAAAATGCAGAGGCCAGCCTTTTGCAACTTAAACAGTAGTTTAATTTGACTTTTTCCCCGATAGCGACAATCTCCCGCACAGAAGAATATCATTTCCTACAATTACCTTTATCTCGCGCAAGATTTAACTTAATTCTTCCGGCCTCCGTTGCACATTGGCCGAAACAACCTTGGCAAATACTAATGCAAAAGCATCGCTGATATTTAAACGACGAGCTTTAAGCTCTTCCCTGTCCCGTACTACGGTATCTTACGACTTCAACCGCCTTATCCTTACCCTTACCCTTTTCTCAGTCCGTTCATAATAATCCTCTTGCTTGCGCGCATCCTTAAAGGGTAAAAGCGAAATAATCATTTTCATGACGCGATTATTTTCATTAGTAATTATTTACATTTACGTATTCGCTTGTCCATTTCATAAGAGTATTTCAATAAACGAATCGACAAATACTAGGAAATTTATCGACGATTTTAAAGTCATATAGATTATATTATCCGAAATATCAGTTATGTATTCAATATTACCGAACCTCAGAACAATTAAATACTTGGAAGGAGAAGTGAAACTTTCTTAACTCCAATTACCTTTGCTGCATACATATATGCAGATATATTGTTGGAATATCGGTCGGAACCACATCTACTTATACTACATTAGAATAATTCCAAAGACAGATACAAACTGCTTTAATCAAGGATTATGTGCTACTAAAGACCCGTACGTGTGGCTTTAAATGCCTGTGTGCCTCGGTGCCTGTGTGTCCGTATTTCCATGTCTGTACATATTGCAAATATAACGGACGATTCCTTTTAAGCTTAAAATTTTCAAAATTCAATAAACTCGGTTAATTTCAACGGTTTTACAAAATAGTTCTTAGGCTTACCATAACATTTTACAAATAGCTATGCAAATTTATACATGTAAAATTCATCATTGTTGATATAACGGAATATTCGTAATGAGTAATACTTTTTATTAGCGAATTAGGAAAAAGTTGTGCATAGTTTTCGTTAAATTTAATAAATTATTATTAAACTTGGCATAGTTTATAGGGATAACTTTAAGACTTGAGTCAATGCCGTTGAAAATTGTAAAAGGAAATAAATTTATGAGCTTATGGAGTTGAAAACTGACTGAATTAGTGTAAACTTTCGGCTGGAATAATGTTTTTCGTAGTAAATATAGTAATTTAACGACGTTAAATTTAAAGGAATAATTTTGAAAATTATTCACTTAATTAATAATTAATTATGGTTTATTTAATGTTGTGTAAATAATTTGTTCGAGGGAAGTTCACGTGTTAGAAAAAAAGCATTTCTCGGATTAAGAATTAAGATTGATTTATAGACGGTAATCGATTAAAAAATTAGAAGAATAAGAAATTACAAAGTTAGCGTAGGTATAAGGAAAACATCGTTTAATTACCTGGAGTTCTGTAAATTTATAAAATAGAAAAGAAATTTACCGAGTTATCTCTTTAAAAACCCCTTCGTTTTTCCTGTAATTGTGATACAATGAGAATACTTGGCTAGAATGTAGCACATAATAAATCTTGGCTAATCAAATGCCGCAATACGTTACTATTGAATTCGGCCTAATCTGAAGTTATTCGTTCCTCAGCTTACTCCTGCAAATTTCTACAATTAATTTTGAGAAAATATGGGCCATTACGTGTGTATTATGCTATACCCAAGCTGAACGCGACCAGGCTTGATACGCTAAATACGCTAAAGGAGAGCTTAAAATCACATTATCACTTTGTATTTAAGAAACATATCGAGGACAATGGATAAAATTAATAGATGTTACAGCCATGTAGTTGTGCGAACATTTATATTGTAGCGGAGCACATATTGCCGTATGACGGGCCGTTATTGTACGTAATGGAGATGGCATACGTAACGGCGTATGCGCGCAAATCCATGTGGACGTATACACTTACGTAATAAGAGCATCGGAATACTTAACTAGAGCTTTTGAAATAGAAATAATTGATGGAGCGCAAGTGCGAGCAGTCAAAGTGTAAGATTCAAAGTAACGTTGAAAAATCTTGATGGCTTAACGAGCGCCTTATTAAAGTTCTCTGGCCTTGATGCTCTTTACGTGAATATCTGCTAAAAAATAAAAGAAAAAAAAATAGGAAAAAAAATAGAAAAAAAAAATGATTTGTACGGGATAAAGAAGGATGGTCGGGTATTAAATTGAATTAAAGAAGCATTAATAATATCAGGGAGTCGAAAAGAATGATTAACTGGCTGGGTTTAAGCAAGCGGAGAGGTTAAGCAATTCGATTTGACACGGAATGGCCCATATAACGCGGAGCTCCGGCACAGGGGCGGGCATAATGGGCATAAAGCCCGAATGAGCGCGTTTCAATGATGGGAGTTTCTTTCTTGGGCTCGCGAGCAAACAAGCCCGTAATATATGTGCTTACGCGGCTTCCTGCAGATAGATAGATAGATAGATAGGTAGATAGATAGATAGAGAGAGAGAGAGAGAGAGAGAGAGAGAGAGAGAGAGAGAGAGAGAGAGAGAGAGAGTGGCCGGAACCGTATAATCGGGGAGCTCGGGTATTTGCCCGGAAACAATCGGGGAAACACAAACAACGCGTACACCCGCGCGGAGGGGTTTCAGACCGAGGCGAGCCACTTGTTCGTAACCGGATAAATATTGAGCCGACAGAGCCTTTGCAGATAGTTAATTGGCCGGTAATGACGATTAAATGCGCGAAAAGCTCGCGAATCAGCTCGGCCCCGTTAAATTCACGATGAGTCGCTTCCACTTTGTTTGCCAAAGACCCCCTTTTCCTTTCAAGATCCTTGAAAAGCGTTCGCGCGACGAGCCGCTGCATTTAGAAATATTAATCCAGCCAGTCTCGCCCCCCCCCGCCACGCAGCGTGGGCTTACGCGTGCAACAAGCGGGCTCCGCGCGTCGTTATTGTCGAATTACGAGCATTAACCGTTTCTCTGATTACCGACGAGCCCGATGAAAATGAAAAATTTTAATATTTCGAGTACCCTCCGTTATGCGCATTAGGTGTACGCGCCGCCCCCGCCCCTCCCCTTCGCTGCATCATTACCTACTTTCAAATACTAATTAGGTTGTTATTCTACACAACAAGGCATCCTAACAACGGTTTGTACTTTTTATATTATCAGGCAATGGATTTCTCTGAAAAGTACATTCGAGCGTTTCACATAGAACGGCTTATTTCACTTTTATTTCATCAGCTGAATAAGAGATATGAATTTTCTGCTACAACGGCCTCCCGCAATACTTTCCCAACTTAATCTGCTCCTTTCTGTCGGTATGAAACGTTCTTTACTAAACAGACTGCGAGCGAATTCATCGATAATTATCGGAACGCGTGCGTATGTATTACGGGTAATTATTGTATCGCAAATGATTGGAGAAGCTCCGTATTATGTATGGGGAACATCGACACCTCAGTTTTAAAATCCCAGTTAAATAATACTGTGCATGGTAAAGGATTACTTTAATAATAAACTGTCCGTGGAGGAAAATATTTTTAAAAACTGTAACCAACAGCAGTACATTTTTAAAGAATATATCGTTACGGTGGCACATGGAATTTCCTCGTTTGACGATTCGCCACTCGCTGGAAACTTATAAATTTACTATATACATCGAGTAATGGCGAATAAAATTTCATTTCCGACGGGGTTATTACAATGAACGTCGAAATTACAATTAATACGATTAAATTAATTAGTAAAAAGGAAGGAATAAAAAGATTAAATATAAACTTTATTTACATTACGTGTACTATAATATATCAGTGCCAGAAATATATGGAATAAGCCTGCCTCACTTGTAAACAGAACAGCTTGTAAATATTGACTACAATTACTTTCGAGCTTAAACAGAAACAGTCATTGAGTATGAAAATATTTTTTTATTGCCAAAAATAAAAAAATTAATCATAAAATATCCAATAAGATAAGATCGTTTGTATCTCGTGTTCGATAGAAAATATTTGTCAGCATTTCAGCTTAAAGTTCTTTACTGCCCTAATTCTTATTTGATAAAATAATATATACGTATCGTAAAGAAAGAAACTATGAACAAAGAATGAGGGGAATTCCGTTGTTAATATTAGAAGTTTTATTAAAATATCTAATAATACCGATGCTCACTTACGTATAACATATACGTATAACATATCGCCTAACATAAGATACAAGATTTAAATAAAATCTTCTTAAAACGAGTGCTGATTTTCTTCCGTTGACATAGAAAACTAATACAAAACATTCTATTCACTACTGGTAAATATTTATAAATAGATACGCAGTTAATGTAAAATTATAAAAATTCTTATTACAACTTTAGAAATTAAGTGGGCGATTTTTTGATTAATTTTTATAAAAAAATCCTCTTTTAAATATACGTTTTAATAAAGTATCGTATATTTATAAAATTTTTAAATGTCTTTCGTTTTATAGTTTCTTACATAGAATATTTCCTTTTATAAATGACGAAAATTCTTTAACATGCGTTTTAATAAATTTATTAATACAACAAAGCTATGTAATTTGTCAAATATTCCTTATTTAAGACTGAAAAATCTATTAAAATAGTATTTCTTTATTTATTTATTTATTTACTCACTTAATACTTCCTACGTGTTAATAATGAAAAATGTCATATAAAATATACGTTGAAAGCACATGTAGATCTAAAATATTCGTGAATATACAAGTTTTAATTCATATTTGTAATACGTAATCGTGATTAATTAATGTGCTTGAAACAATAAGGATGAAATTCATAAATTAATTGTAAAATTAAATTCGATTATCATTATATTTAATTATTAAGTTGACAGTAAAATAATTTTTACTCAAACAAAATGCGGCTTACAAATTCTTGATAAGTACATAATGAAATAAATATTCAATAGTATAATGATATAATATTTACCAATGATGGCCTGTTCAAATGGTACATATAACTGTAATCAAATGCGCAAAATAAATACGCGTAAGGTCATATAAAGAAATATACGGACGTATATTTATTTTTAAATTGTGTTCTTTGTTGAAAAGTTTCATTATATATTTTTTTCTAATATTTATTGTAATATTCCAATTTTTAATTCGAATTTTTTATCAAATATATGAATACGGGTCATTAGATTTTTAATTGGAATAAATTTTATTCATAAGAAATAGATAATGTTCGTGTATATATTCAAAATAGGAAGAGATAATCTAAGAAATTTAAGTAAGTAAAACTTATTAGCGAACGTCATTATGAGACAAATTACCGTCAATATTGAGTTTTTAATCCATTATATATTCAGTGAAAATTAGCGAATTCACTTATTGTACTAGTGAGTTATCATATTTATATGAGACTAACAGATTAACATAACTTAATTATAATATTAAAATTTCATTAATTACATTAATTAACTCAAAGCTCACAATAATATATTGTCATTGATTGTACGTCTGTCTTGTGTACGTAATTAATGCATTCAATTCAAGTGCGAAGAAATTTGTATTAAATAAGACAAAGTCAGACAAGTTACGTACACAAAGAACTGTTTTGTGAAACAGTTTTATAAATTCTATCTATTAATGTGTGTACCTGATTAAAGATTCTGAACATCTCGACTACAATCGACAATAAAATAAAATATTATGAGTGAAATAAACTTTTGAAATAAATTCTTTTTGTTTAATCTTGAAAAATAATTATACCTTTTCAGAAATGTATAAAATTCTAATAATAACAATAATATATCTTTTTAATTCGTTGTTTTCTAAAATTTCAATGAATATTATCGCATTGAGTATGATATATAGTAACTTCATTTTCTATAAATATTTACACTTTCATTTAGTACGAAATCAATCAAACTATATTTCAAGAAATACAAGAATAATTTCCAATTCATATCGGCCAATGTTATAAATGTAAAAAATTGTTAACATTATATTACTTTGATGAATTCGATTTTAACGTTCAAATAGAAATATACTTAATGTCTTAATGATAAATTTACTTTTACGTCTTCACGTACTCTACGTTATATATAACTTAGTATTATTGTATTAATATTATAGAACAAAAAAAATAAAGATTAAAAATTATTGTACTTTAAAAAGCTTTAAAATTATTTATGGTAAAGAACAAGTTTATTTATTCTCCATGATAAGTCAAATAAAAATAATTTAAGTATAAAGTAAATTAATAACTTATTTAATTTAGGAAGTATATAATAAATAATAAGAAAATATAAAATTTTCTATGATAAATTTAACTATAAGAAATTTAAAAACTTTAATCGCTTTACTTAAAAGTTTAACGAAACAAATTTTACAAAATTCTTTAGTTCGAACATTTTGCAAAATTAATGAAATAAAAGTAAACGACATCATATACGGTACGTAAATATATGGCATGGCAACAACTAAGTTTTAGTTATAACATTAAATGAAGAATTTACACTCTCTTGAAAAGCATTAAGAACATGAAATTTAAATTAAAGAAGGTGAAAAATTCTCTCAAATGTTTCTCAATAAAATGAATATCGCTTTGATTTCCTATTTCTTTTGATCGTATTTTACTTTTCAACTTTGGAACTATAATATTTATAATATTTTGGATATTTGATTTGTTAAATTATTTGTTAAATTGATTTTGTTTCAATGCAAATAAAGATACAAAGATAATGATAAATAAAGTGTCCGAATGTTATAATGAATATATATATATATATATATATATAAATATATATTATGATTTAAAGGCTTGAACTAGTATTGCGGCAGAAGTTTTAGATGGATTATTTATGACGTGTGATGTTTATTCTCTTCCAATTAATCACTCAAAAGTTAAGCCAGTAAGCACTGGTACTTAGTGGAGGAATCAAGCTTAAATACTCCATTGAAGATGCTAAGATGCTTCAGAGTTTATTTAAAATTGCCATTTTCAGTCAATAAGTATATTTGTCCAATGATAATGTACAGAGGGATGATTTTATTAAAGAAATAATTAAAAACCAAATATTTATGTTGAATGGTGCGAGGCTAAATAGTTCCCGTGGCCGTGTGGCGGCAGTTGAGTCAATTAAATATTTGAATGCCAAACGTACATTCAAACGGTATAAATATTAATATTTCGAAGTTTTAAAGTAAAGCGGATTTGCATAAAATCTTTGA
The DNA here is from genome assembly GCA_018883505.1 of Ceratosolen fusciceps. Classification (NCBI taxonomy): domain Eukaryota; kingdom Metazoa; phylum Arthropoda; class Insecta; order Hymenoptera; family Agaonidae; genus Ceratosolen; species Ceratosolen fusciceps. Next base: position 10,721,221 of record RCIC01000003.1, on the reverse strand, counting down.
AATTGTTAAAGTCCATGAAGAGCCAATGTCTGTATTAAATACCACGCAGGGGCTGGTCAATTAGAAGCAGGGTATGTCGATGGAAGGGGAAGCAGAGACATAGTTCTGTAATCATAGTGGCATCTTAAATTAGAATACTTGGAGTTGGTGATATTTACTAAACACATATTTACGATAGCTACCTACATTTCTATAAGGACTCATGTTATGTGCAGGTAAATCAGCCCGTCAACTCATTTTCCGTTGCTTAGTTAAGCTCCATTTCCTTAATATTATGGCTTTTCAATTAAGCGGAAAAGTAGGGGACGACATGTTGCAGAGTCGAGTTAAGATTCTTCGAGACGACTCGACGAGTTGCGTTGCAAAATCCTCGACACGTTGTACTTTTCCGAATTTCCTATTATTTTCATTGCTTGCTTCGTTCAACTTTCTTACCAGGATCAATTATTCATCAATTGCCGTACGTTATAAATTTTCGAATAATTATCAACAGATATTAATCGCTGACGTAGTCAGTCTTTAGTCTTTTCTATTTGATGAATAATTTTCATGGAAAATGGGATTTTAAAAACTTTTATTTATTTAAAAAAACAAAATTTCTTTAATCTTGATATTCCGCTCAATATATCCCTGGCTCCAAGTGCACATTAATTTCATCACCTTTACCCTTATTATTCAAACACGATAAAACGAATAATTTTCAATATATATAGTATTAAGACATCTTTTTATCGGAAATTTGTACCGTTAACTTAAATTGTACTTACTCTATCCCTAAACGTTCAACTATAGCTTCTTATAGCCGTCCGTCACTCCATAAATTTAGTTGATATTCTAAAACTTCAATCTCTTTTTAAAGTATTTTAGATCATAATTTACTGGAGACATAAATCTATTAATCAAATGTTTTATAAGTTTTATTTGCAATATTTATGAAGCCATAATCAGCTCTTTTACATTTTCATAGGAGAGATTTTGCACAGCAATATAAGACGCTAGGCATATTTAAAAAACTTTGTGCTTACAATGATTAATTATTAATCATTTATATAAAACTATTGATTTGTAATACAGTAATTCCATTAATGATGTTAGAAAATAATTTCTTAAAATTATCATCACTTGAATAAGGAATAGAAATTAATGGTATATAGAACCTACTTTATGGAGACTAGTATTTATATTTCAAATAGATGACTTCAAAGGAGATACGTATCTTTTCAATATTTACATTTCTAATCATTTTGTAAATTTTCGTAATGCACCAATTCACTAAAACTTTAATATACCTCAATATAGTTCTTCGTATAAACTTCTCTTAGATATTTCATGAATTCAAAATAAACAAATGCAATCCATGACCTAACGAATTTTTAAATAATTTTAATTCAAATGTTATTTTTCCATTTATTACCTATAGGTAGATAGATTATTTCGAATCATTGATACCCTAGAAGTTTCACAAGATTATGGGAATTCAATGGATTCGGGCACGAATAGGAGGATTTTAGGATAATAATTATTTCAATAACTATTATCCAATATTTATTCTGGTGAAGCAAAACATATACTCGATATGACTTTTTCGATATCTCCTGCGTTCTAGTTATCTAATATCGAGATTTAATTCCCTATAATTGCAATCATACTTAAAAAATGTTTTTGATTAACTCAAGTGATTTGCGATCATAATTTTCAATGCACGTGATAAAATAAATATATTTCGAATTGATTCTCTTTATTTCTTGAGCTTTTATAGGATAAACAATAGTAATAACAAATAGAAATAGCTATGGAAATCAGTATAATAAAGAAAATTAATAAGTAAAACTATTACACTTGTTCGTTATTTGATATTTAATTTTAATAAATATGTATTGGGTACATAATTTTATTTGCTACTTACAGATTTTATTTGATAAAAATTATCTTCTATTAATAAAATAATCTGACAATGAACACAATATTTACCCACGATATATGTAATTACTTCACCACTGCGTCAAAAGATGTTTTTATAATTTACATACGATGTCAGAATTTTAACTGGAAATAAAGATTAAAGTAATAAGTAAAGATAGCATTCGTGATAGATATTATAAAACTTTAATTTATGAATAACAAGAATAATATTATAAGAATGATACGTGTACGATGATTCACTCGATCGATTCAAACGTCAAATTTATAATATACCTTTAATTGTAATCTACATTACAATAATAGGTATTTTCTATGATGAGATTTATTTACTTTAATGTATTCGGTTGGCATATTAATATTCTACGAAGCTGCTGAATTAATGAGCAATATTTGATTATAATTTAAAATATGAAGAAGATAAGATTATTCTTGTTTAGAGATAGATTGAAAATTCTATTTAAATACATATACATATATATATATATATAATATATTTAGAAGTTGTTTTAGAAGTCTAGTGCATTCCCTAAAAATTCATAAAATTAGTCTAAATTTCATTTATATAAAGAGCTCATACATACGAAAAGTTATTTATAGTTATAATAAATTACGAATTATCTTATTAAAGTTATTTATTTTAATACAAAGTTCCGAGGAAGCTGAATGTATGAATAGAATTTCTTAAGTAAGTTGAAATCTGTTATGGTTTAGTTTGTTAATTAAGCCACATGTAACAAAAATAGTTTTTCAATGAACTTAAATAAAATTACGTCTAAAGTAAGTAGTTAAGAATATACAAATCCGGGTAATGATATTAATTTAAACATTATTTTCAAAACTTGAATGTGTTATAATGTTTACAAATATTTGTATAGAAAGTCTGTATAGGAAGTTGAATCCGCTTTATAAAACTTGAGTAGCCGAGCTAATTACGATATATTTAACGTGTTTATCATATGAGCGTAAAATTTTTAAACGAATAATAAATACAACTATATGTAAAAAAAAAAAAATAAATAAATAAATAATAAAGTGGAAAGACAGTGATTTATATCGCAACATTTTTTATATGAGAAATAAACGGCACATATAACTCAAGCCACATCGTGTAAGTCAGAAATTTAAAATTTAAAAATTTTTTTATCTTTTACAAAAGCTTCTCTATAAGAGAACGTATATACTTAAAAAAAAAAAAAATTATACTATTTAGATTTTTCTTTATCGGATACAAATTCTAACAGATTTAATAAATACCGCTTAGAAATACAGAAAATAATATTTATACATTCAGCGATAACTCATATATATTATTTAAAATTTGAAGACCGTGGCATGTTTATCTTAGCTATCAGATTATAAAGAAATTTTCCCTATTAAGTCTAGATATTATTTATAAAATTTTATAATTATTAATAATGCATAAAATAAAAAATGAATTATGTAAATTGAAAATCGATATTACTATTTTATTCAGTATTCTTAAATATTCTTATTCGAATGTTTCAACAATATCAATTATTTAAACAGACAGTTTATTTTCAAGAACTCTAATAATTATTCTAACGTAATGATTATTTACTATTCACGGGCTGTCAAAGCAATACAAATTTACAGTTCCGTCAAGATAAGATACATTAATATAACGTAATATATAGTAATATTAATGTAATTTATAAACTATAAAATTCGAACTTTTCATAATTTTGGCATCGGACTTACACGTTTAATTCAAATTTAATTATGACTGCAATCTGTCTATGTGATTAAATTTGAAAAATGTCTCGTCTTTATTATTCTACTGATTAATTATGTATAATTTCGAACATAAAATTAGATGATGCAGCTAATTCTTATCTCCGGCATCTTTATAATCACTTATGGAATATTTCTAATCTTTGCCGTACTTTCGAATATACTATGTAATAGGTTTTTTTTTTTAAAAAAAAGTGAATATCATTAATTTATATTAAAAATGATTTGAATTTAACGAGTTATTAACGAAGAAATTATTAACGTAATAAATAAGATTCGCAGAATACAACTTTACTTAAATATCATTTATTTTTCTATTTTTAAATCAACGTATATACGTTATTCATTTATTATTAATAAACGGATGCCGTATTTATTAAAAAGTACCTTGAAATATAAATTATTAGTAAATTGAAAAAGTATTTTCATCAAATAATTTATAATGACGTATATTAAATGTAAATAATTATTCGATGTAATGTTAAAATTTATAAGTTTAGCGGTATTAACAATTTTTCAATATACTTCACAATTATGATTTTGGTATGGCAAATTAAATATACATTTTACGACTCTGAAAATATTAAAATTAATTATTCATATCGAAAAGAATGCATGACGTGTACGTAAATGTCTATTAAGAATTTGAATGCTAACGTTAAAAAAAAAGTCATTTGACTATTTCATCCACAAATGCAATTTTATATGTATTTATAGCAGTAACATTAGGTCTACTAAACTTACTAAATTAACCTGCACTTTTATTCCAAACAACCGTTCGTTTTGCAAATAAATATTATTTCCAGCATAAATTTAAAAATTTCATTTCATTTGGTATAATGAAGTAAACTATACAATATGTATAACCTATGATACGCAAATATTATATACATTTTATTTTTGTATAAACACTGAGTTTAAAGTATCACATTCTATTACAAAAATTCTTCTTAAACAGTTCAAAATCCACGAATAAATACTTATGTAAAAACTATATAATTAATATGCGCAATAATATTATGATAATAATTAATAACGTTTAAATTAATTAATAGCGTTTAGTTATAATTATCAATCAGACTTAAAATTGTATTAATAATAAAAAATTAAATTAATTAGGGCAAGGATATATAGTTTTCAAAGAAATATCTGAGGTATATTGTAAATATGATCATGATATTAAAGAATATTAAAACAACATTACGGTGCAAGTAATTATTTGTAAAGGAAACTTTTTCAAATAATTTTTAAAACTAATTTCAATATTATTTCTAATACTGCTCTATTCTACTCAAATCATCACTTTACTATATATCAGTTTTAAACGATTGTAAGCTGCTCATTTTCTAAGTGCTTATTTTATTAAATTATATATTTCGCTGGTTTTAAAAGTCTTTAAGATTTTGCATGTAAATAGGTTATGCCAATAGATTCCATGTAGCAGAAAATTATTTTAATATTTTAAAGCTTCATAATATATAGATTACTAATTCTTCGTTAAATTAGAGATTAGTATAGATTATGGGTAAGTATTTCTTTTTATTATACGAGCAGTAAATTGATAGCAATTCTTTAAAAATAAGATTTACTTAATATTTATCATTTCCTCTCGTATTTCAATTTTCTTTAATAACTACACTATTGCAATCTGATTTAGATTTTTCGAGCTCGAGTACCTAATGTACTTGAGCTTTTAAACTTTTCAAACTCATTTTTCCAACGTATCAATTAAATTAACTAGTTACGTATGTTATTTCAAAGAGACGTTTGAAAAATTCATAGATCAATAGCATTTAACGTATTAATTAAAACAAAAATAACAAATTCTTTATAATATGGTAACGTAAAGAATTTTATAGGTCAATTTATACTGATATCAATAAATAATTTAACAGCTTATAAATATAAATTATCATTATTTTGACGCAATCTCTAATCCCGTCATTATAATGATTCGTTTCTCTTCAAAACTTCTAATAAATTTTTATTTACAATTACATCGTATTGGTAATTTGAATTATTTAAAGATGTCAGATATTATACATTTGAAAATATATATAGAAGTACAAAAAATAATATACAAATAACCTATTTGTTCAGTATTCTTGATGTAAATCATATTTTACTGTTCATTATCCATATTGTACATTAAAAAATAAAATTCTTCCATTCCTTGAACTGCATAAGCAAGTTATGAATAATTAATAAATAAAAAAATTGACAACCCATAAATTCCTCGAGATTATACGTGCAGGCCCATGAATGTTAATTTTTTATATTCCACTTCGATTATTAGCCGACATTTATTTTTGTACATCATGCGTAAAAACATTATTACGTCAATAAATTGAACTCTTTTCAGCTGCCTTCACATAAATTTTAATTATTTATTATGTATTATGTATTATGTCGTCTTTTAGAGAGGAAAAATATCTATCGCGTACTCTTATTATTCGAGAATGGCTTAAAGAAGGTTATATACAGATATGCATAATACAGTTGAAAAGAGTGTATAGCCAAGCAAAGGAAATGTCTTCGTTTCAAATAATTATCATTGGTATGGAAACGTTTTACTGTTTTAATCACTATTATTCTCTCTCTTTAATCATCATTATTTATAATAAGCATTGTGCCTACGTACAATAGTATAAAAGACATTTGGCGGAATACATTTGCTTCTTAATATATGATCTTTCCCCGTGTGTTGACATATATTTTTTCTACGTAAATGAAGATTTAACATTCGAGATTCAATAAGAGTTGATTTACGAGTTTCGCTATTTATTTTATAGTAATCCCGACCTATATATTTTCAACTTCAACGGCCCACATGACAAGAGAATAATGTATGAGATGCTCTAAGCATGCGTTCGGAAGAAGACGTATTCTTTTTATACGTGCTAATCAATTACGTAAATAATTTGTAAAAATATGACAATCAAGAGAAAAAAAAGCAAAAGAGGCTTTTTATATTATTCAAAATTTAACTCAAGACTCTTTTGCGAAAATTAAAAATGTTTTCGATGAGGAAAGCAACTTTCGTAGAAAGGAACTAAAAGAAACTTTTATTACGTTCAATAAAGAAATAAAATTTTTAAAATAAAATTTTTGTTGACAATGCATAATAAAAAAAAAAAAAAATAAAAGTAATAAAAGTGCTAGGTAGTATTAAAACGTGCATTTTCTGTAATAAATTATATTATCTCTGAACGTAGAAGCATAATGAATTACAAAAAAAAAAAAAATGACTCCTCGTAAACAAGGTATCATATTTAGAAATTCGAGGGTATTAATTCATTATGTGTTTTTCAACTAATATACGTACGCCGCTGAGCTCTTAACGCACACCGCTACGTCCCAACAGTGCATTCGAAATTATATTCAGTTAAAAAATACGTAACTTGACGCGCCAGATGTATGAAAAATAACTGAATCACACGGTACTTTAGAGCGTAGAAGGTAGGGACGATCTTGATTTTTCTCCAACCCTTTTTTCCTTGACGTGGGAGTTGTCCCGTATAAATTAAAGCAATACGTAGGGGTTTACGCATGGCCGTAACCTCACGAGTCGATTAACGTTATTTTTAAACATTAGGCGGTTCGCGTATCTCATCCCCTTTGCTTCTACCCCTTGATATCTCATAATTGCGAGCGCGAGCACACCGACAAACACGTACGTAGGGACATGAATTTCCGCGTCCATCAGGGAAGAGAGCATTAACGTTATTACGTTGTTTATCCTTGTAAGAGGAAGGGAGTGGATCCTAATGGTTGCGTGGATCCGTGGATGTCGAGTAATGGGATTGTATTTTCCTCTTATTTGCAGGTGTCGAGGCCCTCCGAATGACAGCCCTGAAGATCCCGCAGCACGTCGTACTGAATCAAACGGTCCGGATGGAGTGCAATTTCAACCTGGACCGGGAAAGCCTTTACTCCGTCAAGTGGTACAAGGACGGTCACGAATTTTATCGCTACGTGCCCAAGGAACAGCCCGACGTCCACGTATTCGCCCTGGCCGGAGTATCCGTCGACGTATGTATTTTCCGAGCTTTTTCTTTCATTATGCCGACCAGGGTATCGAGCCTCACCAGCAATCGTCTCCGGAAGAATCGTCTCGTCTTCTAAGAAGAGACCCCCTGCGAAGGGAAAACACGATTCGATTAACCTGACCCACTCTCATCCGGTTCCTTTATATACTCCCTTTTACTTGACTCCATCTCTCCTACTTTCCTCTATTTTACCTGCCTTCTCTATAAAGCAGAAAAATCCCACTGCGAAACGTTGAATGCACGAAGTCTCGACGCCAATGCACTCGATTTTTATTTTGAGGAAATACTTACACGACTTGCAGCGCTATACTTGCTGCTTATCCAATGCCAATTTACTTCATGATAAATGGTAGAATATCGAGACTGTATGCTGAAATATAAATTTACTACATAACAGTCGAGTGCACATCAGCATTTTTACAAATTAAATAGAACTTTAAAAACTTTATAATAGTTATTCAAACGTTTACGGTTTTATTTAATTCCTTCATTCAAATTTTCATGATTATTTAATAATTTTATCCCCAGGATTCTGAAAATTTTTGTAAATAAGCTAAATATAATATTTAGGAGAGATTAGAACTCAAATTTCCTCAATATTTACTCAATATGTACTTGTTACTTATGAAAACTGGTACTTACGTTGTTCAAATTCATTTCTGATATCACTTTCAACATAAACACTATTGGTATTTTAATTGATTGTACATAAAATAATAAATCAACTAATGATATGATTAATTATTTTTTTATCCTTCAGAATAAGTTCTTTGAGTGAAAATTTTAAAATTTAAAATTCTATTGTGAAGCTTATAATTATTAGGAAAGAATTTTTAAGTAAAATTTTTAATTAAAATAATCAGTTTACAGTTTATTTGCTTAATTTTAGTAAAAGTATAGAAAGTTTAATTTGAAAGCAAAATTAAATACTCTTTTTTTCATTGATTCCAAAAAGAATATTTATTTTACATAAGAAAATCTGTAAAGAGGATTCATACATTTATCAAAGAAAATTTAAAATTCTTAAGCTTTTGTGTGAATAATATATTAAATTATAAAAGTATTGAGAAAATATAATATAAATCATCTTAAACTCTAATACATAACTAATGTTACGAATAATTTTTTAAATACATACTGCAATTCAATGTATACGAAGATAAGAAGAGGTCAAAGTAAAAATAATAATCTGCGAATAAATAAAATGCTAAGTGCTAGGGTAGAAAATTTATGAAAATATTCAATTTTAAATTATAAATACATTTTCGTTTATGCATACTTTGTTTAATTACTGTAAAGCCTTTAAGGTTTTTTTTTGCGTTAGAAAAAAACTCAACTTTTAATTGATTGCTTGAGTTAAATTAATGTCTAACGGTGAAATTAAATATCGCGAAATATTTTTAAACTAAAATATAATTTTCAAGGCATTAAGAAAATTCTTATATTAGCAAGCAAATACGGGAAAGATGCAGCTAATGGTTATTAAAATATGTATAAAAACGTATTTAATAATGCCGTCGAACGAATAATAAAAGTTAAGTTTATGAAAAAAAAAAAAAAGTTGATGCATCATAAAATATTTCCTTTTCAATGAGCAGTTTTCACAATGACTAGTACTTAATTAATATAAATGCAGAGCTTAAAAATGAAAGTAATTACGTGTAATTTATTAAGTGTAAATGGGTTTGTTATGAGCTTGCTCTTTGGACGGGAGGGAGGGAGGCGGTAAGGGGGTGGATGTGGTAAAATAAAGGTAAGATTAAAAGGGAATGGTATATGTCGGGTTATTCGGAAGAATGGTTTTAAAAATGAAGCTCTCGCGAAGTGCCGAAGAAACTGAGAAGTGGAATAAAAGGAAGTGGGTAGGGGAGTGGGTCGAGTGGTAGACGGCGGTGGGGGATGGGAGATAGGAAAGCATACAACTGATATTAGATCATAGCATCTGCTGACGGTATCGATCAGAGGAGACATGGAGTGTGCCAAGTGGCTCTGACTCAGCTTCAGAATTTCTCGGAGATCTTATCTTTTAGTTAGTAAAAAAAAGTAAATCATCGGGCGAATCGTTTTGAGCGGAGCATTCGATGGACTTCCGTTCTTGGAAAGAGGAGCAATATCTGCTGGAGGTGAACGAGCGGAAGAGCGTCCATTAAGTACCAACGAAACAGATATAAAAGAGCTTCTGGAAAAACTACAGAAATTCAGTAAGAAAAATAGATAAAATTTTAGATGGTGCTCGGAGGGTCAATTTTCTCAAAGTACGCGACAGCTGATTTCGCAGACAATGAAATGTTTTGGCTAGCCAAGGAGTCCAGTGAGCTACGAATGGATTCGTCACGGTAGGGATGAAATTTTCGTTAATGAAAACGTTGCCCTGCGAATCCAACAGCAAGTAGTTTCCTTATAAACTGCAACGTCTCCCCGAGGATAGCGGACGAGCAGCAACGCCATTGTCTCTCTCTCTCTCTCTCTCTCGCTATTTCTCCATCTCTTCGTCTAGGAGGATTCGAAGGGGTAAAAGTTGAGACAACACTGCAGCATCTGCCCGCTTTTACAAATTGACTGGGACCGGCTCCTCGAGTCGACGGCCAAGGAGATGGCGATACCCGTCGGGGATGGAAAAAGGAAAAGCCCCGAGGAGTATTGAACGGCCGAAACGGTTCCCCACTAAGCTCAAAGCGCTTGAAATCTTCAAGCGAATGAGAACGCAGGCCCGTGTTCCCACTTCCGGTTAGATAGCCTGCCGTCGGCGGCGACCCTGGAGTCTCCGATACGAGGAGCCAACTACACGAAATAACTACACGAGAGGACTGGATGACCCGCACTTCTTAATACCAACATCAAGCGCAATAATAATAATAATAATAATAATACAGCGCTACCCCTCCCCCCTTTCCCCCCGACCCCTCTCGTCCCCACTCTGCGCGTCCGAACAAAACGACAATTATGAATTATATACCCTCGGTCCCGGAGAAATTTAACTAAGCATGCGAGGAAGCTTCCGTCAGTTGCTTTTCTCTAAAAGTTTCATTAAACAATCCCTCTTGAAATCTCTCTTGAGCGCATGAATTTCCCAGGCTCGTTACTCTCCGACGTCGGTCCCATGTCCGACTGCGGAACGTTGCTTACTTCCTGCTGAAATTGATATATTAAGTAGCGCTTAACTGGGTGCCGTTGAAGCTCGTTATTGACATAAGCTTCCTAATGATATTTCACAAAGCGTATAATCAGGAAGGTTATTGGCTTGGAATGAGAGCCACTGCTCATCCGTCATTATCCTATACAAAAGTAAAGGAGTCGAGCATTTCCCGAGTCTTGGCTTCTTCCTAAGTATTGGTATTTGAAAAATTTCTCGAGCAGCTCGACTCCGAGTGCCGCGAAACACGGTGCCAAACCTAACATTTGCTATAACTTCCTTTTTAAGTGCCACCATTTGGCAATACTGACTTCAACTACTTCAACTTTCGCTCGAAAGTTAATTTTCTTTTTCTTAAGAATGCGGGCCGAAGCTACGGAATCGAGACTAATTCAATTCTCTCGATAAAATTTAAGAGTTCCTTTTTTAATTGTCCCGCCGCCTTGTTTCACAGTTTTTTTTTTTCATTTTTTGTTGTTTGTTTTTTGTTTTCTTTTTCCACTGCGTTATAGCCTTGATAGCTCGGTGACGATTTTCGTAAATATATTTACGTAAAATCATTCTCTAGTCGGCGTACGTTTTTATTTCCCTATTAAATTCGTCATTTATTTTAAAATCCCGTCCTCGGTATTATTTGGCCGTGCGAGTACTGTCATTTCCCGTATTCCTTTAACGGGCAATTATACGCAAAAAATATTATTTTTCCATGGCTCGGAAATACCAATTGTATTTGCCCGCGCTCAAGGAAATAATACACATTGTAAGTAGAAGCCCGGGGGGCGGGAGGGGGGCTGGCGAAGCGGGGAGGGATAGATTGAGTGGGTGAATCTTGCTGAAAGTTAGTGTCTCCTTCAATGATATCCTCGACTTTTTGATGCATCTCTAGGACGACTTGTATATCTTATTCCCTTTATCTCGCACTTGCATACTTGAGCTCTTTTACCTCGAGCACCAGCTTTGATTCACCTCAGCTTTATGTGCACAAGAAACTAGTGGCACTAGCTACCGACAAATCTTAAGCTACATCTTCTCGAGCCCTTACGACAAATAAGTAAGTAAGCAAGACGAAGAAGTAGAAGAAGAAGAAGAAGAAGAAGAAGAAGAGAGATGATGATGATGATGATGATGATGAAGAAGAAGAAGCAAAACGACGAAGAAGGATGAGAGTAGAATGAAGAGAGCATTCCCATCCAATGTGAGAGTACGTATGGTCTATACGAATTAATCCGTATGCGTGAGCCATTTAATACTTGTAAATATTTTGTAATTTGACAATTTTCACGACTGAACAGTGCGGGCAAGAAGATGAAGAAGAAGGTAAAACAATAGAGCGATATAAAGGGAATAAGCGGAATAAGCGGAAGGTCTGCTCGGAATCAGTGCTTTTGAAAAACCAGGCAGATAATGCTTGATTTGTTTATGTAAGGAGAGAGGCTGGCCGTCGTGCGTGGATTAATGGAAGTCGGTTTTGACGGTAACGAAGCTTCACCGCCATACTTGTTCTCTTTGATTATTCGATTTTCCGCTTCCATCTTCGCGGAAACAGGTGGTGCTTTATATAATAAAAGTTCGCTCCACTTAAGCTTTCAAACTTCGTTATTATATTATCATTATTATAGGATGAAAATATTACAAATATTTTGCTAATTTAAAAACAAAGTTCCGAACTTGCATAGCGGAAACTTTCGCTAAACCCTCTTTCACTCACTTATCAATACACTATTCATCAACATCGTCCTTATTATTATTCTTATTATTATGTTTACGACATCCGTACTGGCTAATGTTAACGTAGCAATTTTTCAAAAATACACCATTCAAAGCGAGCGTTAAATATTTCAATGCCGAAATTATATTCAATAGCATAAGTATTCTATATTTTATTTACGTAGTTTTGATTAAAAATGAATTAAGAGCTGCAAAATCAGGCCAATTCACAACAAATTAAGATACACTAACGATTAATAAAAAAAATTTCTTTCTTATACATTCGTACGTGTAAACTAATTTGATCATACTTTTATCTAAATTCCAATATTCTAATCAGTCATTAACTTCACATTTAATTCCATTGTTCAACTCATAATCATGCATAAAGTATTTGTATTAAAAAATAATATTTAAAAGGTATATAAATATACTTATTTCATCAGCACTTAAAAGTTTAGAATTTTTATATAATTCAGCAGTACTGTAATATAAGTATAAAAGAATCGAATTGATAATAAAAAAAAATTATTATCGGTACATAGAATCATTATATTTATGTAAAATCGAACTTGATGTATTAGTTTTCCGTTCTGAAACATCAATTTACTCTTTATCTTTATGTCTATGGATGAGCAACTAACTTTTATGTAATGATTTCGTCAATTCTTTACCGTCTTAGTGGGTTATATTGTTTTTATTGAGTAGTAAATGCAAAAGTTAGAGAAATTTATCCGGGCCGGTCATTAATTTAATTGGATATTCTCATACTTGTTTGTGAATAACAATTTAAATACTTATTTATCTGATTAATTTTATAGCGTCGTTCTAGTCCTAATATTACGGAAATGTAAGTACGTAAGGGTAACAACTATAAGGATATTAATTGCTGCCTATTAAATTTATGTACTCGAGTACGGAGCATAGAGATGAAATTATTATTGTTTTTACAACCTCTTCCGTGTACACGTATACGGTAAATAAATAAATAAATAAATAAGTAAGTAAATAAATAAGTAAATAAATAAATAAATAAATAAGTAAATAAATAAATAAATATTGTCTGCTCATGTTCTTAATCGGACGCTTTCCTTGCCTTGCCTCGTTTATCCGTATTTTCAATTTTATTAATAATCAAATATATTTTTATTAAGCAGTGAATATGTAATTTGCATCTGATAAATAAAATGACTTGAATATTGCCGCATAAAAGTCAGATTGATGTCCTTAGATCAGTTATTAAATATACTATAGAATTCTTATCGAGTATCAGAGGAGCACTTGAAGTGAAGAAGTCCGTTGTTATCATCAAACTATCCTCGGCATCGCTATAGTTATGTGTCGTAAAGAGTAAGGAAGTCAGTCGTACTTCAGAGTAAACAAGATATTTATTTACAGAAGCTTCGTACACACGTGCGGGCGGGCGTGTGTGCACGTCCACGTTGATATAAACACGGGGACAGGGGCCGGAAATACTATTTCAACGAATTCCTGGACGATAGATTGACAACTCGGATAACTTACTCCAGTTATTGGATTTTCCAATAATATAACGATAAAGATACGTCAGATAGGTATATTATAACTCGAGGCTTATATATTCCATTACAGGCCTGGGAAATAGAAAAAAATTTAGGACGGCCGATTCGGGTTTTGGTCGAAACGTTTATTGGCTACGCCGGAATCGACTACGTACTTAACTGCTGATGAATTTGTTATTCGGCTTAAATTATCTGTAAACTATTAGTTGATTTATATCAAATGATGTTCCGTATACAGTTCGTTGCCAGGTTACATTTTAACAACACCTGACCTATCTAATTGTAAATTTGTAAATTAATGACTGCCGAATGAAAGAAAAACATTGACGATTTCACGACAACTTTATTATATATAATTGATTATTTCTTGATTATCTACAAATAAAGTAGCTATAAAATCTCTTTCTACTTAAAATAATTCAATAGTCAATCGCATACGCTACATTAGATTTTATCTTTATAACGAATTTACTTTATCGAACACACTTGTAAATTAATTGTTTGGAATTTATAAAAATCGATCATTTCTACATAGCAATTTATCTTAATAATTCTTGTGCATTCGAAATCTGATCTAGAAGAGTTCTGTAATAACTTATAAAACTTTTCTATTTTTAAAAAATATTGTAATTCCTTGAGTGCACTTGGATTAATCTTAAAGGGCGATAGTGTTCATCCAAAATTACAGTATGTGTGCATGATGTGCAGTCTGTAGGTGCATCGATAAATTATAAATCATCACTCTTGTATTTATAAAAATAATAAATCACGTACTATTTTGTGTTATAACTAGAAAGTAAAGGTATATTTTTAAAATATTGCTCTATTATTTTCTCCAGCATCACTTCGTTTTTATATTTAAGGTAAAATTAAAAATTTTCAGAATATACGCTAGAAAAATATCATATATTTTTGTTATATGCCTTACTTTAATATTACTTTAAAGCTGACTGACGACGAATGATCTGCAACTCTTGGATTGTTTAAGCTCTATTCATCTACAAGACGTATACAAGATAACAAAAGGTAGAATAGAATTTATTCGTAATCACTCAGATGGAAAATTTAACTTTTGTATTATTCACGTTTCGTATTCCCTTCGGTTTGGTTTTGGCCAATTCCGTAGTGCAGCTCGAGTGGATCATTCAAGGCTTGATTTTTATTTTAAATAAGTTTACATTCTTAAAATAATTGGATAAGTAATGACCAATGAATATAAAACTATTCTCGCGCGTATTCAAATACTCGCAACTCTTACGTTAAAACTTGCAACGAAAAAGATCAATGAATACAAAGAATTGACATAGAATTTTTTTAATTAAGCTTATATTGAATATAAATAAACAATTATTCGTCGATTTTGATAAATGAGTGAGTGAAGTGAGTGAAGTGAGTGAGGCTCCGTATGAAGTTATATGAAATGGTAATTAAGCGCCGGAAAAATGCTAATGAAGCTCAATATTAAAAATGTTTATCAGTGAAAAAAATGTTTTCTTTGTAAACTCTAAATACGAGCAATGGAAACAAGATTACAAAGGTCAAGGTTATTGATACTTTAATTCTTATTGACGTCGATTCTACGTATGTTTTCGAAGCCTCGGGGACAAATCAAAGAATAAAATTCATTACACGAGCGATAAATTCTCTGCGGTAGGAGCAAAATAAAAGTTAACGGGGACCGGGAGAAACAAATAGACAAAGAGGCAAATAAATAGCGAACGGCGGAAATAAATTGAGAGCTCGAAAGTGAAAACCGTAATGGCCTACTTACCGCTTCCCTACTTAAACCGTATATCCGTGTAAAAATGAAATACGCCAAAGGTACTTTAAGATTGGATGGAATATTTCGCGAATAAAGAATATTTATTTAGCGTTTACATGGAAATGAATTTCCGTGAAAAATGGGAGCCCCCGCTCCCGGGCGATTTTTACATGAAACGACGCTTGGCCGGCGTGGCTTCCCTCTTTCAATTAATCCTCCGACGCCCGAGGGGACTTTTCCCCGAGCCTGGCCGAGATTGTGAGCCGAAAGGATCCGGAATATTCTAATCAAGTAACATGCCGTTTCTCCTCCGTGTTTTCATAACTACGGAATTTCACGACAACCGCGTGACTCGCGTTCTACGCATTTCCTCGAGTATGTGCATCCAGTACAAAAGCAGAATCTTTCTTTCTTTCTTTCTTTCTTTCTTTCTTTTTCTTCATTTAAATGCAGTCCAAGATGTTACAGATTGAGGGGAAGTACTTTATTGGAAGTAGTCGCTAATCCTTAATAAACGCTTTCACTGGCTGCGGTTTAATACTCCCAATGAAAATACGAAAGCCGTTGCCTCTGAAATTTTCGTTAATATCCCATGTGAAAACGACAGTTTTAATCCTGTAATAGCGCACTGTGACGTATATCGTGCCAACCTAACTCCCTTAAGCGCTCGTAATTTCACTTTATTATTACCAATAAATAATTTCCTTATCAGGGACGTACAAGAGCCTCTTTTTACCATTTTTTATCCGATTTATATAGAATAATTTACACAATCAATTCAATCCCCTAAGATATTGTTAATTAAACTTAATCATTGCATTGAGTATTGTCAGCGTTCAGAGTTCTTTTCTTCGCGGGAAAATAAAAAAGTTGATATCACAGCCTTTATAAAACACAAACAAAAAATTTCATTAGTTTTGACAAGTCGAAATATCGACGGCCGCTTTTTATTTCATTAACTTTTATTTTTTTAAATTCAATACACTCGGCAATTTAATAGAGAATATTGAAAGATTATCATTTCTTTTTAATTCCGTAATTATTTTCAAATCATTTTTAAAAATCTATTTTATAAGAAATATTTTTAAACAATCTTTTGGAATGTAATAATTCTCTTGTATTATATTATGTTAACTCCAAATATTTCAGTAAACACCAATGGAAAAATTCAGTTACAAAGTTAAATATGATTAACCAAATTTATTCAAGCACATATAGATGTACATTTACGTTTTTCTATTTAATACACAATTACTATTGATTTTGAAATCTTTGTTTTAAACGTTGTCTGGATGCGAATAATTAATAAATCAAATATCATTTGAAAATTTCTATTACTTTTGTTTTGTTTTGTTAATAATTATATTCATTCGATTATAAAATATGCATCATAATGCATATTTACAGTCAATCACAATAAATAACAATTGCTATTCTATTAAAAGATGTTATTATGTTATTATAATTTGTTTCCAAGAAAGATGTTAGATGATAAGAGACAAGCACAGACAAAATATGCTAAAATAATATCGATTAAGTTTATACTCAAAATTTGTATGAAATTGAGTTAAAATTTCAAGAAAAAAAAATTTTCTAATTTATATGTAAAAAAAACCTCGTACAAAATATAATTTTTTTATTTATCGCTCTATTGATTGGTAAATTCAAACAACGATATTAGAAAACCTCTTTTATAACAAGTTCTTTTTAAAAATCGCTAACACACACTTGTTCATTCTTTATGTGAATGTTCATGGATCTGATGTTTTAATAGATAAAGAAATTTATTCGACGCAGTTTAATTTGGAATACACATATTTTCCAAAGAAAGACATAATTCAATAAGAAAATGTATTATGAGAGTTATAATTAATTTACATGTGTGCATGAAAATAGATTGGAATACATAATAAATAATAGAGCTTTTATTAAAAAAGAGTGGGGCGGGGGAGGGTGGGGGGTAGTGAAATTGAATATTTCAAGAAATTAATTAAGACATATGTGACAGCGATCCTATTTAAAATATGGTATAATAAGAAAGTACTGACAAATGAATCAATGTATGCTAAAATTAGAAAGGTGACTATTTTCAGAAATGCATTGTATTATAGATTCGTTTATTTGAAAAATGAATGGATAATGCTAATTTACTAGAAACTGATGTAAATATATTATGTAAGGAAGAACTGCCGCGAATAATCTCTACGCCGTTGAATTAAACAGGATTAAGAAATGCTGTGCCGCGTAAAAAGATCTTAAATATTAGTTCAAAATAAGCTGAAAATCTGGGCATAGGACAAACGATTAATTTTAATTTCATATATTTATTGATCGATCAGCTTTATTAAATTGCTACGATTGAAAGGGATCGCATTACAATAAATGGAACATTGATATTTAATAGCATGTTCAAGATTGAAGGAATATAATTATATAAGAAAAATGTTCCGATTCATACTTTATCATAACATAATTACATCAGCACTTCGAGATTACGATTTATAAAGAAATTGCGTTAGTTTAAATAAAAATGTCACCCCGCAATATCCATCGTCCATGATACCGATGTTCGAATACAGCAAACAATGTATTCCAAACAAGTGTAAATTAGCAGTTCTTTTAATTAATAAATAACCCTTACGTTAATAAAAGAGGTTTTTTTTTGTTTCTATAAATCAAATGGAGACTCGGATTTGACTCGGAAGCTGACGGAATGTTTTGATAATGAAATAAATAATTGATAATAGTTAAAACTGTCGGCCAAAATGCTTATGAATGAAAAAGTAAAGAACAACGAAGGAGATAAAGGAAACGTAATATATATATATATAACGTATTAAATTAATAATCTCGATTACAGTGAATTAGAGAAGCTAATAATGCCGAACTTCAGATAATTATTATACAATGACGGAAATGAAGAAGGCTAATGAGAAAAAGGAAGCTGAGAAAAAAATCAAGTGGTCTTACATCAATATGTATAGTATAGATGAAAAGTCAATAGCTGGTTATTTAATCAAATATTTAACTTTAAGATTGTAAGGGAAATGTTTCGTTTGAAATTACTTCGGCGAGAGAATGTCGGTAGAAGGGCACGGCTTGTGGTTTGAATAAACGCTTGATTAAGGAGCATGATAAGAAGGTCAATAAGATGGATTTTATAAATAACCTTTATAAATAAGCTATGAGAATAAATATTTATTCTATGGAATAAATCTTTGACTGAAATTGAATTGCAAGGACATGTTATGAAATAACTTTTATACGAAAAAGTCGAATGAAAGGGAGAAGATTTGAGGGGGTAATGTATAAGTTTTCGGAGCACTGTATATATTACGTAAATTATCTTCAATGGATAATTATGGAAAGTAATTTTACTTTCCCCTCGTGTAACTACAGACTCGCCTAATTATTCGAATAAAGTGCGTATCGAGCTCAGGGCCTTAGCTGCTTCCTATCTAAATTCGATAAGTAAGCAAGGCTTACTTAGGTACCTTAGGCCCTGCTTCCGGTATGCTCCAACTTCGGATAATCTAATGTTGCACAACAATGTGATAACTTGATCTCGCTTATGGGGATGACGGATAGAGACACCGGCGAGGATATAGACATTATTATATCGACGTAGTGGTCGACGATACGGTCGGTCGGAGCAGGATGTTACCGAGAGTGGAAAAAGTCGGTGCGAGGCTTAATTGGACCGAAGCTCTTCTTACCCGAGCGGCCAAATAGCTGGACGCCTCGACAATTACACGGGCGCGTGATTTTAGGATCACCCGAGTGATCCTTACCTCCCCGGGCGGGTAAAAAGAAAAAAGAAGATACTTTATCGGGCCTGTAGGAGAAGAGTCCCGAGAAATAAGTAACACGACTTACCCACTCCCGAGAGGCGCTCCCCTCTCGCACTTCACCGCCGACACCTACCGTCCCACTCCCCCTCCCCCAATCCTCCAGCATTTTTTCTATCCCTATCGTTTTTGTGTCACGTTATCCGTCTCCTTGGCAAGAGCGCGTACCATGGAACCCCAGGAGTTTGCGCGCCAAGTGCCGTGGCAACAGAGGACCCGGACCAAGTTCACGCTCCACGGCCACTCGTCCAATTTCATCCTGCTGCTGCTGCTGCTGCTGCTGCTCCTGCTGCTGCTGCTGCTGCTGCTACTACTACTACTACTGCTACTGCTACTGCTACTGCTACTACTACTACTACTAGCTGAATTTCCTTCCTATACGTTCGAATTATTTTATCGTCACCTCGCACGGCTCCTCCCGAGACTCATCCCACTTATTTCGACATTTTTCGTATGGGCACTTGCCCGCTGAGACCCTCCCGGGCGACGCGAAATTCAGATAATCGAGTCCCCTTATTATCCCGGCTGCCCCTTACGAAAATAGATACGATCTATAAGCATCAAGACCTTTACACGAGCACTTTCTTTACATCCTTTCGACTTTTCATAATTTTCATTTTTTTTCTCCCTCTTTTTTGAAATAATAATAATAATTATTATTATTGTTATTATTGTTATTATTATCACCATGTTTCCACGAGAATTTAATAGCGAGCTATAAAAATTGCGTTTTTAATGCATACGTTAATGTATTAAAATTTCGTTTCTTCTTAAATTTAAACCACGAGTGCGCAATATTTATCTAATGTCGTATAAAAGTAGTGAGTTGAAGAATTTATCGTCAATCTTCGCTTAAGGGTAATTATCATTAGACATCAACGCACCTAAAACTAATATAATTGAATTTTTTGTTCAATATTTTTACAATTTTAATCTTATGTGTTTTATGCGTAAGTATGTTTCTGAAAATTTAAGTTTCAGTTCAGTGTGAGGTTTATGCTCTACGCGACTAATTTATTGTTCGTTTAATTTCTTCTTCTTATCTATAATATATTCCAACACACTTTTAACGTTGCTTAATTTACATCCTTTTTTTTTCTTCTATTTTTTTACTTCGACTTAACGTAATAATTTTACGTAATGATAGAATATAGATACATAATATTGCCTGCCCTCCGTTTACTTTAATATAAGTCTTAATTAAATAATCAGTGGATTTAAAAATTTAATCTTTGATAAATAAGTAGTACTAAAAGAAAAATTTAGTATTTTATTTAACAATCCAAGTCGTACTATAGAGCTCGCATAGAGTGCATTCTGCAAATAATAAAATTTAAATAATTTATTTCCAAAATATCATTCTTGGCTGAAATGTTATTCTCAATTAATTTTTGCAAGAAAAAAATACTTTAATTCGTATATATAATGAACATATATACGTATAATGAAAAGTATATGTAAATGTAAAGCAAAAAATAAATGAATATTTGCAGAAATTACATAATTTGCTGAAGGGATTGTATAAATAAAAAGGCATAACATAAAAAAATGCTTATAAACCGAGAAACATTCAATTAATTAAAAAATACACTTCTGCTTCTATAGCAATTATTGTTTTAATTATTCGACAAAAATTTTCAATTTCGCTGATGAATATCTCTTTGAAAAAAGCTTTCGTTATATTTCTGAAAAAAGAAACAAAAATTATTTTGAGAAAAAGCGTATAAACTTTTGTTATCATATAAAGCAAACGTATATAGTTTTATGTATTTCGAAATACGAGACAAAAAAATTTTATTTCTCATAATTTGTATTATACTTTATGCCGAAGATCCTTGTACACTTTTATGAATGTAAAAGCATCATAATTTTCAAAATTTTGATAATGACTTAGTTTAATAGATCATTATACGTATTTATTGAAAGTAATTCAAATTTAGATTGTCAATACGGCGCAAATAAAAAAAAAAATTTTTCAATACGTGTATGCGATGTAACATGAATTATGAATATACTCAAGATAATAAACATTTTATATGATCTTGAAATATTCTAGAATTACTGAGAATAACTACTAATTTTTTTTTATCGATTCGCGTAATTTTCTTGAAAATTATAATAAAAGAAAATTTTATTTTGACATATACCGTAAGATGTGGTATAAATTTATACAGAAGTAAAATATTTATACAACTTTTTTCGTGCTACGAAACAGTTTTTCATCTGAGAAAATTTTCAAAAGATTTAAAAAACTTTAATAAAATCGCTTGTATGTAAATTCAAAATGAATTTACTCATAAATAATATATAAAAAATACTGTAAGTATTCGGGAGGAATGCAGATCAGTGTGTTTCACGGGTGTCGTATAGATTTTCAAGAAAATTATTCGGGTAAAATAAAATTTACTCCGGTGCTTCGTTCTTCCACGGATCCGGAAAGTTTGATATTTTTTTAATATCTTTGTAGTCATAATAATATAAAATTTTGAAGATAAATGAGGTCAACGAACAGTCAGTCCGGAGAGCTAAAAAAATAAAAAGTTTCACTAAAAGCCCCTGTGCCCGATCCTACTTCATTTCTTCACAACGATTTCACGTTTTTTTCCTTCTAATAAGAATAAATCTGTTTTCAAAGTATTTGAATTATTTGGAAAATCAGGGAACAGATATAAAATTATTAAAATGCTTCTCTTCGATTCTCCAGGATCTGTAAGTTTAAAATATTCCCATGAATATTTTAGTAAAAAGTCCTGCACTATTTTTTCTTCCGTATCATTAAACAGAAAAAAAAAGTACGTTGACGATTGATTCGGTTTTCAGAAAGCTTTTAATCGATTTTCTCCTCGTAATTGTATATTAGTGCGCGTGCATTAATAAAGCTAAGGAATCACTGAGCATCGATATTCGAAAGCAGGGCTGAACTTAATTTCCTAAATATTTCACGTGAACGAGGATTTATTTGAAATGTAAAAAAATCTGTCCATTGGCCTGCTAAATCCGAACAAAGGGACTTTACTATTAAAAAAAAAAAGTACTCCGAGTCTCCGAGCGGAGACTCCTTCGGACTGGGGCGCATATTCGGGTGGTAATAGCTTTCTTCTAGTAATGCCACATCGTCAATTAATACGATTAAAAATTTACTCGGCCAGTAATTTGATACGAGGGGCGGGGGAGCGGGGGGGAGGTGGAATGCCGAGTGGAAGCTACGTCGTAGAAGATAATGAAATCAGGAATGGCGGGGCTTTCGTAGAAATGGCTCGCCCGAGCCGAGAAAAGCCCGACTAATTTTCGTTTTTCGAAAATTAAAGCCGAATTTTCGCGATTCATCGGATTCCCTCCGTAGGCATAAAACCTGCGCGCCCGGGTCTAAAATGAGAAAGCCAGCTACGGAATCGCATGCCGAAGCGACGTGAAAACATCGTGGGCTCGAGACCGGGAGACAGAGACGGGCGGACGGCCGGACTGGTGGCGAGCGGACGGGCGGGCGGACAGAGGGAGGGAGGGGCACACACGTGGACGGGAAGAGCCAAAAAAGCGTGCGAAAGGGACGCTTGAATGGCGTCGAACGAGGAGTTAGCGAGCCCGGCCGTAGAGATTCGCATTCCATAAAATGTTTCCATTGTAGGCGAAAGCCTCGCCGGGGGCGAACCAGAGGCCAATGAGGAGCGTTAAAGACGAGTAACCAGTGCAGCAGCCATACGGCGCGGATACTCGACCGGCAGCCCCCACCCCCCACCCCACCCGACCTCGAGGACGAGTAGCCGGGGTCGGCAGGGCACTTGGCGCGAAAAACCCGCGTCCCCGAGCATAAATATAAAAACGGCAACGGCAACGCCAACACTTGGTCCGCAATCCACGAATCGAACATAAGGCTGCCGCCCCCCCCCTCCGCTCTCGACTGACCCACCCTTAAACTATGACTTTGGCAATTACAATCGCAGAGCTCACTCGTCAATCGGACCTGCCACTCAAAACTCCTTTGCCTAATGTTTTCAAGTGTACCAAGATTAGCGTTCCCTCCGGCTATGGTTATATTTTCTTCCCATTCTTGCCCATCGAATCTCCCCTTCAATGGATTCTAACAATCCTTTGTCTTACCTTAATGATTCGCGTGAACCTTCAGCTTCTACTCCGATTCTACTCTAATTACATTTGCAATATTGAATTTAAATTTTTAAACGCCGGATATTCCTTAGCAAAAATATACAATCAACATTCATTAGCAACGTAACCAATAATGACTGTTGAATTTGTAAAACCTCTTCGCAGCCCATTTTCAGTAACGCTGAATTTAGCAGAAATATTTAAAATAACAATGCATTTCAGATGACGGCCGTTCAATATTATACCTTTGAAATATAATATTTACAACGAGTTGAAGAATTCTTATTATTTCAATGTATCGTATTCTCTCATAATGATTACATTATAAGCATATTTTTAATTCGTTTTTTAAAATATCAAAGGAATAATGATAAAATAATAAGGAATAATAAAGGATCTTTATTTCTTACCGTTGCACTTCGGTATTCGAATTATAAATTAATTAAATAACTTAGTGTGATATTTCATTATTGTCACTATTCAATATTCAATACATGTGTCAATCGAATTTTTATTACATTTCTGTTTTTGAAACTATTGGAAAGATCCGAATTAACTTATACTATAATAAAACATAAGACATAAACAAAACGACAAATATTAATCGACGGCTTATCCAACGAAATTTCCACATAAATGATTTAAAAGCGTTTAATAAAGTCAACAATTTTTAAATTTTATTCTAAGTTCTTCAACCAAAATGATGGAAAATATTCATTTCTACCTAAAAATATACAATGAACAAATTACATGAATAAAATAATCTAAACAAAAATTTTGAATATACCCGAATTTAGATAGTAATTAAATCGTAATATAGATATCATACAATGATTTGACCTTAATTCGTCCTAGATTATGATTAATTGTATCTAAAATATTGCGTTTCAAAAGTAATTTATTTCATTCTATCGTCTGCTTAAATTACGTTCCGTATTTATTTATTTAGTTTATAAACTTACAATATCGGTATATAAGAATAAGCCTTTCATTTTACAATTCAAAAGATAAGACCATATATACTTTTACTTAATCTTAATTAATTGCAAGACGGAAATTAAGAAATTTAGTCAGTACAAAAACTATTAAATAATGAATATTGAATAAGAACTTCTTTTATTTTACAATTTGTAACTTTTAATATAAATTTAGTCTAATATAAATAAATACCACGAGTAACGTGTATTATTGACATTTTTAAAATAAATAACAGCTTATTTTACTAATTGACATTTACATTATCGTGTTTTTTAAATAGAATAAAAAATTTATGTTACCCTTTATCATCAATTATTTATTACTTTATATTCGACTAATAACAAATTCATTTTTATTAAAAAAACTTTTGACGTCTACTTGAATGGATTTGCAAAAGAAAACACCAAATTTCAACATTAACAAATATCTTCTATATAAATATAAATTTTTAAAACATTGTCATTAAAAAAACATGAGCAATAAATATACAAAAGTAATCAAATACCTTTATTGAATAACAATCTTGAAATGAAAATAAATTAACATCGAACAAATAATGTTTTTCTCGTGTTCTTTTAAAATAAAATTATTACTGATCTACAATTAGTAATAAAAAATGTAATCTGTAGTAAAAAATTATCATAAATATTGTATTAAATACTTTCTGTTTATTTTTCAATAATAGCTTTTATAATCGTGAAGCCGTTGAAAACAATGAATAGGATATTTGAAATAAATTACATTATAACATTTAAAACATTTGTATTGTGTATTACTTTTTTCATACACATTTTACATAATGCGTATACTTCAATTTTTCAATTTAAATTATTTTTAAAACAACAACATTTTCTATATTTATTGTATGTATTTCGTTAATATATTTTATAACCATAGCAATAAAAATATGAATAATTTTAAACTGATACGTTCTTTTGTATTGCAAATTATTTATACCTAAATGAAAATTTAGGTAAATTATACTGAATAAATTAAATATATATAATTATTGATTGGAATAATTATATTTTTAAAATTATAAATAAAATATAAATTTCAAAGACAATTTTGTATATTTTTCATCCACAAAATAGTAATTAATTTTATATTACATAAAAATAATAAATATTTAATTGAAGAATACAGACTTAAGATTTATTACAGTAAAGTATAATTACTTGTTTAATGTATGAAATTCAAATTAATTTCATAAAAATTGTAATCATTGTAGTGAAAATAAGCTAATTTCTTTTTTAGAATTAGTATCATTTGCGTCTAGAATAGCAATATTTTTTAAATCATTAACTATTGCTACCTCTGGAGATATATATGTTTTGTTATTATTAATGCTTATGAATTCAGAAAAAAAATAATCTTGTTATTCTAGTTTGTTACAAAAAGATTCAATACTATTTTTACGTATAATTATAGTTTTAATAAGTTTACAGAGAATAAGGTATTCCAATTACAGTAAAATGTTTGTATACATAATGACTTCCTTGGTTGTTCGAGTCTCCTAAAAAACTTAAAAATAATTGGATCATAATATAATAAATTATATATTTTTCAAAATAAAGGAAAAAGAATGTGAAGATACCGCAGAAGATTATTTTAACTGAGACACATTATTATGGATTACGACATTTCATAACAACATCCTTGACATGAAAATATTTAAGCCTATCAGTTTTTTAAGATATAGCAAGCTCGTGCATGGCAACAAATGACTGTAGACTTAAACTGATATTGACATGATATTGACATGAGGTATTTAATTTATTGGAAACAATTTTTCTATTTCTTGATCTTTAAAGCTTATCTGTTAATTAAATATAAAAATATGTGAGATTGATGTCTTTGGGGTATAATAATATTGCTTGTTTATATTTTATTTGAAATAATCTCAAGATGAATAATTTGTGGATCATTTCAAATATTTCCATACGGACTTAACGAATTGAACGGATTATACGGATTAAACGGATTAAAAGGATTAAACGGATTAAAATTACATTTAACGAATGACATTGTACGTAAATAGTTTTTGCAAGCCGAAAATAATCAATACATGTTTACTATTGCAAGCGATGCAATAATAAAATAGTTTGAAAGCGGACGACGACAAGTATGGAAAAATTTATGATACAGACTGGGTTATCTATTAATGGCAACGTAGGGCTATGAAGCGAAGTAAGCCACTGGCATCCCGACAAAGTAATTTGAAAGTCCCTCTTGTTAGTGGTTGTAATGGGAAAACACGAACATTCAGCTTGCATCAGCAATTTTACAATTACGTCCAACAGTATCTGACCCAGAGTGCATTAAAAAATCTGTTAGGTAGTCTAGTTCCCAGTAGCGGTGACCGCTGCCACCTTCTCGATCTCTTCCTCGGTCCCTCTTAATACTACTTTGACTTTAATCAATGCTCTCCCCCTCTCTCCCTCTCTCTTTCTCTCTCTCACACACACACACACACACACAGCTTTTTTAATAAAAAAGTAGTATCTACACGGAGCGATAATGGAAAAAAGTTAAGAGAAAAAGAGAGACAAAGAGCGGTGGTTGGCAGGGTCGGTGACGGTGTGGTAGAGGAGGGTCGCCGTGGGAGGGGAGCGGCCGGGGTGAGTCAAAGAGCCAGGACGAGCCGAGGACGTGATTCGACCGTAAATTCGGTCCACAAACTCCGGGAGCCTTAAACGTGCAGTGAAAATAGAATGACTCGTCTCTCGGCCCACCTCTTCTCCCTCCTGCTGCCCCTCTTTCACTCGCGACCCAGAGCTTCCTTCCCAAGCCCTCGCGCACACCCCCGCAAAGCGGACCGCTACGGGACAAGCGAGCGCGTAACATCGGGAAATCACAGGCGCATCCTTTGTTCTCGCTGCGGGACGCCTCTCGTAATTTTCCCCTCTCTCTCTCTCTCTCTCTCTCTCTCTCTCTCTCAGCCCACCCACGCCGAATCCCAGCCACCCCCCGTCACCGCTCCGTCACTTCTCTCTTTCGCCTCTTTATCCCGTCGAAGAGCGAGCACGGTGACACTTCACTTCTGTGCACTTCTATGCCACCCTGTAAGTGGCTGTGTGTACGTGTGTGTGTGTGCGTGCGCGTTCGCAGTTGCAGAAACTCGCCATGTGCCGTATCGATAAGGTGCCGGGGCACGTTCCGTTTGTTTAGCCTCTCGCTTCCCTGCACTCGAAACTATGCCGCTCGATCGTAGTGGCAAAGTCCACCTGGCTAAAGGCTAAGAAGCCGGCCTTTGGGTCCGGGATGATTTTTGCGCTGATATGTGACGCGCCGGGCGCCCATCCAGAATGGATGGTGGGGGGGAGGTGCGGGGCGGAGAAGGGCGAGGCGAGGCGGTAGAGAGGGTCGGAAATGGCTTTTGTCCGATTGTTCTTCACTACGACTCGGCGCCATTTACAACAATATGCATACTTGACGTATGTATTCATCCAAGGAGGGTGAAACCCTCCCCATAGGCAAAAAATTTCGGCTGAATTTCTCCCTTTCGGGTGACGCCATCGATTCAACTTCTTTCCCTCCCCGCCCCGGACTCCGTCGCTTTTTATTATCCACGATTATACCGATCGCTTAGTCAGATTTCGTTCCAGGCTAACGAAATTTTTTCACTTACTCTTTCACCCCGCCTAAATAAGTTATATCTCAGCTGGACTCCCCCCTCACCCACGTCCCACCCCCACCTGCAATCATTAATTTTATCCACAGAACGTACGCACGTACGTTATTATATACGACCCTCGAGGCATTGAATTATGTGCCTGATAACTTGGAAATTATCGAGCCGCGCCCTCGGAACGACCCATTGGTTATAAAATTCCCTTAACTTTATCCCACTTGTTTTAGAATGGAAATTAGAAATTGAGGAGAAATTAGAAAAATTTGCCAGCAGCTCGTTAAAGCTGTCGGTAATATCTTTAAATAGTTGCTACATTAAATAAATACAATTCTCTACTACTATTTCACATTGTCCTGGTGTTCGCTAATTACCCGAAGCCATGCACAACTTTATTAATCCGAACTTTTACGTCCGTAACGTAATGTTTAGCCATTAGAAATTAATTACCATCTTTTCCATTCGGTAATTGGTAGGAGAGAAAAGTGAAGGAAAATTCCGC
Source organism: Ceratosolen fusciceps (assembly GCA_018883505.1). Taxonomy (NCBI): domain Eukaryota; kingdom Metazoa; phylum Arthropoda; class Insecta; order Hymenoptera; family Agaonidae; genus Ceratosolen; species Ceratosolen fusciceps. The sequence continues at coordinate 10,692,291 of RCIC01000003.1, read as the reverse complement.
CCGAGTCCTTGTCTTTGGCCTGGATCCATTAAACATTGTACAATACAGTACGATACGATACGATACGATACGATACGATAGATACAATACTATACTATACAATACAATAAAATACAATACAATACAATGCAATACAATAATGACGTAAGACTCAGCCCTGTAAGGCTCAGCTCTTTAACGTTAGCTTAGGATTAGGTGATTTTTCTCGACACCGAAAGCGACAGGGACGGCGTCTTCCGCGTGAGTTTCCCCGCATCAGTTATCCCACTTAGTATTAGTAATGGAAATGATTCGGAAAGCAAATAGCCGTCGGACGAAACGGATATTTAGCCGAGAGCAAAGCTCTCTACGTGCAGACATGCTTCTGGGAATTGTAGACCGAGCCCCGTCGCAATTCCCAAATGATTACCGGCAACGGGAATTAATATTATTCCATTATTAATTAATAACTAAGATGTAATAATATTCAATTATTGTCCCGTGAATAATCGGTCTGGCACGGGGCGGAATGCCATTTTAATAAAACCGTATTTATTCATTTGCATTGAGCGATGAGCTTCTGGACACCCGCAGACCAATGAAATAATTACTCCCAACAATAGCAACAACTTTATCAGCAAACTTACCGAAACATACGTGAGCATTGTATGTAATACACACGGATTAAGCTACGGTTATTAAGTACAGCAGCGAGGAAACTTCTTCCCCGGTGGTGTTAAATTGGCTATCAATAATTCCACAAGGAAGTATCGGATTTAATAACATTAAGGCCACTCGCTAATTATCCGTTGAATTAGTAATATTACCATGGAGGATCATGCGATACAATTATATATATATATATATATATACGAAGTTATGTCAATATTACTAATTGACATCAGTGGTAAAGCGTTACTACAACACGCCATTATATCCAGAACGTGTTATGAGGAACAATAATTTATTCATCACTTGTCATTTGAAAGCCCTAGTAATTAGAATTATTTAAACTTACCTTTCTTTCGTAACTTTATCCCGCCCCCCCCCACAACATAAGGAGATTAGATATTTTCAAACTTACAGATTAAAGCTTTGAGAAATATTTGGCTAATGGTCGCCGAATAAAGAAAATTCATACAACTAACAATTTATTAATTATATTCCGGACATGTAATGTATTAAGAAATTTCTTTGCTGTTATTTTTTTGTTTTGTTTTCAATCGCAATCGATCAATGCATTCCTACGTCAAAGGCAATTTTTAATAATATATTATACGAAAACGCGTAGATCTAGCATGCGTATGCTACATTAATGTAACGAGTAAATGATATTCAGCACTTGTACGCACTTTTCTTAATATTGCGAAATGCAATGCACTACAACTAGGAACGTAATTTAATTCGTCCATGCAAAAATTATGAGCTCAAACATAGGTAAATATTTTTAAATTTAAGTTTTGATAACTACGTGCACGCTTTAGAATTTCTCTGGGTTATACAGTGACAAAGGAAATGTCGGTCAAAGTTACACAAGGGACTTCAAGGAGACAAAATTCTATACGCACAAGCGCATACATCATTATGAAAGTAAAACACACTTATATTAATAAATTTACGGGGATCTGTCATTTATGATGTAATTTAAATAGCAAAATTACAATACGAGAGCTTAAACAGATAATTGGTATTTATCCATCTGAAATTACTAAATCTTATTACATACAACTACATACTCGTATTAATAAATATTATTTTTCATGACGAGTAAGTATTATGCCACTCGTACAATAAATACCTGTTACTTTTTAAAGGTAATATAATAGTCTTTGACAAAAGAAAGATTTAGATTTTATTCCTTTGTTTTACTGCTCGCCAGAACAAAGTAATACAAAGTGTATAAAATGTATAATAAGAAAAGAGAAACTGACGCACCGAAATTTTATAGAAAAAAATTTAATTATATATGGAAATTTTGAGGAACTCCTTGGACATAAAATTTAGTCTAATACATTTAATATATTATTAAGTCAATAATGAATGTTTTAAAAGAAATTTCAATGGTTTGTAATTTACGAATGTAATTAAAATTTTATTTACCAGCCTATGAGATTTAATACGTATACGTGCATATATATATTTTTTTTTAATTGAAAAAATAATAATTATAACAATTTACTACGAGAAATCAATTGCTACCGCATTGGAAATATTTAATTATTACCCCTCAATAAACCATATAATAAATTTAATTACGCAATAAATATAAAAAAAAAAAAATGGAAAAATAATGTTGATGAGTAAATAATTTATTTTCGTTGCAAAATATTTACGTTACTGATACTAATTTTAAAGCTAAAAAATATATTTAAAGGTTCTTTTAAATTCCGGATAATTCTTTTAAAACTCACTAAAAAACTAATTGCATGTTAAAAGTCACAAATTATGAAGAACATCAATTTCAATTGTCGTTAAACAGCAAATAGATGTGGTATTTCACCCTACACATCGATATAAATACGTGCATCAACATATATGAACTCCTACATATATACATACATATCAATAGAAGTTTTTTAAATTTTGAAAAGAATAAGTAAATTAAAATTCATGATTGACTATGTTTCTGAATATTATTCCGTTTGTATAATATCTTAGATCAGAGAAGATTTATTCCTTCGGTCGTTAGACATTTAAATCACATGCAGTTAAAACTATATATGTTTTATTCAGAAGATATTTTATACCCGTAAATGCTATTTAATAAACACGTGATTTAATTTCCAGATCAAGAAATATAGCTGCAAAAAAATTCGGAATCACTTGCAGATCCATATCAATACGAAGTAAATTTAAAAAATCAACATAAAATAAAGATCGAGATACCGTGAAAATAAAAAGATTCCGATTTATATTTAAGATTCTTGAGTAGTGAATAATTTTTTAATTACATTTTTAGTTTTCCTTCAAGACTGAATAAAAACTTGCATGACTTCGATGTATTAAATTTCTTCAATATACATAAATTCATGAATATGCAGTTATAACACTAAACAACCTGATAAAATATAATTTATTGAACAACGAAATTATACGTTCAATGCAAAGAAAATATATTATTTCTATTTATTTCAATAGAAGAAATTTATTGCACCTGCAGACTAAAGAGATTCTTCTAATTTATTTATCTGAAAGAATAAAATTTATTATAAAATAATTACTTACATATGTACAGTCTCTAACGATTTACTATCGAGATTCTTTGTTTAACATAAATTCAGTATACATGTTTTATAGGCTATAGTTGAGCTTTCTAATAATTAGCAATTTAAAGATTTTCAAATGTAAGTAACGATACATACTTTTTGTAAAGGATCTTCTGGTATAAAAAAAAAAAAAAAAAGAACTTACGCTTACAGGAATTTAAAATAAATATTATAATTATTATTATACAATTGAATTTCTGATAGAGCTCATTAGATTAAATATTATCATAGAATAAATGAGTAGAACGTTTGATAGATATTTAGAGAAAAGTCTCGGTATGAATTTATTATCCTTACCGTGCAATAAAAAATCCTTAATTATATAAGGATTCTACTGCTGTAAATAAAAAAAAAAAAAAAAAAAAAAAAAAACATCTTTACGATACAATTTCTACAGAATGAATGAATTACATTCGGAAATTTATTGATATAATCTGAAGTGCACTTATTGGAATTAACAAAATAGGAAAAATATAAATAATACGAGATTCCAGTGAAACTAGAATAAAAATTGTTCATTATAAATTAATGCATTAGTGATACAGAATATGTGATTTCATTGTTCGTTGAGATTAACGTATTTTTATGATAAAAGAGATTTTGAAATAAAAAGAAATAACGATAACGGGAAAGACCTTGAAGGGCCTTGAACCTTGAGATATAATTGTGAGTCATGATAATGAGGCCTTGTTTAATGCTTGCAACGACGTAAATGAAGAATTAATGTAAAGGATGATGTGGTGGTGAGAGGATCGGCGAAAGCATCGGCGAAAGCATCGGCAAAAGCATCGGCAAAAGCATCGGCTATCCGGGAGCCATAATAACCTAAAGACTATAATAACGTTTACCGTCATTTTAACGATATAAAGCTCGAGCCCGCCAATGAATATAAAAATAAGATATTGCCCTAAAGGAAGGATGTGAATGTGTAATGTTGCAGAAGCACAGCTCGTCGGAGCGATCGGTCGTGTTGAATCGAGTGGACGGAGATAGCAGCGGCCGTTACAGGTGCGAAGTCTCGGCCGAGGCACCGGCCTTCAACACCGTCTCGGATCACGCCGATATGGCCGTAGTCGGTAAGTCCACCTACCCCCTACGACCAGCCACGACCCCCAACCCCGTACGCACGCTTCACGCACGCCCAACCGGGACACGCACCCGTACTCATTTGGCCGTCGCTTCCTTATCCGATTATCTGCATTCCGCATCCAATTTGTCCATATCTGCCTCGCTCTTTGCCTGCAGCAACTCCTTAATGAAACCGCTCAATGAGTACGTCGCGAAAAAGAGGGCCAGTCAAACTCGACGGACGGGCCCAGAGATGAGAAGAGAAGGTGACGATGACAAAATAACCTTTCCTCCCCGTCTCTCTCTCTCTCTCTCTCTCTCTCTCTCTCTCTCCCCCTCTCCCCGTCACTCGGTCAAATCCATTAATTAGAAACTCTGATGCCGTTATCAACGGCGCGACGTAACTTAGCCCCTTAATTTTCTCTTTCGCCCTTTGTTTTCGAACTCCCGGCTGCACGTACTTACTATTCGTCGAATTTTTCTCTATAACGCGCCAGAGAGCCGGGAATTCTGCAACGAGTGCATCGCTTATGAAAAAGAGTTCCGCGCGCGAGGGCTTAATGTTTTATATGCCCGAACACGCACACGTGTTTTTGCCTCAGATTCTCATCTAGCCATCCCCACCTCCCAGTCACCTCCCATACGCAGCAGCTCTTAGCTCGCGATTTTCCTTTCAAAAAAACTTCTCTCCTTACCCGTCTAATACCTTTTCTCCCGCGTCCCAGATTTCAGAGTTTACGTTAACGTACATGCTCCCAAGCTTTTATCTTTATTCACCGGCGCATCCTTACAGCATCCTTGACGCTACTTGTTTATCTCTTTCGAGCTTTGGCCATCAATTTTATTCGTTTCATTTCTCGATTCCCTCTTCTCGACTCCTCCGCCGCCCCCTCAACCCTTTGCCACTATCCCCGCCCGACCCCACCCCAGGCCCCCAACTTTCCGACAAATATTTTCAATCGTCAAACCTAAAAGGTAATTAATTAATTAATTAAATGACCTTAATGGAACCGCGAGGCTTCCTTCTTTCCCCTGCAGAAACCGCAGGTCCTTTCATTTTCCACGTCACGGAAAATGACAGGCACGCCAATAAGTAGTTTTGGCTGTTCCCGCTTCTCCTTCGCTTCTTCTTGCAAATACGTTTAACCACATAATAGAATCAATCCCTCGTCAATAATTTTTATTCTTAGATATTTTTAATGCCAAATCAGACTCAATATGAATGGGTATTGTCATTTTTAACAAATATCCTCATTTAAATTACCAATAATATTAAGGGATATACGCGAAGGTGATTAATTTCGTGCGTTAAATAATGTCACGTGACAGGCATTGTAATAGTTAAGAGGATATATGAAAATAAAACGACAAGTTTTTAATCCGACGGAAAGCTGAAGTTGGAAAGACCGAAGATTCGTTGCTTAAATGACTCGAGGAGCGTCTGCTTACTCAGATAATTATTGCTTCAAATTCACGTGATCGATAATGCCGGGCCATTTAAATGGAATATTATTAAATAACTAATATAACGGAATCAATTGCTCAGAGCTGCTTATCTTGCCTAATTATCAGAATATCTGAAAAATAATTTTCGCAGAATAAAATAATTACACGGAATAATTATTTTTATAAAGACATTTTAATTTAATTAAGATAGATTATTATGTAGGCAAATTTGCATGACAAAGCCGCATGCGAAGATTTAATCTTCTTCTTATTTTTTTTTCTTCTTTTTTTTTTTTTTTTTTTTTTTTTACAGTATAATAAGAAAGTAGGTCGAGAATTGTGTATGCAAATTTTAAAATAATTTTTGCGCCTTTATCTAAGTACGGTAATAATAAAAATTCAAGTATTATCGACATCTGGGAGGAATAAAAAAATAAATTCCCTTTAAGTGTGATTAATCTAATAGAATAACGGAAAAGATGCTCGAGCAAAGAAATAACGTTGAAGCTTAAGAGCCGGCACGTTCGGGCTTGTATTTTTACGCGATTAAGCTTCGTCCGGACGTATGATAATAATACAGCTCTCATAATAATTTCTTTAAATAGTAATTGTTGTATGCAAGGGCTCGTTGGTCACACGCTCACCTGGCAGACAATCGATCAAAACGTTCATTAGGATCACGATCGAGCGAGCAGCTCTCATTATCGCTTTACACTTCCCATCAATTTTTTCATGTAAATATGCGGGTCTCTAATTAATCTCTATCCTATTTGTTCTCTTATCTTCCGCAACGAGGAGCGCGCTAATGAATCTGCGTAATTAATGTATCGTGACGTAGCATCAAAGTGCCATCTTACAGGATTCATTATTCGCTGCGTACACAAGCTTCGACAAATATAAGTCCCGGAGCCTTTTCTCTTTATCGTAAACGATCGTTCCTACATTATTAAGCATCTAATCCACCCGCCTCGCGAAATCGGAGATAATCATTGACTTGATAATCCTCATTCGCGATATGGTTTTCGTAATAAGGAAGCTGTTATCGGCCCAAGCGTAACAATTACGCGTAACGATAACGAAAGGCATTTGCCAGCCGGGGTGGGTCAGATGGGCAGACGGGGCCGATGGAAGTTCATCAGCGATTCAAGATAAGCGCATGGACGTATATAAAATTTTATAACATACGAAAAAGTTTCACCCTTTCCACGATACGGACGGCTCGGATACATCGGATCAAATTTCACGAGTTAACGTATACCGTAAATGTACGAGAATGCATAGCGAGCCCAGTGATATTCGTGTCTAACCGAATTTACTGCATACACAGAGCCCGCACATCCCACACATTTGCGTGTACATGTGGAGCGAGAGGCCGATAGAAATGAGCATGTGCAGAGGGGTAGGTAAAGTAGATAAAGGCGGAAACCAACTGTTTACGGTATCTTGCAAACTTTGACTTGGTATTTTTCAACTTTCCACTCACTTAAGCGGTACAAATTTTTCTTGAAAATTCATAGGATTCCGTGTGGTGCTCGACGCCGCAGATTTGTGGCTTTTATCTCTAACAAGAAAATTCCCTATTCCTACGATCGGGAGCCTTCCTTCCTACTTTTCTTTACCCGTACTACCCCCCCCCCATACCCATAGCCGGGAGAAAATAATAAATTTAAGGCTCTGGCCCGTATACGGTTTTATGCGAAGCCTTCATAAGCGTGTTTCGCTTGCTCTTACGGAAAACATTGGATTCCCGCGCAAGCCTAATGAGATGCAGCTTTAATTAAATTTCCTAAAGTCTATTCGTTAAAGCACAAGGTCGACTCTACTCTAATCCCGACACTGCCAATTATACATTGGCTATCGGGGCTGGCTCGCGCCCTCTAGGCTAGCTAATGCTCATTCTTAAAATAACAGGCCTGATTAGATAAATTTCAGAACGGTTTAAAAACATTATTATCCCTCAAGCCGGCCCCTCCCTACCGCTCTTCATAAAACATAATGTGCATTCGCTCGCGCTAACCGCGGCATCTAATAATACGGCTGGCTCGCATTATGATTCGAGATTACGATCCTGATCTTGGGCGCGCATGCTAAATGCCATGGGTGGGTGGGTGGGGGCGGGGGTGGGGGGGGGGGCAGAGAAAAAAATACTTTTTTTTTTAAGGAGCGCCGTCTCATGAATAATTACAATGAAATTATAATTTAGAAGCTCCTCGGAGAGCTTTCCCGGCCCCGATGGCCCTGATAAATATCGACAGCCTTCGCCGCCACCCTTCGCCCATCCGCCGTTCTTCCTTCGCCCCTCCTTCGAAAGTAACGGTATAGTCGGTGCCGTTAAAAGGCAGCGGCGGTGTTGCCTGTGCACGCCAGCCCCCGGGAAAGTAAGAGTACAATTGCCGCAATTAGGAAAGATGAGGGAGTAGCTTCCATTAATACCAATGCACCCCGCCCCCGACACGCCCGAGTCGCTCCCTTACCCCTCCCTTGAAGGAGAATGAAATAAAAGAACCTCATCTCACTTACACTTTTTCATTATGTTTGGCATGCTGACAGTTCTGCCGGAACGGGGGCCCATGATTACCGGGGGCAAGCCCAAATACCAGGCAGGCGACATCGTCCGCGTGAACTGCACGTCCGCGCCGTCGAAACCGCCTGCTTCGCTCATGTGGTACGTCAACGAGGAGCCGGTAAGTTTATTAATTCTCCCATGGAATATCTTCCATGGATACTATGAACCAGCGCTCCTATCGTAAATTTAGAAATTTAGTAGATATTTTATTATATTCCCTCGTGATCCCCCGTGATTATCTCAAAGCCATCCTATAAGTGAGTATCTACGTTCTCCATGTCACCGGTCTATTTTAAAGAAAAGCTTGCCCTTCTCAAGCAGACCGAGTCGCACACCGACTTACACACTGACGGTGCGCGCGCACGGATAAAGCTTAAAATGGACGGAGGAGCGATTCGTTTTATCTTTTTCCATATTCGTTTCGCAGCGGAGTCATTAGATTATTCAATCGCATGATTAATTACAAGCTCAGAAGATATATGGCAATATTTCAAACGTTACCCGTACTACCTACCGCCCTCTTCTACTGCGCATGTCTTCCATGATGCTGATCGGTGAGCTTAGCCGAGGCGTGATTTATGCCACTCTATAGAGGAGCTCTGGATAAGGATTTGACTTTCCTGCTAATTGATACAATCGGAGCTGTGACTTTGCGAAAATACTACACTACGTTCATACGTATATACGTATATATGTACATATGTTCACGAATGCGTGCATTTACATTGATCATTATTGAATTTCACGCTCGCGCATACGGGCACAGTATTTTCTTTTGTTCTCGCTACACTTTAACCCTTTAGCCCATACGTTTCTTAATAAAAAGAAATTAACGATGATTCGGTTGATAGTTAGCCAGCATTTAACCGTAAATGTGCGCCCGCGCGTACACGTGTGCCTGCATGTGAAATCCGAAGGCGAATCGAATTTCATAAATTCGGCGCATTAATGGAACAAATTGTCCGTTAATTATCGTCCAGTATTCACGGAACATTTTTACATGCATTTTTATTTAACTGACCGAGAGATTATTTTATTCCTCGCCAAGAAATTTATTAAGATTTGTTTTTTCACACAAACTGTAATTACGAGAGGTGATTATTATTGATATTGATTAATATGCAACCATGGATACTCCCGGGGGACTTGATTAAAATAATCGATTTCACCGATTATGCGTGTAAAATGCCCTTACGAAATATCTGAAATCAAATTTTTAACTATAATCTGAATTTTTGATTACTTCATTGAAAGATTTATCAATAAAAATAGTAAATCGATCTTTCTAATGACACGTATTAATCTTGTAAATAAAATCACTCAACTACGCGAATGAAGCGAATGTATTATCTAATGAAATCCTGCCTATCATTATTTAGATATTTATGTCTTACATCTTTTCCGGAATCCAACCACTTTGCGGTACATTTCCCCTTTATATTTGGGTATCTATGCCTAGGCAGGTGTAAGTACATTTCTCATCAAGAACATAATTGCGAACCGTAATAGAATATTATAATTTTTCGAGAAAGAATCGTAAATTCTTACTATTACGATTCTTCATAACATTTATAATCACTGTATTAACATATATATATATATATATAAATGTATAATCCGGCATTAAAATCGTGTATTTTAACCAATGCATGAATTTTTTATGTAAGTGGATTTTACCGTGTCAAAAGATAATTTAAAATTTTCCTCAGAACTTTAAAGTAGGAAGCATAAAGCTGATTAAATATTATAATAAATAACCGGTTCGAGTGAATGCGTGCCAAGTGCTTGATATGCACGTACTGGCCGACATATTCGATTATGACATTGGCATTCCTCGAGAATGCCTTAGAAGAAGCTCTCGGGCGTGGTGGGACGGATGGAGGGAGGTAGGGAGGGAGGGGGGGTATGGGGGTCGAGCGCCTATCCATTATACACCTCGTGCGAAGAAAATAAATTATCGGGTGTCCGACTATCTATGTAAATATCCGCGTCCTCCGAGGCTCAAAAATTGCGCTAATGAGAATATAATTACGGGCTAAGCTATTTCATAATAAACTGTCGGGGGTATTAAAAATAATTTACCTCGTAGGTATGACGTCCGCGAAAGGTATCCGTCGAAGGTATCCCGCCTGTGAAATGTAAATTAAAGGCTGAATGGGTGAAAAGGGAATATAAACGGAGGCCCGGCTATTCTTCGGGGCGAAAGGCGAAAGGCGAAAGGCGAAAGGCGCCCCACGTGAATACAGGCCAAAATTACCTCCCGAGCCCCTGCCTCTCGTCTCACTGGAAAATAAAGCGCCCCGACAAGCATCCTCAGCTCGATGCTTAAAAAAGCGGAGGATCTCGTCAGGACAAGCATGGATTAACGGAGTCGAAAAAAGGGAAGAACCTCCGTGTCAATCCGGCAGATTATTCCGCTAAAAAGAGGAATGGGGTACGCGCTGCTCGAGCGTACGAAAGTATCTCTCTCTCTCTCTCTCTCTCTCTCTGTCTCTCTCTATAATTCTCGATTTGTGTTCGGAAGGGAAAATTCGTATATTTAATAATCCGCGAACCTTCTTCTGCATTTAGTAAAGCAGGTTCGGTCGCAATTTACGTATTTATTTCTCAATTTTTTCCCCAAAGTCGATAAGTCTCCTGGATTACTTATAGATTACTTGGCCTTAATCACACTCTTTTCATTCCCCCTCTTGCTTTATTCTCGCTTCATACTTTTTACAAGCCCTACAATTGACTATAATATCGCATTCTACAGGTCGCCCGCACTATTAGTCCCTCGAACCTTCTGCTCTAATTGTATGTGATATTATTGCCTTCAATCTTCTCTTAAATTCATAATGTATGTGTTTGTAAAATCAGTGCGCAACATCGGAACGCGATGCGTCGCCGTTATACGCATTCCAAACGATCCGATGTATTTTTAATTGAAAAGGAGCATTGTCTGCATGTGTCGAGCTAAGCTTCCTCCGAGTCTACATTGAAGGATCAGTTTTTAAGAGACGAGACTGAAACGAGTTCGGAGGATCAAGCGGCGCTTGACGAGCCGATGAAAGCGGATCCGAAGCTTTCAATTGTCGATTCAACGATCGATATAAACACCTGATTATTTCACGTGTACACGCTTCACATTCCGCTCCTCGCTCCCAACCCCACGCGCTACGAGTCACCCCTGCTCGCTCGCCTCCTCACATGGTGTTCGTTTGGTTCTCTCTCTCTCTCTCTCTACCCCCCCCTTTCCCCCACTCCCTTTGCTTCCGCCTCGATTTTACGCTCGTAAAATATTGCCAAGCCCCGTATTTACCTCACCCGCGCTAGTTCTTAGCTCGGCTCCCACGCACGACACCGGGGGCTCCGGCTCTAACCGCCGCCGACATCGTTTCAACGGGAGACGGCCCTGATGCATCACCCCTCAAATGCTCACGCATTTCCAGCCTCCGTGTCGGTTGACTCCACCGCTCGGCAACCCCCGTCCCCGCTCCCGTCCCCGCTAACCCTAAGTCGGCAGAGCTCGCGCTCGGTGCCAAGTCGTTCCCGGCTTTCCCCCGAAGCCTCGGCTACTTAAAAGTAGCGGGTAAAGCGGTACACGCGGAGGGCCGCCCGTCCAGGAAGGTCATAGGGTAGACGTGGCCTGCCGAGGGCTACCGGGGGATCGGGAACTTCTCCCACGAGAGCGTGGCGCTGGAATCTAGGAAGCTCTCGTGGGCCGGGTTCGCCCGGCTACAGAAAACCGGTAACAGGAAATTTCCCAATATCCCCCTCGCATCTTCTTGAGACACTGCGACACGCCAATGGAACTAAAAGCGGCTGGACCGTATCTGAAAATTAATGTTCTGCTCCGGAACATTAAGATTTATCGGTGGATCGATCGACGGCTGGCGGAGAGGGGAGGGGCTAGGGCACGTAGAGCCCTCGGCACGTTTCTTGCAACCCGCGAACCAAGACGAGCCCCTCCCCCGCATTCTATTATCTCTGTCCAGGGTGGCGCTCTTCTCGGCGCTGACGCACACCCACACATAGAGCGGGAGCGCGACCCCAGCAGTTCCTTCTCACGAACTCGATTCTCTCCCACTTTTACACTTGAAAGTATCTTTCATTCACGCGCATGCCGATTAACGTTCTCTCGGAAATGCATATTTTCTCGAGCATTCTAAAGAGTCTCTTCAAAATTATACCTCACTCTTCGCTGCTGACTAGAGCATTTTCTAAACTTGTATAACTGTATCCATTTACGACCTTCCCCTGCGTACCCACGTATCCACCCGTATATGTATTCTGATAAATATACCGCTCTGTCCAATAAAATTCTACGGAAAAAATTTATTTTCATTTTTAATTACATTTGCCTCGCGGGAACTCACAACTAATAGTCAATAACGAAAGAAATACAGTTATAATTTCATTATAATTTAATAGCATGGACAGAATCAAATTCGGGATATCTATAATATTGAATTAAAACTCCACAGACCGTTCATACCTGCGAGATATTTTAGATTTTTTCTTTAAATAAGAAGTATTTTCTGAAATACAGGACCTGGGTAAAACATAAATAAATGACAAAGTGACCTCGAGTTTCACTGGAATTTCAATGATATTGTTTTTCGAATTATTTAAAGCTGATGCTTAGAAATGTGCTTTTATTATTTCTGTGAGCCACGCATTTGAAGTCTCGTATATCGGAAAAGAAAGAAAATCCAATACAAATAATGCCGTAGATTAAAGGAAAACCTATACGTGAACAAAGACATAAAAAGTTGGTGGATGCTGCTACAATCGCTGACCTGCTATTATCTTATTTTTTTAATCGCAAAGCAAACATAAACACTCGTGTTTTTAATGTAAGACCCGCGTCTTTTATGAATATTCCTGAAACATTTCATCTTACCTTCCTTATCCGCGTTATAATGACGACGATGATTATATATTACATTATTATTATTATTATTATTATCATCATTATCATTAATAATGATAATGATAATGATAATAATGATAGTGATAATAATGATAATAATTGCCAAGAAAATGACCTGAGTAATAACAATAACAATCTGTGGATTATAGGGACAAGGGACAACGGCCGCTCTACGTTTCGTAATGGTCGAGTAATTTATACATTTAGTTAGGCATGATAAGAAATACAGGCTCCGTGAGCGAGTCAGGCGGCCAAAGTAGAGCGTTTTGCAATTTTACGATGTAAGCATCGAACATAACCGGATATGATAGGTCGAGTCGTAAAGCTGCGTAACACTGTATCTGGACCTCCTGGCCGACTGGCCCGTACACGGGGAGATTTTGTTGGCGCGGATAGCATCCCCTGATTGAGTTAATACGAGCGTAACATGCAAGGGGAAACCGTTCGAAGAAATGCAATAAACAATAAACGCCACCACGTATATCCCCGCGTTACAGCCTCCGCAGGAGCTAGATATAAAAAAAAAAAAAAAAAAAAAAAATAAAAGAAGAAGAAGATGAGAAAAAGAGAGAAAAGAAAAGCAAAATATCGCTAATAACATTAACTGCTCATACGTTTACGTAAAAAATAATCTGGCTTTGAATATCGCTCAGACTTATTTTAATTGACGTATATTGTCGCAGAATTTAGTATCGAGCTTTAATAAAAGCCTTTTCCTAAACGAAAACGCAGCCTCGTAAATTAAAGGCTACGTAGATTATTAAAAAATGCATTCGTTATTCGCGTATATAAATAACGAATCTACTAAAACTTTGCGGATAACGGATACATAAGCTTAATGTTATAATGCACATAAAGAACATTCTGTAAAAAACAAAAAAAAACGAAAAAAAAACAAAAAAAAAATTCCGCCGTTTCTTTGTTATTAATTTTACGAGGATATCGATAAAAGTTCGCCTAAATTTTCAAGCAAAAATATTATTTATTATTAGCAGGAAAAATTGAGGGGCATTCAGGGGGGGGGATTTAGAGCGTTCGCTATAATTCATTGCTTAAGATAATTCGTATACTTTGAATTTCTTCCAATTTCATAATGGCGCTCCGAAAATAGCTCTAAATACGTTATCATGCATTATCCTGTACTCTGAATTGGTCCGCAACTAAAAACGATACGTATTTATTAAAATTTAGTTCCAGCCATTCCTCAGTCGATATCCAATCTGTGGAAAGACTTATTATTATTATTATTATTATTATTATTATTATTATTATTATTATATAAAATCTATTAACTGATTTCCGTATCAATTTTCAATTGAAGCAGGGCTGTCGCGTACCTTCCTGCTTCGCCCCCCCCACTCCCCCCTCCGCGCCTTAGAGGTAATTTAAAATTCATTATCATCTCGTAGCTCCAATTATCCGTCCTAAATAAAATTGCATCGACAGCCGAAAATATACGACAAGCAATAGTCATTTTAACGAATAAAAATGCTCTTGCTCGTTTTTAGATTAATAAATTATTTAACTTTATGGCTTTAAGGCACATAGTAGATATTCTCTTGGCACATAGATATTTCTTGCGGCCTATCTTATCAGGATCATCACCGAGCACGACGTATTTTTTATCTTAAACGCAACAATTGCCCGCTAACCGAGGAGAATATTGCCTTTATTTATTTTAATTACTCAAGTCATAAAGAAAAAAGCCTTCCATATGCTGTCCGTACGAAAGGACTTGGCTGAGCGTTAAAAGTCCTTGTATATAATAAATAACGGTAGAGAGCCCTGACCTATCAGATCGATATCACGAAGAAGATTTGATATTTTTGCAAATGTTACGAGCATTGATATCTGACGGATAGTCGACAGAATATGTTGCGCGTTCTCTCGGTCGGTTCATAACGTCTTGGGTTATATCGATGGCTAGGAAACGCTAAATCGTTAGCGAGTACACTGCTCGCGCTCACAGTTTTATGAAATTCCGAGACTGCGAGGAATACCTTGCGTAATTAAAGGCCTACAGTCTTAAATTGGGTATATCGTTATCTGTACATGGAGTCAGTCGGCTAACAAATCAGCGCAAAGCTGCTGCAATAAATGCCGCGGAGGATATAGATCCCTTACCGGTTCAACATTAATTGCTTTGATGGCAAAGCGTATAAAAAGAAGCTATGGCTTTGCCTAGCCTCGGACGGCCGCGACCCTCGGATCTTGGGATTCGAGTTGTCGTTCGAGCAAGTGACTCTCGAGGAAAGAAAATCGCCGGCAAATTACACATTGTCTCAAAGCAATTTTCACTAACAAGCGCGACGCCCTAACACCCGCGATTCGAAAACCTCTCGCAGATGTCTTTGCGATGACTCCATGGCAAGCATTGCAAGTACCTACCCTTGAAATTAGAAAAGGGCGTAGCTCTCGAGGGAAATCTTAACGAGTATTCTTCAATCGTTCTCTTATCACCTATGCGACCGATACTTCTTCCATCTTCCCTTGTGGAGGAAATACAACCAAATCTATGGTATTAGTATATGGCTAGTAGCGATTGGTGGCAATGTGATGGTAAGTGGTGGTAATGAGACGGGGACTCAATCACCCGTGTTCTCACCCGGGATACCACGATCTTTCGGAAATCTACTAAAATACAAAGGAAGTACACAACAATAACCTTCCGCTGACATGCACGCGATCACGTATCACGATGACGCAGATTCGTTTTTTTTTTTTTTTTTTTTTTTTTTGCAAAGACCTTCTCACTTCTTTTAGAAAGCAAAATCTGTTTGCTTTAATTACATGTCGCTTTTAATAAGAACCTTCGTCTCGGTTATTCAAAATTTCGCTTCGCCTTATTTTTTAAAACTTGTAGAAAGTATTATTTGCAGCTAAACTTGAGTTAGCGCTCTCCTCTCTCGCTGAAATGTCCACTAAAAGAAAAATGTCTTGCATCTTACGTCTAAACGGTTATCTTCTACTTCTTACAAGTAATTTTGTTTCTGAAAAAAAGTTTAAATCTTTCCATTTATTTCCAATCTATTATACAAGCAGCTTGTCTTAGCTTTTTTATTGACTTTTTAATTCTTACACATTTTATTTCATTCTAATAAATAAAATGTATTTCCTAAGACTAAACTGTTCCGACGCATTTGACCTGATTTTTCTTAAAACTTCTAAAATAATCATCAATTGTTTTATATTAATTCATAAGAAATACATTCATTTTATAACTGTAGGAGTCTTGACTCGTTTGTAATAAATAAGGAAATCTATTATCTGAAACCTAATCATAGCATTTATAAAAGGAAATTAAGATTGTAATATTTTGTATTCCATATGATCACATGTACATATATGTGTATAAATAGGCATTTGATAAGATTTTAAATGAATTACAGTCTTTGCTGAACTACTATTCTTACATCCTCTTACATTTTATAAAACCGCACACATTTTAGTCTCAGTAAAAAAAAAAACAATATATAAAGAATTGAAGTATTTTTCTTTCTCAAGTCAAAATAATAAATATTAAAATACGTGTTAGGGATTATAATTTTATTAAATATAATATTCTTCAAGTTTCAATAGGATTTTTGCCTTCTTCAATCTTTTATATAGAACTTTAAAATCTTTGAAGGTATTGAGCTTAAATATTTCTTAAAACTTTGTTATATTTATCCTCTCTACGTATTATTTCTTACTCAATCTACTTACTTATAAATAATCCGTAGCTTTTTAAATAATTTATGATAAATAGTTGTGTTATTTAAAATTTATTATTAATTATTTTTTTCTTTTTTTAAATTACAAATTAGAAATATCAAAATATTGAATCAGTTCACATGTTCTCTTGACCTTTCATTGGTCGTTTATATTTTATTAAAATGAAAAAATATCGTTCATAGGCTTTTTCTTATCGCGTAATAACTGATATTAATTTATTAATCCACTATTTTAATAAAAATCTATATATATACATATATACTATTGGTACTGCTCTATAAAAAATTAAAAATAGTTCATTCGGTTCGAAAGTTCAGCTAATACGGAGAATATTTTTGTATCCTGGATGACTAAAATAAAATCCAAAGATATTCAAACATTAGCATGATAATAAATAATTTTCTATGCAACTGTTTCTTTATCAGGAACGATTAATCATTCTCAACATATAATGGATTAAGATTCGCTCTAAGTTCTTATTAAATAATAAATGAAAAAGCGAACAATGCTTAAAATGTTTAATAGTCACAGGGTCATTGAACGTTTTGATTTATAATGGAATGAAATAAAAAAAAAAAAATAAAAAAATAAAGTAATGGCATATAAAACTAAAATTAAATTTTTCGATATAATTTATTACTATAACGTATAAATATTCATGGAAAATATATTACCGAGCATTTAAATATAATTACGATAATATTCAATAGCTTTCATTATGAAGGGAGGTCAAGATTTATATTAAAAAAGAAGACGATGAAAAAGTAGAGAGAAGAAGAAGAAGAAGAAGAAGAAGAAGAAGAGAGTAATGTATAAGATGTTGGCGTTTAATTGATTCCCTGTCGTGAGTATATTTTTTACGTTCTGATGAAAACTGGTGCTCGAAATTTACAGGCTAGCTCTGCTTGTTAGCTCGGAGCAAGTGCTGCTTCTAAGTCTTAATTAAGTAAAGTCGATTTTAGCTTGGCCCGGCAGTACTGGTATTAAAAAGATAAATCATCGCCCGTTCCAACAAGTAGTTTCTTTCTGATACTAAAGAATCAATTATATAGTTCATCGGGCTCCCCTGGCGAAAGAATTACCTTAGGCTCATCGAAATTAATCATTTCGTCGGACTTATCTAAGAATGGCTTCTAATAAGCAATTCCGGATCCGTCGGATCTTTTGAGAAACGTTGGCTTTCGAATTCATTGTGCGAGCATTGTTTCGTATAGAAATATAAAACGGCGGCGCATGCAAATAATGCGAGTTTCTCTGATTGCGATTTCATCGGCTATTGTGAAAGCGCGCTGTTCCCCGGCTGCAAGGGGTCTTTGGGTAATGGTGGGGGAGGGGCGCAATTTGGCCAGAAAAAAAAGTAAATTAGCACTAAAGCTCTTCCTCTCTGTTTATTTTCTTCAACAATTAAGGAAGGCGATCCGATAATTCGATTAAAAGTAAAGTTATACGTAAGGAAAGGGAGCATGAGCGCCACATCGAGCCGCACGTGCTTAAAAACGTAGAGAAATAAAAATTGAAGGGTCGTTGGTCCTCACTCTCTCTCTCTCTCTCTCTCTCTCTCTCTCTCTATCTATCTCTTTCTCTCTCTCACTCTATCTCTTTTACATCGGTTCGATCTTTGATCGAGCGACGAGGAGTTATAACGACGGAACGACAGAAAAATCAAATAAGTCCGAATGATTTTATCGGATGAGAGCGAGTCCCGGTCCCCCTTCATTCCTTAAGTGAATCAACCGAAACGGGGCTCACGCGCGTGTGAATGAGAATCACAGCGCGGGTTCGATCTCTCATTACTGTCCGGGAGCTCATTACGAAATTCGTCGACCTATCGCTCGTCCCCTGAAAAGCCCCGATTCGACTCTCCGTCCAGGCCTTACATTCCCTTCTCTTTGTTTCCCCAAGCGCTCATATTTATGTTCTTCTTTGGTCAGAAATAATCCGAGAATCGGCAAAAGCTGGTCCAGCTTCTATTCATCCTTTGATCGTCACGGTACTCCCATTGACTTGACGGTCAGTCGCTGAAATCGATACTCCGGGCGTATTCTTTACGAGCAGACCCGCCGATCCATCGCTCCGGAACTTAAGCACTTCCGACGCACTTTCCCGATTTCCCGATTCGTTCTGCGGATCCTAATGACACATTCATTCCTCTCCCTGATAATATAAACTAACAAGTCTTTGGCTTCCCATTTAATTTCCTTGAGCGACATTGAATTTTTGATTTGATTTGATTTGATTTTATTTTATTTTAAAGCCTCTTTTTTTGTCAAGTCCAATAAATCTCGTATAATATCAGTAAAATAGTCTGAGAGACAAAGAGTTATACAGTGTATTTCATTTATAAGTTATGCCATAAATCGTTAAAGTTGTAGGAGCTCTACATACGTGATAACGTTTTATAAAATTTTATTGCGCGGAGGAAATCTAGTCCGTTCATAATTTAATACGAAATGATGCGAGGGATAATTCCAATGCATGCCAGGATAATAAATACATTTTTGTTTATTAAAATCCTAGCGTACGTCACTTTTATTAGAGTTAGACGACAGTCATATATACACACATATGTATCGCCTATAAATTTTAAGAGAATTAATTTTCGATCGATATCTTGAATTATCTTAACTTCCCAGACAAGCTTTAAATCATTAATTTCGTATTTAAAGTAGAATGGCCGAGTATACTAATGTTATTTAGTAGGTCATAGGAATTCATTATCACTGAACTTTATCAGGCCGGGCTGCAGATAAGCTTGAAAGTAAAGGGTTCTAATTTAATGCATATCTGCATCTGGATCAAACCACTGTTTTTCTTCGGATTGATCATAATACCGCCATTTTACTTATCATTATTTCATTTTCAAGCGTAAATCTATTTACGTTATCCTTCCGGCCTCCCCCACTCCCGGTTTTTAATAATAAGTTTATTAATACGTAACTTTTACAATTTATTCTTTAAAAGTTTTTCTATTCTAGACTAACATGATAGATTTTTCACATTGCTTCGAGAAACTTTCCTAATATTGTAGACGAAATTATTCTGATTGTTCTTATGACTTACTCTTATGCTTATATTTTTAAATACAGCACTTGTATTTGTTTGCTCAATATTTATAAGCCGACAGAAGCAGAAGGATATTGCAAACCAATAATCTTAATTATATATATTACAGAAAACTACATTTATATTAAATTTATATTAAATACATAAATTACAGAAATAGAAAATTTAATATATCTTTGTTATAAATTTAATTTTAATTAGAAACAACTGGCTCGTATTGTAAAAAATATTAGACACTATAATGAAGAGAGAATCAGAAATTTTTTTAACGAATTCATTATTAATTAATAATAGAACGTACGTTTACATTCAAATTTCAAAACCGTACCTCGAATTTCAATGCCTCTAATAAGAAATTTGAATAGAAACGCTTGATAAATAGTATAATATATTTTAAAATAGATCTTAAATAAGTAATTAGAATAATGTATTAATTTTAACAAAGAGAAATAACACACATTGAAATTTTTTACGAATTTATTTAAAGTTACAAGCATTAAAAAGAAAAAAAGAGAAAAAGTAAAATACAAAGAAAAACTTGACAATATATTGTATTATTGAAACTAGATCTGTATATTTGTTTCCTGCTGCAGCGATATCAATAAAATCCAACTTTCCAAATTTTTTTTAAAATTTCATTACATATAAAATGAAATCCACAGCGGGGGATTGGATATATTTTAGAATAAAAGTTACTTTTCTATGCATAACAAAAGATTTTCAAATAACATATATCGCATCAAAACTACGAGATAATATTCTCATGTATCTAAGCACCTCGATGTGAGTCCTTTAATTTTATTTTTGAAATATACTGCTTTTCAAGTAGAGTTACCAAAATTTTTTTACTAGTTAAAATGATCCTGACAGCAAGATATACACGAAATGTCAAAAATCGAATTGAAATTTTTATTTTCTTACGCATACTGTTCTAGCTTTGATACAAATATTGCACTTTAATAAAAAATCTTTAAAACTTGAAAAATTTATTCAACGGTACTTATGAAAAAAAATATGTGGGTGTTGTATTAAAAAAAATAGTAAATTGTATTACAAAGTCAAAAATTTTGAAATTACCAAATAACTTCAATGTAAACGTATTTATTTTTCACTGTAAACAAATATGTCAGCTTATATATATATATATATATCAGTTCGTTTATAAATATTCATAAAAAAAAACATCCATTTTATTATATTTATACGTAAAAGAAATTCTGTCAAAAAGAAACATAAATAAATACGTGTTATAAATAATAATAATATTATGAATCAACTTAATAAATTTTTAATTAAAAATTTTTCGTTCCATTAAATATATTTTAATATTTCCAAATATAAAATAAATAAATGTTGCTGAATTTAATCATTATCCTAATAACTTTTTAATGAAAATTTATACCGAACAACAGAAAATACCATACCCTAATTTATAGTATTGATTATTAATTTTAAAACAAAGTATACAAAAATGTAAATGAATAACTTAAAATAGATCTCGTTAAGTTTAACCGAAGACGCAAAAAATAATTACGGAAAAGAATATTTAGTTAAAATTTTTAAAATGTATTATAATAATAATCTTTAAATTTATTAGCATAGAATGCATAAAAAAATGTATAACATACCGACTATAATCTTTCAATTAATAAACCGCATTAATATTAATGTGACGTTAAATAAATTTTCATTTCTACGGAGTTTGTAAGATAACCTAATATATAAGAAATCTGAGTTAGTTATCATAAGAACAATATAAAGTACTAAACTGTCTCATTGTGTTTTAAACCGCATCCACTATTAAATCTCTCTTATCTTCCACTCGTAGTAACTTTTTTTATTTTATCATTTTATTATTTTTTCATTTTTTTCAATTCTTTTTCCTTGCGCCTGAGAGGATTGCAAATCAACCGATTTATCCTTTATTGACAATCAGAATTATATAACTTGGCTTATCCGCGCAAGTTTTTAAGTGATCTCATACTTTCGTACAGATACACGTATTACAATAAAAATCGTAAGCTTATAAAATTTTAATGGAATGTGCAAAATCGAATATTAATTGTAAACGATGATTTCCCATGAATAATTAATTCTAGGTAAATTAAAGAACAAAAAAAAGCTTTATTTTGAGTATGAAGGAATATTAATGTAATTGTAAATCTACTACATTAGTTTCACTAGTAAACGTATATAATATTCATTTGCGATTATCGTATTTAAAACAAAATGTATAGAAAAAACGAGCCTCGGTAAGAAAAAGATTTAATTTATTTGCAACAAACTGCACTTGTAAAATAAATGTGCTCTTGTTATGACATTAATATAAAAATAAAAATCCGAATTTCGCGATAATTTAATAATACATGTAAATGCCAATAATAGTAATTTATAAAGAAAAACTTATATAAATTTTATCATCAATAGTATGCGCAAGGTCAGTTCAAAGTTTATATTCCTTAATGAAAATAATTTATCGAAAGCTTATTATTAATAGTTTATGTTTTCAAATATATCATAACGTTTATTAAAACATTATATTCCCAACTTATTTTTAATATTTATAATAAAAATAATTTTTATAAGACATAGTTGATGTAGGAATATTTAAACAATCTATGTATATTTAAGTTTCTGATTATAATAAGACTTTGCGACGACGGAAGTAAAATTCATAAATTAGTTGATCTTTCCATCCAATTTCTCTTAATATATGTGAAACTAAAGTTGATATTGCATTTTAATCAGCGTGTAGTTGAGTATTATAAGAATATTCTCTTTACGAGTTCTTCATCCGCTATTTTAAAGTTAACATTATATTTGTGTTATCTTTCCATATATACCTTTACATAAGAAAAAAAAAATATATATATATATATATATGTATATATATTCGTACATTTATGTTTGGGTAGACGGAATTTTTTTTCTCTTGTATCTAATTTCTTTTATTTTCTTTTATTGCTTGAGAGGATACACTGGGGAACATTTTTAAATGCTAATCGTGATGAAGACTAAAAGGTTCTCGACGCTCGTTCTCTTTACTCTTGTGCTCATATCTGTGGATTGTAATAAGAAAGACAATAATAAGAACTTTTGTACAGGACGAGTTTTTTTTTTAGTGCTGCTTACGAATCACATAAAAAATAAAGCATAAGAATTCAAAATCATCTATATGGGCCCAATCCGTTATAAATTTATAATTTTCTCATTTTTAACTTTAAACTATAATATCGGTGTTATTCTTCTTTATTCGTAATTTAACGTCGTTATTTCTAAAACGTAATTAATCCTTAATATTAATTAAGTTTTAAAGCCTCTCGTGAATGGTAGAATTTTTTTTTAATAACAAAATTATCCTACGATCCGTGCTCTTTTAACTAATAATTAGTTGGAGGCATACCTATTACTCATCCTTCTGTTTGCATGAAATCAAGTATTATTTCAGTTAACTGTTAAAGTAGACTTACAACAATTGAAGTTAGAACTCAAATTCCTTTTGCACCTACCTCTTCTATTATCTCCCGATAATAGAATTATAACAACTTCGATTAATCTTACATTTATCGTGGCTCTTTGTGTTCTGATCTCCAAATTTAACTAATTTTCTATCGATTTTTTTATTGAAAAGTTGATAATTAGTATAATTATATCAGATTTAACGGTAGTCGGTATTATCATTATATTTGTCATACACAAATTTATAATGATTTATTGAATGCAATAACTTGTACAAAAATGTGCGATTATAAATTTTCGGCATTCATTCGCTCCCTTGGATCAGATCCATTTTCATACAGTATTACTCGTGGCTCTGGATTATAATACGAAACAATACCTCTATGCATTATACTTCATTATTATAATGCATTAACGTAAATATAGAATAGAACCTATTATAGTTATATTATAATTAATTATTAGAGTATATTATTTTTCCATTATATAGTACAGACGATTATTTCCTCATTATCTTTACACCAAAACAATCTAATTTATTTAATCTTATCGTAGTGATCAATGAAAACTTGTAGAAAATATTAATATATTCCAGATTATATGTATACTTTAAATAAAGTCTGGATGCTCGTAAATCAATCGGCGTTGAACATTTACAGTTTCGAGATTCTTTATCGGTGTTACTGCTGTTCGTACTTCGTCGAAAATTTCGTTACGCTCAACCATTCCAATATTGAGCTTGAAAAGATCCGATTCTTAGTAGCCAGCGTTTCTTTATCTTTTACCTAAAATGATGAAATCTTATCTACTTTCTAATTGAAAACTAGCTAAGATAATTTTAAAACATCAAATTATCTTTCTTACATCTACAACATAATACTTTAAACAGTTCAAAGTAATTAAAGTCCTTTAATACTAACGTCAAGGAGCTTATTGACTCAAGAGTTAGAGTATTATAATACTTAAATAAAGGTTCGACATCGTCTGTCTGGTACCTAGATCCGCCAACGTACTTGTAACATCTGTTTAAATATTTTTTTAACAGATCCTTATTAACCGTTGAATGAATAAGTTAAATGACCGCCATTACACACTTATTCTATATAATTTTGCGTTAAGATCCACAAACTCTTGTTGAAGAAAGTTTAAGGTTCTTCTTTACGCTCCTCCAGCATTAGAAAAGGTCTCAATGCAAAACTTGGTTAATGTCTGTAAACATTAAAAGTCGAAATATATATATATATATATATATCAAAGGTTGACTTTAAAATTTATAGAATTTGTTTGCACCCTAAGGTCAAAATGAAGAGGCAAGATTAATGAGAAAGGTTTAATTCTATATATATAAATATACTAATATGCTTATCATTATTTATTGCTCCCCTTTCATTTCTTTTGATTATCGATACTGCTATTATTTGAAAAAAATTAATGATATATTTAGTGAACATTACCGATTCTCGTGGAAGAGACGTTTCAAGTATCTTGATACATTTAACTAATTTATTAGTTTCGTATACTAAGAATATGGATCCTATGAACAGAAAGATTAAAATACTTAAAGTCCATATTGCTTATTCAATTGAATTATAGTTTACAACTCTGTGCAAGTACAATATTTACAGGCAATAATTTCTTCATCGATATACTGGGATGTATTTCATTCGGTTACATATACTCTGTTATATTGATTTATACATAAAACTATATTTAATTAATATAAAAACTCGAACTTTTATTGTACTTTTATGTTGTTCATTTCTATTCTTTGTATTATCATAAAATATTTTATGTATCATGAATCATTTTTCAAATATTTCTATTTTTCGCGTCTCTTTATTATTCTATAACTACTTAACGACTTATATATAACCGTTTTAGTCGATACATAAGCTTCTTTCAATGTTTATAACTTTATAAAACTATTAATAACAGAAATCCATTAGTAAAAAATTAATTAAATCTACTTTTTATCTAAATTTATATTTCTAATAGGAGAATATTTATAACCTTATTATGCAAAATGTTTTACTCAACAAAGTATATTTTATAAAAAATATATACATAAGCACTGTGGACAATACATCAAAGTAAGCATGAATCGCCTAAGGATGGATGTTTGCATACGCGCGCACCCACGTACGCACATGTATGCGGGTATAAATAATAGTACTACTTAATGTAATAGATAATTGTTATATAAATGTAAGTAGATAAATTAGTGTGGTAGGATAGGTATTTTTTCATAAATACTTTGAATCGATTATGCAATTTTCATAAAAATTCCATAAAAAAGAGATAAAAGAAGTAACGAACCAAAAAACGAATAATAATAATTTGAAGTATTTCAAATTAAAAATTTTTTTAAATATATTCAACAAAAGGGTTTCATGTAAACTCGTATATTTTGAATTTATAGTCGAGTGTAACGAATATTATTTATTGCGCTTCATCAGACCAATGATGTGCCACCATAAGATCAGCTGATATTTATATTGTTGAAAAATTAATTAAATAATGTAAATATAAAAGAATTTATATTCTTTTATGACTTTTAAGTAAAATTTTTAATTATGAACTTCAAATAAATGGGATAAATTCTTATAAAATGCAAACAATTTATAAAATGTTTTATGGGTATTATATTTTAGTTAGTAAGCTTATAAAAACTACTGTAACTGATTACGTATATATATATATATGCATGGACTATATTGAACGTAGAAAAAAATTTAACGAAAAGTTTTACACATTTTAGTAAAGTTGCTCTTTCACTTAAAACTGACAAAGCTTTTTATCGCATTAAAACATTACGTGTATATACTTTAATTTATATAAACAAAAAACAATTTTAATTGATAAGCGTAAAGAAATACTAGTGTTAAATAAAGCTATAAATATTATACATATAGCAAAATTTTTTCTTCATAAAATTAAGCAATTTTTAAAATCATAATACGTCACACAGAGAATAAGTAAAAATTCTTTTATAATAAAAATTATGTAATAATCCACAGATCTATATTTTTTACAATAAAGTCACATCTATACAAATTATATTGTTATTAAAAATGTGTATTTGTAAAATTATTGATTAACGTAGTTGTTTTATGTAATCCACAAAATTAAGATTCTTTTTGTAATTGTTATAAAAATTCTTATAATGAATTGCTTTTTCAGAAAATTAAGTAAAGGATCCAGGTTATAAAAAAAACCATTTATTATTCATATGTAATAAATCATCGATAATTAATAAAAAGAACTAAAAATGTAAAACAGACAATAGTCAGATAAAAAATATTATTTGCTACAATGATTCATAATCAATAATTAATCCTGCAAAAGCTTATCGCGAATTAAAAATGTTTCATTTATTTAAATTATTATTAGGCAATAAAAAAAAAAGAATAGTAAATCTTCGTATTTATATCAAATGTATGAATTTTGTTATCCTTTGTTGGCGATATTTTATTTTACACCCTCTAAAATATTGTACAAAAAAACGTCAATGTGTTTAATAAGCTTACCAAGTATATTGTAGCATTGTATATTTTTATCAATTGTGACTAACTATTAGGTAAAAATATTAACAATAAATTAATATTTTGTTATTGAATAGCAAAGTACATTTTATGTTAAAGTATGAAAAAAATATTTTTAAATCTTGGATTATCTCTTACATAAAAGAAAATGCGCGCGTGTGTTTAGTCTAAAAAGGTAATAAAAGGTATGATATCGTATACATAAGCAAATAATTCTAATTTTATGAACTTAGCCAATATAAAACTGTTCGTAAAATTTTTATAACAGCATGTATAAATTTAATTATATTACCTTTTTTTTTTTTAAACAATTTGTTCTCGTAATTAATACTACGCTAGTAGTTTATATGGTTTTAAAGAAATGCCTTAATTAAGTAATGAAACGGAAATTGATTCGAAAATAAAAAAAAAAAAAAAAAGAAAAAAGTTCTATTATAGTTAGAAGATTAAAATAGATAAAATATCGTTTATTCGTATTGATACGTAATACAATATTTTATATACGACATTACGCGATGGACTGCATATTAAGTTTTCAATTTTAATTTATCTTTTTACAATTACGAATTGATTTATCATGAATTTAAATTTTCGACTTAACCTTGGCGAAAAATTTGAACAATTAAATGTAATCACGAGATAGTGAATGCGGAAGTTTTAAGCCTCAATTGAAAGTTTTAATCTGTCTTTAATATAATTTTTGGAAAGTTCCGGAATGCTAGTTATTAATATAAAACTTGTCCTTCTAATCCTTTAGTGTTCATTTTCTTAGCTTTTACGATTAATTTAACAAAGTTAAGGTGAAAAAATTATTTCACTGAACATCTAGGCGTTTCTGCCTAGAATACGTCATTCACTCATTCCGTGCCCACACTTTCTAAGACATTTATAAAAGAAATCTTTTTGATTCTCGCAATAAAAAGGAGGATATGAAAGATCGCGAGGAGTCAAGTAGATTACATAAAAAAGCTCTTTCTAAATGAGAATTTCATTCTACACAGACGCAACAATATTCATGCAGATCCTATAAGCTCGTGTTTTATCGTATACGTGTGTGCGCGCGTTTATGCGTATGCGTATGTGATCTTGTATTACGTCGTAGTAGTGGTCGTGTAGACTCAACGAGTGACGATGCAGTAGTAATGGATGCTTTGCGAAGGCGTTAAGATAAGACCTTTAATTCTTTAGATGACGTTTTCCTGTATGAACTTTTCCACCTGCAGGAACTTCCAATATGGAATCGCCGAATGGAATTTTCCGGCGGAGTCGATGCTGCATTCAGCTCCGATGCTTTTAGTCGAACAATACAAATGCGATTAACGTACCGATGTTTTTGTACTCGTGACATGATTTAATTTTTTTTTTTTTTTTCTTTCTTTTCTTTTCTAAAACGAACTTTTTGCATAAAATATGTTAAGCAAGAATAGCAGAAGGTCTTTAAAGCAAAGTCTTTTTATTAGTCCATTAATAATTGCATACGTTTTGTCATCGACAAATCGATTTGGTACTATTAAATTTATTAATACATTACATATTAACTTACAATAATAAAACTTTTTTTTTCAAAAACTTATTCATAAAAACAGTATCTTTCTATCGTTGAATCGTTAAGTTATTGTAATTTAGTAAGTGATACGTACTCATTTTAAAAAATCCATTGGGTCACTTTACAATTGGCATGCATTTCAACGTAATAAACTCAATTTACCATTGCAAGTTTTTCAAATACTTCTAAAATATTTGCTACAAATACAATATAACATAGTATATATATATATATATATATAGAATTGCATGATAATAAGGCCAAATATTTAATTAATGTTCACTTTAACAGATTACCAAAATCTTTAATTATATGCTGGACATTTTTATTCAACAAAGTATACTTTGTAACGACGAATACTTCAAATAATTACACGAAAGTTTAATTTTTAATACTCAATGTTCAAATAATATAACATTATATATTCATTGCTGATTACATTTTCCGGAATAAGCAAATAGGTATTCTTGTATATCCTAATAAAATCCAGAAGGTTTAATGACTTATAAATTTATAATGCTTTCATACATCCTAAGTGTATGTAATAAATTATAATGCATCTTACATCCTGAGTGTACCTACAGTATCATCAATTAACCCCGATGCAAATTTTCTAATTAATTTGAAAGATTTTTTTATGATAGCTATTTACAAAGCCCCGACATAATCTACTGGTGCTGGTGTTAGCTGCTGCTGCTGCTGCTGCTGCTGTGGCTGCTGGCCCTGTATTCGGGTACCACTCTTACCACGAAAACCCTTCCCCCGCATTTCCTCACTTTCTGATTTCCTTATAATGCGGTGCTTGTAAACGACGCCGCAACTGACTTCATATTAAACAAAAGGCTTAAAATCTTCTGCGTCAAATACACAGGAAAATAATTTTCTTCTGAGTTTCATATTTAATAATCTAAGCATGCGCAAGTCCCTCTTTCGTGTAGCAGCAGATGCGTAGCCGCCAACACAAACACACGCAGGCAGATAACGAGAGAGAATACTACAACTTACCTAGTCTCTTATTCTTTTGGTGCTTAAATTTTCTATAAAATGTATATACTATTAAGATTCCGTTAATGCGACTAGATTTTATCCAGCAGACCCCTTACTGTCTCATTTACCTGGTCGAGTTTTATATACGAATTTGCCTTCGACATTATATACTACCCTCACTTCAATAAATCCTTTTATTAATAAACTAATTTTTGTTTAAAGCCACTTTTTTTTTTATATATATATATCACACCCCTAATTAGTACTATAACTATTTTAATTCATCTTAGAAAGACGCTTTTCATAATTACTTCAAAAATATTAATTTATTTCATTTATTTATTTATTTATATAAAAACTCATGCAAAGTATCCTTATTACAACTACATCCTGACAATGAATCTCTCCATTTCAGTTTTATTTACATTATTAAAATAATATTTTTCTCATATCGAATGTCTTTATTTAAGTTCATCGACATTTATTCTTCAGGAGTTAATGCATCTACTTTCTTATATTTTCATTGCTTTTAAACTTTAAAAAAAAAATCGATGCCTGCAAAAGTGTTAATTATTTATAATTTAAGTTATATAAATTTTTCTTTATAATACATTGAGGGACGGAAAACATTAACGTGATTATATACATTAAACAAATTCTATAAATAACATTTGTAAGAATATATTTTATAAAATATGATATGCTTTTAATTGATCTATAATCACATTGTAAAATTAAAATATTTTTAAAAAATTGTTACATTTATTATCATAAATAACACGAAATTTATAATGACTACAATATACTTTGATAAGACGTATCATTTGTATTATTTCGATCTGCTTATAAATTAAACGATCGTGTTGATTTTACAAACGTGAACATTCATTTATTCTGTATGAAAAGTATATAAAATAGTGCAATACAATATAGCCTTCTTTTTAAAGAGATAGTGTAGTATTACTTATAACAATTATAAAAGAAATTCCGATTAATATTAGAAACATCCTTAAAATTATATTGAACTAAAATTCTTTAATGCCAAAGCCGTAATTGTAATATAAAGAAAATGCATTTAATTAATCATCATTTCTAACTTTAAATTGAAATTATTAAAAATTTAATGGCTTTAATGTTATCAGCCCGATAATTGTCAGGCAGAAAATTTAATCCTCTAAATTATATCATCATTTTAGGCAAACTTTTCAATAGCTCATCGGTATTAAACTAACAAATCTTTTCAACTTACGACTTCCATTTCTAAATTAATACTTCCAGTCATCTTTTTAACTTGCGATTCCTGAAAATATCACGTACAATCACCTTTTTGCCTTCCCTTAACAGCTCGCGCTCTCCATCACTCTCTCCCCCTCACCCCCTCCCTCTTACCTCACCCCTCACCCCATCTCTATTTCACTCCCATTATTCCTTAGACTTTTAAATCAAACATTAAATCCAATTATAAAATCGATATCAGTGAACGCGCATAAAAAAAAATTGTCTGTTAAATTTTTATGGATTATTTTATTTATGAAAAAAAAATATATATTAGACTCAATAGGATTTTTATTCATGAATACAATAAAACAATTAGAAGAATGATTAAAATACGGCCAATAAAAAATAATAAAAGAATGGAAATAATCTATTGGAAATAGGATAAAATTGAATTATAATTACGTGTATCGTCTTACGTGTTTATAATTTAATGGAATTATATTATCATTTTTGTCTCTTGTTTACGGAATGTGAGCTTAATAAAAAAAATTCATCCATTGTAATTCAATGCCTTCGAACGAGTAGACATTTATTATTATATGCCAGATTCAAGTTGCACAAAAGGTGATACTTTCATGATAGCCATCATACAAGTGCAGATAAGTACATTTTAAGGCAGTTTTTGTTGAACTGGCTGTTAAAGCATTTCTGAGGCGAAATATGGTGAGAGGAGTGGAAGGAAGCTTGATCTACTTGATTACTTGACTTGAGGGTATGGGTGTGCGGTGAAGGGGGTCGGTTATGTAGGTTAGAGAGGAGAAAATATATTCGCGTCCTGCGGATGGCTTAAGAATTAGTCTTTCGGCCGGTGTTAGCTATTCATGAACGGCTGCGACAATTCGCTGCTCTCGCACAACTTATGCCGAGAGCACGCATTCATTAGCCGAAGCGCAAGATAGATTCTCGCTAGCCGGCTTCGTTCCCCGATATCAACTCGCATGAATAACTTCCTTATCTCCCTCGACGCCCCATCTGCTCCCCCGCCTACTTTCCTCCTCTCGAGATCACTGGCGAAGCCCACCGCCTGACCATCTAGGATTTCTGCCAGGGCCCCTTGGTTTTCTGGCTCGGCTTACCCCTCCGTCCCTCGAACCTCTCCGCGACCGGACCGCGTACCACCACCACCACCACCACCACCACCTACGAGTATCCGACGACAAGCCCCTGATAACTTTATCCCCAGTTCTAAGCCTGCCCAACTTTATTTTCGTTGCCGCTTTACTTATTTCACTCTACTATTATAATACTTACAGCCTCATAAATACAATGTCACGGGTGTATAAATTTATATATCCCGTTATTTATAAACTCCATAAACACCGAGAAGACGGAGAGGACGAAACAGTTCCTCCTCTGAACGAGTGCTCCGAATGATCATAGTATCATCATTCATCTATCGCGATCATCTCGACATTTGACAAACGTATGGATCTGAGTAATTGCTTTGACACGGACATTGCTTGACTTGCAGAATCATAAACTAAGTGATTTAATGCGACAAAGGAGAATTTTATTGTAAGGCGACGGGCGGATATTTTGAAAGGAATCATCTAAAAAGCTCGAAACGAGTGAAGTATCTGGAGCAAGCGAGTGAGCTCTGGTAAACGGGCGTTCGTCGAGACATTGACACGCGGATTCGCGTAGACTCATTCACGTAGACAAGGAATGAAGACGCGAAAATCGGCAACGCCAGCGCG
This sequence comes from Ceratosolen fusciceps, assembly GCA_018883505.1. Classification (NCBI taxonomy): domain Eukaryota; kingdom Metazoa; phylum Arthropoda; class Insecta; order Hymenoptera; family Agaonidae; genus Ceratosolen; species Ceratosolen fusciceps. Next base: position 10,659,765 of record RCIC01000003.1, on the reverse strand, counting down.
CTTCGAAAAATTGACTAAATAACAATTTTACGCCTCGGCGCCCAGTCCACCTCCTCCCGCGCCCCTCAGCGCCATCAGCGAACGATTCCCTATTCCGTATCCGTAACTCCTGTTTGCCCGCTTTTAGTCATCCCTGCTTCTGCATAAGCACGCCATCCCATCGGCTAAACACCTTTCCGCGCCCCCTCCCATCCCCTCTCCTCCCCGACACTCAACGGTCTCTCCTTGTCAGCCACGCTATTCCACGGGCCGAGTATTTCTCTCCCCTCCACTCCACTCCCCTCCCCCCTCTTACCCGATATTTCAATCACGTTATTCGGCGGCTTGAATGTCTTCGCTTCTCTTACTACCCCCGAACAGATAATGTTATTGACTCTCCACTTTGGCGCGCTTTCCACCTACCCCCTATTTTTCCTGCCTCCGCTTCTACCTCCATCGCTTTCTGGTTGGTTCGGGTACGAATTTCGTCACCCCGGTTTCTCTTATCTCGAGACTTCCGAGTCCAGTAAAAAAAAAAAAAAAAAAAAAAAAAAAAACTCTTATTAACGATCGCGATATTTAAACTCGGCGTATATAACTATTACGCGAAGGCGTAATATAATAATAGCCGTGCTGCAGTTTATTCGACATTTACGATCGCGCACACTTGCTTTGTTTATAGATAAAATTAACCGACCTTTACGTCAAATGATAATTTTATTTCAAAGAAAGAAAAAAAGCATAAAAGAAGCGCGCAACTTTTTCCGAATGTAACGAAATAATTATTTTATCAACAGGGAGTAAATAGTAATCAAGTAATCCGGCATAAATCATTCATAAGTTTTGACGAAGTGGCCATCGAAGCGAAAATATTCCTTCTATGATTAATCTAATCTTAATTAAGCATAAGCTTCCAAGGAATTATACACATATGCATACATATATATATATATATATATACATAAGGTCAAAGGTTAAATATTGAAATATTAAAAATAAATATACTAGACAGGAAGAGACGAAAAAACCTTGCCGTTAAATTGCACTTATTTTGAGAGTCTTGAGATTGTATGCAATGGAACGAGTAAAAATGAGTTTGTCAGTAGCTTGTAAAACAGTTATTGCGCTGCTAAATTAGAAGAAGTAATTTAGAATGAGATTGAGAATGTTGGTGGGGGGAGGGAGGCGAGCAGTGTTGGTAAAATGGGAAAAGATGAAAGCCAAGTCGAGCGATACGTTAATGTATCCTTTGTAGGAGCAGAAGGTAAGTTCCGTAACGATATTGCGTCTACGTATTGTGGGTTCGAGTAAACGATGTTCGTCGGGCTCGTCATGGAGTCGCAACCGGAGTTCGAAAAGCTCTGGAGCAACAGAAAATTATTCGCATACTCGCGCTATCGCGTTTTATCAAAGAGTAACTTTACAAATTGTTTGAAATTCGTATGAATGATGGTGGCGAAGGTGTGGCCAGGTTGAATTCCATCTTGTTTTATTTATTATCGGCAGCGGCTCAGCCTCTTTGAGGCCGAAAATTCACGAAAACTGAAAGAACCCTGGCTTTTTATAAAAGAAAGAAAAAAAATAATAATACGAATAATAATAATAATAATAATAGTCTCGGGCGATTAGCCGACATCCCCGGTCGATTGGCCCCAGGCTGGCGTTATTAATCATAACGCACGATTTTATTAATGATCCATTGGCCGTCCGTGGCACCTGGGATTAATATGAAAATGTGCGGCGATGCTGTGTTGTGATGATTAATCCGTTGCTTCCTCTGTCGGACAGGTGGACGTCCAGAACCTGAAGGGACCCCGCATAATAAGCGTCGACGAGAGCGGCCTCGAGACCGCGCAGCTCGGCTTGGAGTTTCGCGCCTGGTCCAAGCATTTCCGCCAGGGCGACATGAAGCTCAAGTGCTTGGCCACCATCTCCTCGGTGTACAGGCGCAGCAACGAGCAACGCGTAGCCGGGGACGAGGGCTTCCTCAAGCAGCCGATGGAGAGCCGGGAAACGAGGGCGCAGAGCCACACGAGGACCGAGCCCACCAGTGGTAAGACAGGCACAACTTTTATGCCGTTTCGCGTGCCCCCTGCTCGCTTCGTCCATTCATCGTCGAGGGAAATCTTTCGCCCCCCCCCACACACACACCCATATACCCTTCACCCACTCAACCGACCCACGGCCACCCCGGACAGAGCGAGCAATACGTATGAGGGAGTGTGGACGGCACCGCTGTACATCCGCTTCATTATACCCATGGCTTTACAATGTACGTGGCTTCCATTATGCTAAACCGTATAACCCGATGATCTAATTCGGGCTTCTTCGGCATCAGAATTTCATTTTAACCATCCGCTACAGACCCGCCCCACCTCACCCCCTGACGACCCTCAAAAGCTCATTTATAACAACGTACGTCAGCCAAACTCGGCCAATAAAATCCATCCGCCGCAAATGGTCAAATTAACTTTTCACTCTTACTTTACGTATTCTGTCCAGCTTCGACTGTCTGTCCCTCCAGCCACCCCCCTCTCACTCTCTCTCACTCTCTCTCTCTCGCTCTATCTGACTTCTCTTACTGCACATTGTTTCCATCAATTTTCAAGGATTCTTTCTCGAGTCGTTCTTTCAATACGTCCCAGCGTCCCTCCAAATTCATTCTGCTGCTCATACTTCTTGCGCGATCTATGTTTTAAAAGTTTTTTTTATCTCTAATTGTAAACATTTTATACCAGACCCTCAAACTTATATTAATATTTCGTTTATTAATGCGGACTATAAATTTATAAGATTTATAAGGCCAAGATATTGCACACAGACATACATGACCTCATGGGCTAGATTTATTAAAGACCAGAGGTGAACTTGTACATTTCACGAGATCGTAGCGCATACGTAAGGTACAAAGATTTCAAACGTATTAATTTAGATCATTGAAGAAAATTAACTTATAATTACTGGTATCTTGCATTTACAGCACAAATCTCAAACCACAAAGCTTCCTATATGAAATTTACTTTTAACGAAAAAAACTTATAAATGCTTAAATATTAAATTATTCACAAAGTGTTGAAATCGGCGCAGAAGATTTTTTTGAAAATTTGGAGACGAGTAGTCTACATCTGATATTGCGTAAATCAAAGGATTAAGTCAAATAGTATAAATAATATTAAAACAATATCATTACATTGAAAATGTCTATAGAAAAAGAATAAAATTATTTATTGATATTTCATAATTTATGATGATACACAGCCAAATTGTATGATTATATATTAATGTAATTACGTTTATGTAAAAAGGCAACTGCCGAAATAAATTTTTTGTCGTTCCATTGATGAGTTGAATAGCCTTGAAATATTTTAAAGTTCTGTGCGCTTCGTGTCATTTGTATTAAAATCATATAGACATAGGTGAATTAAAACCGTTAATTGTTTATAATTTACGTAAGGTTTATGTACCTCGCTTTATCTCCGCCATTCATTCGTTACAAGTTGTCTAATTTTTATACATTGACAGTTTTATATGACTCTTAGCATTTCAAAGTGCAGAAATTCAAAGTATTTCATTGAAATTCATTGTAAAACTTTCCATGCGAATTTTGCATTTGTCATAAAGTTAAGAAAACATTCTACATGGTTTAATCACTCTTACGCGGTTAATTTTATACAAAAGTATTAAAGAGTTGTAGTAACTAAGAGTAAGTAATGTAACTAAGTAAGAACTGACGCGACTGAATGTATTTTTTCCCCCCTTTTCTATTTATTTATCAAAACAAAAGCTCGTACTGCTCAACTGGATATTCTAGTAATTTTACTTGTTTGGAGTTAAAAGTACATTTTTTAAGTGAGAAAAAAAAAAGAAAATAAATCCCCAACTATCCAATTAAAATTGGTTGCAGACATGTAAATTGTGTTTTTAATTAATTGAGTTGAATTCTAATGAAATAACTGAAACTTTCTAAAGCTATGATGTGCTTCAATTATATTGAAAGAAAAAGTTAATATAATTTGACCTTAAGGGCTTTGTATTTTGCAGCTTCCGTATTTTCGAATACATAATCAAAAACTTTAAGGATACTTATCGGGTGTGGAGAGGAAATTTAATGGTTTTCGAAACTTTGGTCCGATTATTTGGATTCCAGTAAATTTTCGATCTCCGAGAATTTCAAATAATAGAGTCCAATACCTGTGAAATAAGATAAATCGATCTCTCTTAACTCTTTATGGTAAAATATTTTTGGAAAATCTGTATCATGAAGGATCGGATATTCCAGAGATTTTGACTGCTGTAATGAGAAGAAAATAATGTCACGGTTTACGAATGGATTGGCTTCGTTCTACGTAAAGGCCATGCGCTAAAGAGTGCAGAAGGCAAGAAAAGGATTATTTTCATGACGCAACATTACGCAACGTATCATTGAAACAAACTTACGAAGCAGATGATAATTCAAAAAAAAAAAAAAAAAAAAAAATATCTAAATTACAGGCATAAGCAACTGTTGTCCTTACCTTCTTATAAGAACAGCATCCCGTTATTAATAATCTACGACTAATTGAATCCGCGCTCTATGTGTACGTATATCTATACTTGTGTATAAGATATTTTTAATAGTCAGAGATCGTGTAATCACATAAGTCAAGATTAAGGATGATATATCCGATGAGCATCTGGCAAAGCGACAAAACCTTGAGTTTTACGAAACCCTCCGGCAGCCTTATACCTTATTTAATGATTTTATCCCCTGATAATGGTCATTTTTATCACAAAGTAATTTTTATACGAACATGGACGTGTCCGTAAATTTACTTCGATGTTCACAAGACAATCGCGCGACTATGAATCGCCGATCCAATCGGGACTTTTTCAGCTTTTTCTTCATACGACCATTTGCCATTTACTTGCCATTCGTAAATAAGCGTCGGTCGCGTGTGTTTGTTTGTCTGCTGCGGTTGTAACTTGCACGCTCATCGATCGATCGGAGGCAGATCGGATTTTCAGAAAAATCATATAGATCCTTCGTCTAAAGTTACAACTTTTCATTTCGATATTACATATTTCATGTACACGTGAATTTCAGTTGGCCCGCTTATACTTCGTAATCACAAATCTTCTCAAAATTCTCGCGAATAATCTATAACGAGTTTCCATAAACAACGTACACAGCTAATGCAATTGTTATTGGAATAAAAAAATAAGCAGAAACTCGATAGTGAGGTGTAACTGTAAAAAAAAAAAAAGAGCTGGACGAATGAGCGTGTCGCACGGTCCGTCGATTTAGTTAAGAAATTGACAATGAAGTAGCGATCGATTGTCCGGCTGCTGGGCTGACAAACGGCGACTAATTTGTGCAGCGACTAATTGTTCCGAAAAAGTCGGACGTTGAACTGCCGCGGTTCGTTCCATGATGATAAGGCTTTGTTGTCGGCATGGCTAGAAAAGTCCGCTTTTTTCCTCGTCGTGGGAGAGATTGAGCGTGAAGGTCCGTATCGCCACCCGATGGAAGGTCACAAAATTCTCTCCACCTACGGACACGCTTACGGACGACCTTTGCCCCAACTTTGAGCCGGTCTCACCCTCGTCCTCCCTCAGCCCACCGCCCGCCCATTTCTGCCAGTTGCGCCGCTACCTCGTCGCGCCCGACCATTATTTTTCACATAATACACGAAGCGCCGGCAAAGACGTTTCGGACAGTACGGACCTCGTAGAGAGGCCGTAAATCCTAAAGACGAAGGAGGCATTGCTGCGCGCTCAATTATTCAATTTTATTGCTTCGTGTAACATTTGGTATTATCTGTAGCGTATCATAAAACGAGTAATCGTTCGGAATCGGTCTCGTAAAACGGCCTTTGCCCGACTCGTAATAAAAAAAAAAAAAAAAAAAAAAAAAAAATTAAAAAAAGCACATGCCCCCCTATGGTTACATATTATAATTATAAATACGAGTTAATTAGATAAGTAACTATTCGATCAGTTAATTCCTCGTCTACATTATCTATTTTACACTGATATATTGTACATAATGCGCATCCGCGGACGGACGAGTGAGTATTTGTTTGATAGTCACTCAATGTCGGAATAGTTTCGCCTTGTTCTACTCGTGTTTCACAGCACTTCGGATGATCCAAGCCTTTCCATTAAATGAAAATTGATTTATCAACTCACCGCTTGGAGCATTAGGTCCTATATTTCATTTGATTATTGTCTTTTTTTTTAAACTGCAAATACTTCTTTACATTTCCTCTCTAATTTATCAATGAGACTTGGATCGTAACATCGTATTACATGCTGCTGATAATTATAAATTCACATCGCTTCCGTAAGTTCTCTAGTATTCGAACATTTATCTTCTATCAAAAATAGCTTGTGTCAAAAACCTGTAGTCACATTCATTGTAAATCTTCATTGTAAATAAGGAGAAGAAAAATCTGTAATTATATTTGTAAATACGAAATACCGTCTTAAATAAAATTCAAATTGTTTCACGAAAAATTGCGTTTCACAAGTGATACTTGGAAAATTCACCTCTGAATTTTTTATGAAATGAAAAGGAAAAGTATGCATGCGGTTCTTCTTTGTTGAATAAAGGAACATGTTTCAAATTTCAAAGTTACGTATAAGAAATAAAGAAAAAAATGTTCGAAAAAATGTGTTTGAAGTTTTTTGTTTAAAATGCAAAGAGTGGGGGGGGGCGGCGGCGATCCACTTATTTACCTGTCAAATCCATAATTTTAAAAATTTCAGCGCCCTTATCCTTCTAAAGAATATACTCGTACAGCTTACAAAAAGTACAATAAAAAATTTATTTTACCACGTCTGTAGAGAAGAGGAAATTAGATATGCTTCGCTGTCGTATCTTAATTATAAATATTAAATAGATAGCTAAAAATTAGTATTGCAGTCCGTAATTAAAGTTACAATAGGAATCCCGATTAATTCATTTCAATTCGTATTACCTCGATTAATTATAATTTATTCGTAATCGATTTTTCAATTTAAAATCTACAGTAAGTTCATCATAGTAAATAAATAATGAAACATTATATAAATTAAATCTGTGTTCTAATTACTGTTTAGCTGTATTGATGTGAATGTTACAAATTACCTTTGTAACACTCCAATACGCATACGAACATTGTGCAAATGTTGCATATTCAAGCAGATTGATGATAAAAATAATTTTCATACTTTATACTACGACTATTTTTATTTAAAAATCGACAGTATTATTAATTTGTTGAACTGATTTAAATTTGGCGTGGATTTAATTTTTAAATTAATCTCGAATCCCTTTACTAAATAATTAATTTCTTGACAGACTTTTTACTGGATAAAAATACTTTCATTTTTATTGATAAAATTGACATTAATTTTACAAGAAAATAACTTAAATTTAGTTTTATAAATACTACAATAACAGTAATGAAGTAAAATATTTATTTTCAATTGTAATAATAAAAGTTGACGAACCGTTGATACATATTCAACAATTCAAAATTATTATCCGAATATTGTGTCTGTACTACAATTAACGTACGTTTTACGAATCTAATAATTATCAATAGCTCATTTACTGTGAACGAATAATTATTTAAACAAATTCATTATATTTTTAAAAATATCAAAAAACAAAAGAAAAACCTAAGAAGCTTTAAATATACATTTTATCGGCAGCAACGATGGTAAAGCATCAAAATATCTTTTTGTGACCTAAAAATTAATTATATTTACATAATTTTCGTATTAACGATAAAAAAATTTATTATTTTTAAAACTTTTTACAATTAACTTTAAACCACAGTGTAGCAATTTATAAGCTACTTACCGTATCCCTGAATTCTGAAATAAATAATTCATTTCAATATATTATTATATGTTTGTACAAAAGAAAACGAGTAACTTATACTAAGAATTTACGATAAATTGGACAATATTATTTTATACAATTTTTTTTTTTTCTGTGATATTATAATTAGAACTACCTGTAGCAATTTATAAGCTACTTACCATCTCCGCGAGTCCTGTAATAAATAAGGGATAGGAAGGGAAAAAAAAATAAAAGTCGTTAATTACGTTGTGGAAATTATTATGATTTATTTTATATTGCGACTTACAAGTATATATTTGATTCAAATACCTCGTTGTCAGCTGGATTTTCGCACCCTCAGTCGTGGCACCGGTGCGTCTCGACACAGTCTACACACAGTTCGGACGTCCTGGGGGTGGCCGATCCTTATATTTGGGGGTGCGGACACCTGGTCGTCTCCAACGTCTTGGAGACCAGACCTGGACGCAGAGGAACCCACTCTCTCTCTCTCTCTCTCTCTCTCTCTCTCTCTCACTCTCATTATCCCTATCCTCTGGATCGGCCACCGGGAGTCGTTGCCCTGCTCCCGGGGTTGACTCGGGAACTCCTTGTCTCCGAATCACCCTACCACCACCTATACTTATGATCACTTCGCGAATCACTCATAAGGGTCTCGGCTCATATTCGTAGTGGGCAGCCTGATAAGAAGCACAAAAAAGCTCTGTTTTCGGTAAACTCTGTGTAAACGGATTAATTGGATCATTTCCAACATACCCGCCCCCTCCGTTCGATCGTATTAGGTTAACGGTTTCCAACACAGCAAGAATTTTTTAAAATTATATCGTTGAAATTGTATAACTAATCAATGACTGATTTTCTCGTAGTCATAAAATTTTTTTTCTGTAATCAGTAAATGTATGATGTAAAAATATTTTCTAACAGGTATTGAATAACTTAATTTAGCATTATATATATATATATAACGAATAGTCTGAAGAACGACCAGCTCGGACTTTTAATGAAAATTAATGAATTTCAAAAGCCTATAACTTTTCCTTAACTGCAAAGGAATAAATCCGTTAAACAATATGTATGTAGTAGAAGCATTGATGGATGAAGTAGTATGAGTTAAGGTGGCACGAATAATTTTTCAGATATTTATAAACTGTGGCTACTGTGTCCTTGGTAATACTATAGGTATTTACGCGTACTTTATTTGTGAGTAAAATTCATATTTTCCATTGGCCTCCCATGCATAATAAATCTTATGAGGGGGAAGGGGAAAGGGGTGGCAGTCTCTTAAAAGAGTCTGAGCGAATGCATCCGATGTCCGATGCGTTATTAAAAAGTATAATATACTAAATATTTTATACTAGGTATCGCGGTCGGTCGGTAGGTAAAGGTAAAAAGGAATTAATCTCAGGTGTAAATTAAACGTATGCTTCAACATCTTTTTTATAGAGTGATAAATGTAAAAAGCTCGAGGCACGCATATTTTATAAGGGAATCCGTCGGTTTCGAAAAATATTTGCATGCAAATGCCGAGACGTTACGCGCTGCGAAAAATCCCACGAATCACATATACGCAGAGGCAGGCCAAAAAAAAGACAAAGAAAAAAGAAAATACAGGTAGAATAAAAAGTTCGGAGCAAAACCGAAACATGGCTTACGTGTATTTTCATGGCGTGTCACGGTAGGATCGACTGTCGACTCTCTCTCTCTCTCTCTCTCTCTCTCTCTCTCTCTCTCTCTATCTATCTATATCTCTCTCTCTCTCTCTCTCTCTCTCTCTCTCTCTCTCTCTCTCTCTCTCTCTCTCTCTCTCTCTCTCTCTCTCCGTCTCTATCTATCTATCTATCTCACGATTTGTTTTTCCACGACCCATCACGTCTCCCCACACTTGTTTTGTTTTTTGCCCGACTCCCGCTTACCGATGTATTATTTGTTTATTCGTTATCTGTACATTCGAGGCTCGGAAAATGCCAATATTATTTTTACATGCCCGGCGTGTTCAATTTATATTGCTAATGATTAATGAGCATTAATTACCTGGTCAAATTCAATCAGCGGACGCTCGTCGATCTTTCCAATGCTCATTTCTTCTCGTTCCGTTACCTACTGATTATTTTTATTATTTATATTTACCTCTGCATAATGCTTTGTTATTGACATTAAGCATCTATTTCATTATATAGAGCAAATGTTCACCTGCAACGACAATTATGCCTCCTTCAGATCTATATATTTTTAATTTACTCATTCGCTTAATATCGATATTATAGATTTCTACCTAACCCGATGCGGATTAACTTACTAATATTTCTAATCTTTATAATGAAGTTTTTGTTTACCTTTTTTTTTTATCACTAACACTTTATGAATGTCCAACATCACGACTTTTTATATTCATCTCTTTCTCGCTTTTATTTTAAAAATCCTATTTTTTATAGCTCACCTTCTCTGTCTACCTTTATTGCTGTTTATTATGTCCCGTATTTTTACGTTTCTCTTCATTCCACACGTTTCACATTTTTCTATCTATATTTATCAACCACCCCTCTCTGACTCCTTGTTTCACGATTACGCACGTACGTTCATATAAACTGAAATGCTTCCGTGTCTGTGTATACGACTGTACTTTCTTTTTTTTTTTTTTTTATTTCAAAATTAAGTTTTTATAATATTCTAATAAAATTTGAACTTCCGACTTTGAGATTCATAAACAATACAGTGAGATGCGGATAATTTAGATATTTTTAAATTAATTTTTAATATTTAATAAACTTTAACAATGCAATCTCTGGGCTTTAACTCTTTAAAGTGTGTTTCTTATTACCCCGTGTATTTTATATTTCTTTCTTCTGACTACTTTTGAAATCTTACTATATTTTTTTTTATTTCAACTTTATATATTTTTCATATAGTGTATTTACTTTTATTGGTAAATTCTTACTTAGATACGTTAATCTGCAACATTTAATAAGATAATTATTTCTAAATGAAAGAATATAAGAATATTATATATATGTATATATATATATATATATGTATGTATATATTTGTTATTAAACTTTTTCAACTGCTGGAAATAAAATTTATTTTAATCCGTCAATGTTATCTACTAATAATTGTTTCTTCTAATATTGAGCTTTCATTAAGACGATAATAAAAGTTTGTAACAAATGCGATTAAAATCATTGTAGATGAAGATATAATGTATTTAGTGCAAAATTACAATTATTATTATTATTATATAAACATTTATGTGATGCAAGTTGGTATGAGAATAAAAAATTTACTTTCTGGTAAAGAAGGTCTGATAAGACAAAGTAACTTTTCGAAACTCGTGTAAGAAAAATGATATAAACATCATAGGAAATAACAAATTACTATATATATAATTATAACCTTCGTCTCGTTAATTTTATATCTTAATTATTATTATTTATTTATTTATTTATTTATTTATTGATAGGAATAAATTGATCAAAAGTAAGCATAATTCGTTCTATTGAGAAGAAACAACAGCAGATCCAACCGATTGATAATACATGTCGATCGAGAATCAATTACATGGGTACACACGCATTCTAATACTTTATCTATGTATGTTTCAGGATCGAAGACGTATAGGACATCGATAGGGATTTTAAGTACGCTATCGATACTCACTGTCGCCATTTCCGTGCGATAATACCACGAGGAAGAGATGGAAAAGAAGAGTGAGGAGAGCCAATGAGGGATGACATGTGCTCGCCTGGTCGGGCTCGTTATCACACTTGACGGAAGAGCTGGAAATAATTAGGTCGATCCGTACATTATCCTCTTGATATGGCGTCGGCTCTGTGTATCACATCCGAGATAATTCTTCCTTCACGCGTATATCCACGTTCGGGAGTGACGCTCTCATCACCAGGATAATTCGAGACGCGGAAGCGGGATCACGTCGATGTCCACCACTCTTGCGACTTCGCTCCTTCCTCACCCTACCTACCTACCTACCTACCTACCTACCTACCCCCCGCGAGCCCCTGATCCTCCTGTTACTGGCGTCGTAAAAAAAGCAATGCCGCGCGTCCAAGTATGTAAATTTACGCCAAGAATTCGCGACTCCGAGAGTAGTAAACTCAAACTCAGTGTTATTGTAATTTACGGAAAAACTCTTTCTTCGTGTTCTGTGGATTTGATTATATGAATTCGCATATTCTGAAGCCGTAAGCTCACTACATCAAATTAGATTATAATCAAAATGGTATCGACTGTAGTTATTTTGCTGTATGTATCGAAAGAAAGTACTAGTCAATGTGAAATACACAAATTTAATTTCTTAATACTCCGTTGATATTCCATAATATGTGAATTTCTAGTTAAAAAAAAAAAAAAAAAAAAAAAGCAAAAATATAAACAGAAAATAAAACCAACGCTAATGTATTAGCATTCTTGTATAGTTTTACCATATCTGTGCCGCTTATACATGAATTATTATACTTTATTCTTCATTTTCGTAAAAAGTTTTTCGTACAAATGCATAGGTATTATTCATCGAAAAAGTTATAGGCTAGTACAAAAAAATAATTATAATCAACATATATATATATATATATACTTATGAAAAATCGTCGGGAAGTCTCATGTATATATATATATATATATATATACATCATCATTATAATCATTCACACGGAATAAAATTTTTATTATTTTTACTATACATGAGATTGTGCGAAGCTTTTGAAAAATTGATCTTTGACAGCCGATTGTATAAGAATCCATTTGTATTACCATTTCTAAAGAATCTCGCCATCTAACGTAATATAACGAATGTCGACTGTTGAATCGAGAAGTATCAATCTCAATTAAGAGAAGAAATCTAAAGTAAGAATTCAACGCCATATATCTTCTTCGCCATTCCACTTCCTTTCCTTTCTTTCTTTCTCTCTTTATCTGCTTTTCACTCGGCTCCTCTTCGTCTCTTCCTCTGTTATTTTATTACTATTTTCTCATGACGTTCGCTACTCGAGTTCGTATCATTCAACGTAAGTGAACGTCGCCAATAAAATGAACTTGGAACCTTTACGCAGGTAGAGGAAATAAGACTGCACGAGGTGCAAAAGTTTTTCCGCAAAACATTGATTTTTCTTTTGCGGCTGATGCGGGATAAGTGTTTTAACCGATGTATTTTCAGTGTTGACTGCTACGTGGTTTTCTACGTAATTGGCAAAATCAGTCTTTAACGCCTTATTTACCATGACTATAAATTGAGAAAATACACTGAACACCCTTTTAAATTACGAACTGGAAATTGAATTATTTCGTTTTTTAAAGAAAAAACATACGCAAATTATTACAAACGCGTGTGCATTTGTATATATATATATATTTTTTTCTGGGCTAACAAATAATTACTTTTAATCATTGTAAGCTTTTAGAATTAATTTTAAAAATATTACAATGAAGAACGGCATTTAATACTGTAATTTACGTGAAAACAAATAGATAAATAATATTGAAATTTCAGAACTTCGAATTTCAGACAAATACTAATTAGTTCCGTAAAATTTAAATTCTTCAGGTACAAACATTCACATTACTGTTCTTGCGCTCCTGTTATTTATTACATACGATAATTTTATTAAATATAAGTTATTAATGTTACGTAAGCTTAAATAATGCATTTTTGTTGCAAATTATATATTTTTATACGTCTTAAAAATGTTACGTCTACATTAAGACTTTACTGTCTTATTATATTCATATATACGTAATTCGTTCGTTTATATTGTACAAATTTTTTTTATTTAAATGACGCGGTAATTGGAAAAAAATTATTTTCTATTAATCGCAAATTGAGTCACTGTGTTTTATTAGATGAAAAGATACAATATAATATTCATTAAAAAATTACTGCTATAATTTAAACGATAATAATATTCACGCTCTCATATAAAAGTTTTAAACTAAATGAAGACATATGTACTTTAGAATATTAAAATTTTCCGCAACATGGTGCATTTAAATCAATATATCATACAATGCTATGTAAGCAGAAGTCATAAATCTAAAAAATCATACATTACTTAGTGCAATATAATACTTATACCTTTTAATAAATTTAACATATTATCAAACTATTTTTAAATAATTTTAAAATTTATTGCAAACTAATGAATAAATAAATTTTTTTTCGATATTTCCATAAAAATATAATTCATTCGCAAAAAAATTAAATATAATGATGTAAAATGTAAATAAGGATAATTGTTGTAAAGTATTAATAACATCGATTTGGCACATTTAAATTATCTTCTCATCTATTCTAGTACAATTCACTTTTATTTATTAACCTGTTATATTGATATAATAATAATCTATCCGATAATAACAAAAAACATTTCAAAGAACTTTAAAATAAGTTAAGCCACCTTACGGCATGTTTACAACGGAATAATGTAATATAGAAAAAAATCGGTGTTTTTTCCTACTTGATTTAACAAATTTTATATAACGCATTTTCATAATATTAATACTCGTATAATTTTTATTACTTACATTACTTATTACATGAGAATAAATAAAAAGCCTTTAATATAAATGTCTATAAAGTAATTATTATTACTTACGTAGCCATTAAACAGCTTAAGTAATTGCTCGATATGAAAAAATGAACCGCAACTCATATAAATTATAAATAATTTAACTAATAATGTAAAAATTACTTTATGAAGAATAAGAAGTGCTCGGAAATCATTAAACAAAAAAAATTAAAAAATAAGGACTTATGGATGAATCTTTATAGTAACCTTTATTTTAAAAATAAAAGTTTCATAACTGTACATCAAAACTAATATTTTAAATATTTCATTTCCTTCAAATATTTCTAGCAAAATATAAACATATTTTTGAAAGTGAATATAATCGAATGTTTAATATCGTATGTTTAAAAAACCAAATCAATTTCGAAATTATAATTTTGCTGTTTAGAATATAAAAAATAAATAATTCCTAACCTAACAAACTATATGTATAATAGAAATCATCATTAGCATTGTTAAACACTAATAAAACTACTTCTTCAAAAATGTTTCTTTTCTTTTTTTAAATTTAAATCTAGTTGATATTTAAATATTTTGCACACAACGTTTTTACTTTAATTTACTATAAAAAATAAATCAGAAATTAAATTATCATATATGAATATTAATTTCATAAATGAATAAATAACGTTGAACAATATTTCAAACTTTTTAATATATTCCGTATCCTTCCCTTAAAAAAGGAAAGTTTTCGTCAAAAGAAATTTCTTTAACGATAAAATGTTAGAAAAAAATATATGTATATACATTTAAAATAGTTACTAAAATAGTTTTTACGACTATTAATTAAACAACAAGAGGCCGAATACTGACATGTAATTAAAAAGAGCCATTGGAAATAGCTTTGACACATCCAAAATTAAGATAAAAAGATAGAAAGAAATATTGAATACGGTTATAGCTTTTTTATAAATCCTTTTAGTATTTTATAATATAATTAAAAAATAAAAGACACAAGTATAACAAGAAAGCCATTGCATTGTATGAATATTTATTTATAGTACTCAAATTTTATTTTTATCTAATAACAGAAAATTTTAATGTATATATATTTAAACAAAAATTTAATTACACGTTAGAAAAAATTTTTACAAATAACAATATTTTTAAATATTTCATAGAAGCCCGTTTGAATGTTTGTATAAATTAATTTATATAAAAGTAACATTTTCATAAAATATTATTTATTAAACGAAAAAAAGAAAAATTTATTATTCTACATACCTTATAGAGAAATATAAACAAATGTTAATATAGAAGGAATATTTCTTTATAAAAGTAAGAATACGTTAAGCATCAATTAACATGAAATATTAGACCTTTTTTCGTAAACTTATGTTTTTCCAATGGACATAATTCAATGGCTTATTATTTGACATTTATACCAATAAATAAGAGTAAAAAAATAACAGATATTATTATTATTCGATTAATGAATAATTTTCGAAGGTAAATGTCTTTTGTGAGAATTTAGAATATAATTGCAAACTTCAGTCGAAAAAGCCTAATGTTTGAATACACCATATATGTAACAAATTTTTTAACAGTCGTGCAGTCTTATTTCTGTCTCTCTCTGTCTCTCTCTGTCTCTCTCTCTCTCTCTCTCTCTCTCTCTCTCTCTCTGTCAAAAATAAAATCTTTAAAAAATATTATTAGTAAGGTTAAATCAGAAAATTCCTAGTTCGCTACTTAATGTTCCAAAATATTATAAATATTACAGTAAAACGATGTAAATATATATAATGCGATCAAGAAAACTGTGAATTCCATGAAATTCATGAATTAATATTTAACAATATCTTTTTATATTAAAAAGTACCATTTTTTAATGTCTGATCGTAAATTGCTTCTGTTGAAAATTTAAATGTTCATTTCGAATTTACGTATCTGAGAAGAATTTTTAAGAATTAACTATTAAAAAATGTATATTCGCTATATTTAAAATAATTTATATTTTATCTCCGTGTTTAAACGAGATTATCATAAAAAAAATATGTAAAATGAATGAATTTCATTAAATTCCGTTTTTCACTTATGTAGAACAAAAAAGTTTTTACGTTGCGTAGTTTGTCATACTACGATGTTACTCTTATACAAAGTATAATAATATTAAGCATATTGTGAGAATTTTATTTTATTCTCATTTTAGAATTTACATTAGTTGCGCCATACAATTTGAAAAATTTATACTGGCCAGAACCGAATTCATGCCTCCTGTAAAGAAAAAGAAAGAAAAGAAAAAAAAAGACAAAAAAAAAGCAGAAAAAATTATATTTTACCAAATACCTACGATATTAAACATTTTTGTATGAAAAATCTCTGGTAATAATTTGGAAGGTAACGTGTTTTTGTAAAAACAGATATTGCAAAAACTTGTGCTTTTTAGTTGAGATCCAAGAAGGAAATTGTCAGATCACAGATAGTGGATGCGCGACAATGAGTGCGTCGCGAGGGGGAGGGGAGGAGTGGAAAAGAACGAAAAATGCAGAGAGGGAGGAAGAGAAAAATAGGATGTTGAGACTAACGATAATAAATATCAGTGTCGAAACACATCATTGCGTGACATCGATTTATGCAGGTCCCACCAAGTGTAAAGCCATCAACCGAATCTCCGGGGTCTCCGTCTACGTGTTAGTGCTCTCGCACAGCTTCATCCGTACCTATGCGTTTCTTATTCGAAATTATTCGCATAAAAAATACAGACGAACAGCAAAGGTTGAGCAAAATATAAATGTGCTCTGCTGCTCAGGCATTTAATTGTCGAGCGTCTAGTGTGTTTTATGTTCCCGATGCCAAACACATACATAAACTCCTTTAAGCCGTCCCTCTTTTCTCCTCCGTGCATTTTTCTGAACCTCGCGAGCGTCGGAGCGACGTGGAGTTTGGTTTTCTTTCCGAGATAACGTGATTAATGAAAATTTAGTTGCCGTCGCATCACAATGACTTTGAAAACTCTTGATTAAACTCTTGTTAAACCGTATGCAGCCTTACGTGTTCCGTTTGTTTTCAGACTTGCATTAATTTACATTTGCCGGAAAAGATTTCCAAATACTTTTGTCATAAGCTAAAGTATTGTTGATTTGCAAAAAATTCTCCTCTAATATAAGTTAAACAATTAATTTGTCTTGTCGTTAATCTCGAAAGTACATTTAAGTAAATGCAATTCATGTTTAATAATAAAAGCTTTTATAATTAGTTCAACTTTATTTAAATATATACGTTTATTTTTAAAATGCGCCATATTCATTAGCAATAATAAAAATAGCGTTAATCACTTACATTTAATAATACCTATTACCTGTTTCCGTTGGAAAATCTTACTGGAATCAACAACTTATGAAAAACACAATGACGAAACTACCTTCACTTCACCTTACACTTCAATCTTAGATTTATCCTAAATAGTAAATTAATGTATTCCAAATGTATCCAAATCCACAATATTTACCATTTACCTTATTTATTTAGAAACACGTGTTATTAAACATTTAGGATTGTCTTTGAAAAAAAAATTTTTCTATTTAAATATTAATGTATAAAAATAATTTTCCTATAAAATTATATATAATTTTTCTCAAGTATCAAAAATTATCATTTATAATTTAGTGCTAATTACAAAAATGTAGTATATTTAAATTATAAGCTTTTTTAAAATGTAATAGAAAAGACTGTACATATGGTATAATATTAATAACGTATGAAAAAAGTTAACTATAATATTAAATTTATTACATATTACGAGTGAAACTGTAAATTTATTGTAATATCAGATAAAAAAATTTTTTTTTTTTTAATCAACTATTATGTTTGTAAAATATTTATAATAAATAATTCTTCATTATGTCGAAAACAATAATAAATATATAAAAATAATTATTTTCCACAAATGATAATTCTAATTATTAGCCTATCCCTGATGGAACGAAGATTATTAAATAGCATTATTTACTTATTGTAAATTCAATATAATAATATAATAATATGTATATTTAGAAATGCCCCAATATTATAGATATTACAATTTATGTTTACGCGATATTATCAACATTAATTGGCCTTTATAAAATTCAAGTCAATTGTTTACCACAAACCATTGATAATAATTCTTATACTAACAGATACACGACAAACATGCGAAAGATAAGATATTTAAAAAAATAAAAAAATTTTTTTTTCTATGATATTGTAAAAGCAAAAATAAAAAGTTAAGAGTATGACATTTAAAATGATAGAAAGTAAGAAGAACTAATAATATAATCAGGCCTCAAGTACTATAAGAATATTAATTAATGAGCTCTTTGTTCATCCGAACTGATTTCTTTTAATTGACTTTACTTGTATTGTCTTGGCTTTTCGTAGGAAGTCGCGTGATAATGACTTATATACATGTTTCTGGATCGCCATGTACATATCAAGCGTTAACGCGTTGTTTATTTTATTGATCATGTGAAAGGGAATAAAAATAAAATTCCACAAATACATCGTTTGTATTATCAAGAATACATGATATTCGCGATAAAAAAGTATTTTAATATACCTTCACTTGCGACCTGCCATTTAATGAACTCTGTATACGTATTAATACGTGTGCACATATATTCATATGATATAATACGCAAAGAATGATAATTGATTAATAAATATTAACGTTAATAGAATAATAATTTTTTTAAAACAATTTCATCACAGCGTATAAAACGCAAGCGTACCGGGATTGAACATTTTAATGAACAGAAAAAGACTTCTCCTATGAATTATTATAAAACTGCTCACATCTCGTTCGTACTTTGTAATTCATTTTGTATTCCAATACAAGAATAAATGCTGCTTTTCCTTTTCATGCTCCTACAAATGAGAAACCGCAAACACCTGCCCTGAGAAGTTTCAATAATGTTTCTTCAATCTTATTTATAAATAAAAGTTTATTTATAAAAAAAAAAAAAGCAGTACAAGTAGTTTACGTAAAAATCTTTTATTACATCGTCTTAATAATCCGGATTTTAAATTAAGAATAAATCATATATAAGAAACTTTGAAAACATAAATATGTATATAATTGACCATTCATGAGGCTTAAAAAAAAGACATTCGAGAACGCAAATTCTTATGAAAAATTAAGCAGATTCAAATTCATGTTCCTTTTTTTATGAATTTCTTTAAATCGCTAACGATGTATATGGTAAATGATTTAATTAAATGTAAAGTATTTTTAGAATTAAACGTTTTAAAGAATTTTGAAGTAGTTTTAGAGTTTACTGAATTCATGATTGAAAATAGATATCTATATAAAAAAAAAGTTATTGACTCCTAATATTTGAAGACATAAGTATTTAACAATTATAAATAATATACTTTACTCCACTAAAAAGTATTTAAATTATGTTAAACCTTTGCTACATCTTATTTAATACAATTCCATAATAAACTGTTTTAATTTTATATTCATTCTTCCAAATAATACATTGCTTATTAATTGATGAATAAACTTATAAACGTATAAATAAAACTTCTACCCAATTTACTTATAAGTACTACAAATTAAAGAAAAATACATTGTCTGATTATGATTATAATATTTAAATAAATTTAAAGAAATTTAAATAAATTAAATTTCCTTTTCATTTAATTATTATTAATATTTATAAAAGAAAGGAGTTATTAACTTATGAATAACTTTGCGTGAAAAATTATTTTTAATTAAATGTAACTACATTAATTTATGAAAATAAATAATTGAAACAAAAATTTACTTCAAATTTCAACAAATTTTCATTTCAATATATTATTATATGTTTGTACAAAAGAAAACGAGTAACTTATACTAAGAATTTACGATAAATTGGACAATATTATTTTATACAATTTTTTTTTTTTCTGTGATATTATAATTAGAACTACCTGTAGCAATTTATAAGCTACTTACCATCTCCGCGAGTCCTGTAATAAATAAGGGATAGGAAGGGAAAAAAAAATAAAAGTCGTTAATTACGTTGTGGAAATTATTATGATTTATTTTATATTGCGACTTACAAGTATATATTTGATTCAAATACCTCGTTGTCAGCTGGATTTTCGCACCCTCAGTCGTGGCACCGGTGCGTCTCGACACAGTCTACACACAGTTCGGACGTCCTGGGGGTGGCCGATCCTTATGTTGTGGGGGTGCGGACACCGGGTCGTCTTCAACGTCTTGGAGGTCAGACCTGACCGCATGATCACTTCGCGAATCACTAATAAGGGTCTCGGCTCGTACCCTTTCGCAAATCGCAATGCCTAAAGCTTTCCCAACTCTTATAGAATTTACACTATAAACTAATATTCATAGTGGGCAGCGTGAGAAGAAGCACAAAAATGCTCTGTTTTCTCACTCGATCTGTACGACGTCGGGTCTGTAAACAGATTAATTGGATCATTTCCAACATACCCGCCCCCTCCGTTCGATCATATTAGATTAACGGTTTCCAACACTACCATTGCAAGCGTAAAGAAAAACATATCTAATACTAATAGAAAATACATGAATATGTACAAAATATCTAAGAAAAACGAACGATTTTAACACCAAAAAAAGTCATTTTCTTTCGTCGTCAACACTTGTGTCAATATGATTTCAATAAAAAATGAAGTAAAAGGCGATTCTAAAAAAAAAGTAAAACAAGAATTCCTTTAATCATTTAATGATACTCACTGATGTATGTCATTTTGAAATGCACGAATACCGCTGGATAGAAATGTTATAAATATGTAAATAGCGCCATTTATGGTTATATCCATACACACTATAATAAAAGGATGAGAACAGATCATATATATATATATATATATATTTAACCATGCAGTATATTATGCCTCCTATTTAGTGTACATATGTTAATGATCGTATACGTTTCTCTAATTTTCCATTGGTTGTAATGGCCGAGTACAAAATGTACCTATATATCTCAGCTTGCCCTTCGATGTATTCTATAATGTAAAATAAAAAAAAAAAAAAAAAAAAAAAAATCGAGACGAAAAGAAGGAAAATGTTCGGCATCAGTATTTCTTATGCAAATGCTCAGTATGTGACTTCAGAATATGATCACAATTTCGTGCTTTACTTTTGTTTCAGTTTTAAAATACACTCGAGCAGCAGAATTTGTTGCTGAATAAATGTCGAATTTTTAAAAGAACACATTGTTTGCTTATTATTATCCTTTAATCCATGCACTTACTAAATTTTAAAAATACATTTTATTTTAAAAAACCTTACTGTTACATCTCGGTTTTTTAAAAAATAAATTTCTTATATATTATAATTAAATGACTCATAAAGTGAATCGATGTATAAAAGCTTTTATAATTTATCCAGCTTATGACATTCTCTTAATATTTTCAATCTTAATAATTTATTCTTTCAGCACCAAATATATACATTCTATTTCCAGTAAATTATCGATAAAAAAAAAAAAACATGAAAAACTTACTGTAGCGAACGGGAAGCGTATCGAGGTGGTGGTAGTGGTGGGAGGGAGCAGAATTAAGGAAACGCAAAGGCGCCCGCGACAAGTGTTCGCGGAGCAAAGCGAGTGGAACTGTGGAGCTGAAGGGTTGGCCGTGTTACGCGTGCTCGGTTAAGGGGCACCCGGACACGCAGAAAACCCTATATTCCTTGGGTCTGACCTCACGGGAATAAAGGGGGAGAGGAGAGAGGAGAAGACCGACGGACTGAGCCCGCAGGGAAATCGCCGGAAACTCCAACCAACAACTGGCTGACTCGAAAGGGGGGTGACGGAGGGTTCGGGGGAGGGCGTAAGGTCCGCATGGAACGAGACGGGGGGGGGGACGCTCGGCGTTGATTGACAAAAAGTCGGGATTTTCCTAAAAAGACCAGGAATATGGCGAGGAAAACAATAAAGAAAAAGGGGGGGTGGGGGGCCTTCAGTCGTCTCGAAGCCTCTGACCAAATTGGCAGATTACAAGAGAAACGCAAAACAATAAAAATAAAAAATAAAGGTTTCGCGCCGTTTATCTTCACGGGCGTCTTCGTGTCCTGTCACGGTCGCCACGCCGAGGGCAACAAGCAACGACACAAGCTCCGAGGACGCCGACCACCAGCTACGCGTCGGCGTGGATCCAGTACTTGAACAGCGTCGAATCGTGCACCGACGTTAAGATCAGAAGAAATTGACAATTAAAAGGCGATTGGATGTACTCATTTGTCCTCGGCACCCATCCCCTCGCGATAACTTTCGCGTAACGTGTCACCCCGCGGAAGCATCACGTACATTTTAATTTATTTGGATTAACTTTTGTTACTGGTATCAAAATCATGACAGAGCAAAATTTTTATAAAACTATATCATCGATTATATTAAAATATGCTGATATAATTCGATTATAACAGAAAGAAATTACTTGTATCCTCTATTCGAGTAAAAAAAAAAAAAAAAAAAAAAAAAAAAAGGCAAAATTTGTAATGTCCGTAATAAGGAATACAAGAGTCGAAATGTTGTTGTATGAAATTTTTAATTTTTCTCGTGTAATTATAAATTGTTTTCGTTCGTTTAAAATACAAGTTTTAATTAATTTCGAATACCATTCTAATTGAATTTAAATTGTTTATACACGAAATATTTATCCGGATATTAATATACAACACGATAAGAATAATTTTAAATGTAATAGGTATAAACGGAACAAGTAATGCAATAAATGAATATTTTCTTATGTGTTAGTTTTTGTAAAAACTATTAGCCGATCCAGATCATAATGAAAATCAATATTCTTAGTATAGGTATACGATGTCCTTACAAATGCATTAATACGAAGAGCTATTGATTAGCTATTCGTCTTTATTAGAAAATTTTTACGACATTGCCCTCTACATTAACTTAGCCTTTAAGAACTAGTTTAAATGTTCAATAATTAAAAGCCAACAACAAAATCTTTTTTTAATAGTCTTAAGATTCGATACCCCCTTGCAAACTTAAGAGAATAATAGCTGAAAAGTGAGATTTCCGAAGTAATGTACCAAAACCTCGTATTGTGAGTCCATTTACTTTTTACAGTAGTATTTCTATTGCCTTTGTTCGGATATAAATGTTAAAATAAGACATTATTGATATCTCTGCAGCTTTTTATAATATTTATGAAAGTGCAAAATTAATGGTAAAAGCTATGTTGTATGTTAAGTAAGTAGTAGAACAAGTAAATGGATCGCGTATTAAACAATTCAAGCTTTTCGCGTGCACGTATTGTTGCATATTTACATCCGAAGAAATCGTAATTCTCCTTTATGTGACCGTAAATATTATTATTACATTTCTTTCATTCGCTGTAAACTAATTAATTTTTCAGTTTTTCTGAAAGTTCTGTAACTCAAAACATTGTATAATTACAAAAAATTATTACTCTACAAATGTTATTTAAAGTAAGTTTAAAACTTTACATTAATGTAGAATGTACATAATAATAATTAATGCACAAACTAATGTATAATCTTACAACTATTGTTAATATTATTACTATTAATTAATAAATCGACAGAAAATAAATGATTTTAGACTATTTATTCACTACAGTCAATACAAATATATTTTTTACCGTAATAATTATTAAACATACATTTTTTTTAAATATTACAATTAATCTTACGATAAAAAGATAAATTTAAAGAAAATAATTCTATGGACAGAAATGTTTATTCTGCTCTTTGTGATGAATTTCACGCACCTGCAAAATGTCGTTTTTTTACGAGACATGCTAACAATTTTCATTAAAAAATCGTACCAACCTAGCTAACATAAATAAGAATTATCAATAAATTATTTTACAGATATTTACTAATATTTACTAATAAAGCATTAGAAAATATAATTCCAAATTATTAAATACTGTCAATAATTCGTAAATTTAAATAAAAGTGAAACAGTAATATACCAATAAATAATTTACTACTTACAAAATATTTAAATTTGAATAGTAATTTATATGTTTATTTACGTACGAAATAAGTTTACTATTGACATTTAATCCTCAATATATTAGATGTATTACATACATTTAAATGTATCAATTAATTGTGTTAATTAAGTAATACAAATCATATATGGTAATTACTTTATTGCATACTACATCGCCATTTATAATATAATAACTTTTATATTTAATACATCAATTTCATACGAATAAACTCCAAATATAAAATCTTATTAATATAGAAATTGCTCAATTTTAAAATTAGCTTACATTCTTAGGTAAATTACCTAACATTTGAGATTCATAATTTTAAAATAAAATTATCATATAAAAATCATAAAAGATATAAATCTTTATAATCGAAAGATAATAATATTTTTCAATCAATTTTGATATAACTAAATATCTTTAAGGAATTAATACATTAAATATAAATTAAATTTATAATCTTTAATTCAAATCACAATATATTCTTATGTGATATTTATTTATAAGGTAACAAAAACCAAATAAACACTATCACCATCGAAAGACGTACTCTAGAGTCCTTGAAACCAAACCTGTAGACTTATGAGGAATATTTTCTGGTGATCTAACAGCCAGTGGACTCAAATTTTGGTTGTACCCTGAAACTAAAGGTCTTGCATTTTGAACTCTAACTGGTGTTCTTGATGCATTTAATCCTGAAATGCATGGAGATTTCACTGGTGTTGAAAACAGTCTCATGCTATCATTTAATTTTGAACGATGTTCTTTATCTACACCCAGAATGACACCTTCGTCAGTGCAGGGAATAACACCTATCATAATAGAACCAGACACAATATTCCCAGTGCAGGCGAGAGCTCGTTGAGCTTCTTGTTCAGTTGAACATTTTAAATGAATCCAGTTGCTCTGTGGATGTGGTGCCGGATGCTTATCAATGATCCTTACTCTACTTGAAATATGTGATAAAATTGTATTTAAAGCAGTTGCAGGAAATCCAAAAACCGTTACCCATTGAAGTAAGCCTTGTGTCGATTCATTATGGGTAGTATTGATCGGTGTATCACAAGATGGAAAATTTATAGTATTATTTGCTAAAAATGATAAAAAAAATTCTAATATACAATTTAATTTGATTTTTTTTAAAAATCTATGTATGAGATTAAGATTTACAATGACAACTGTTGATAATTTAAAAAAATAAATACTTTACCAAAACCTGTTCCTAAGATTCTTGATTGATTTACACTCTGGTTGTTTCCAGATGAATTATAGGAAGTACCTAATGAATCTCGTGTTGTGTTCAAACTCTCATAAAGAGATTTTGTTGGAGGTCCGCTTACATGTATTTCTGTACCAATTTGTGACATATTTGGACTATTATTTCTCCCAAACATTGCTTTCTGACGATTCAATCTATATTCTGGAGCCGCATAACTAGATAGTGGAGAATTGCAACTTCCATGATTCGTCTGTGTAAAACAAGATGATTCAGGTGTTATAACACCAATTCTAGATTGCTATAAAAAAACCTTTTCATTATTTAATTTAAATGTATTTACAATATACTTACTTATTTCATTTTAATGTACTTCAATATATTTTGTTCACAGTAGACAAAATAACTTACTTGAATGTAATAAATTATTTAATATAACTTACCACACTGTTATCTCCAAGTAAGAAACCAGGTAAATAAGCTGAACTGGATATAGTATTACCAGGAGACTGGGAAGTTGTTGTACCTGGTGATCCTAAAGCCATTGGTTCCATCTACTAACATTAATATTATTATAGTAATGTGATAATGCAAAAAAAAATCACATGAACTGAGTAATAACTGTCAATAAAATTTTTAAATTTTTAGGTTATGATAAAATTGATTTAAATTAGGCGAAGCATTAATTATTACACAGGTAATGTTACTTTAAATATTTATTCAATACATAATTTTGAAAGCTCATGAACATGTTATAAAAATAATGGTTTATAGTGTAGTTATCACTTATCAAAATTCATTCAAAATAAAATAAATGTAAATGATATTATAATTTTTGACAATATGATAACCACAAGATTCATTAAAAAATAAATATATTAAGCATTATAAAAAATCTAGGAAAAGTGTAAAAATACAACTTGGAATATTTTTTAAACTTTTCCTAATTGAAGGACCTGCAATCTGAACATGCTTAAAACAATAATCAGGAATAATTAAAAATAAAGTTTAGATCGTAATCAACATGACGAAATAAAAAAAATTATTTAACTATAAAGATGAATTATCTATTAGTCGCTATTTCAAAGCATGTAAGAAAAATAGTTACTTATGTATATAAGAAGCAAAATATCAGCTTATCATTTATATAACATACATATCAGCGAGTAACTCATTACAAAGCAAAGTTTTTAAATCTCTATGGTTAATAAAAAAAAATATTTACATTAACTAAGAAAGTAAAAATGTATTAAAGTCTGATGCAGTACAACTTAATCAAATTTAAATGCCCGTGCCTCTAAAAAATGTCCTTGAACCTTCACTCTTTTATTTTTCGATTCTGGTTATGTTTGAATGAGAACTTCTGGAAGCAGCCAATCAAAGTCTGACTTTAACAAGTCAAATTCAAGGGATCTAAGGACAGCCCTCACACTCGACCAATCAACATTCAACTTATTGGCACTACTGCGCAGAATCAAAAATGCCGCGCTTTGGAGCCTCTGTCGTTCGTATAACCGATAACGTATTAGTTGTACATTAATCACTCTACTCTCGGTAATTATAACGTTTTCGAGGTAAATACTGTTACCTTACATTATAAACAATTCTACTATTAATATCTACGTTAAAACATAGGAACTTTGTTTGTTTTCTTGTATAATTATACTATTCTTTTTACTATTGAATTCTGAACGGATGAATTTTTTTAAATTTCTGATTCAATATTCACTTATAATATTTAATATATTAATTAAGGAATTACTTTTTAACAAATTTTAACGTAAATTCAATGATTAACCGTACAGCGAATTTAAATTTAATGTAAATTTTAACAACAATTGGTCTTATTATAATTATTATTATTAGATGGAGCCCATGGCCTTGGGATCACCAAATGCAACACCATCCCAATCCCCAAATAATACAGGAAACAATGCAACTTATTTACCTGGGTTTTTGCTTGGTGACACAAACGTGGTAAATTATATTAAAACTGCAATTATATTTCATACAGCATATTACATTCATGTACCTTATTCAAATTATAAAAGAAAAAGTGTTTTAAAATCTGATCAAAATAAAAGAAACAAAAATATTGCAAGTGCATTTACACTGAATAATTAAAATAATTTTTTATAGCAATCTAGAATTGGAGTAATAACACCTGAATCATCTCGTTTTACAAACACAAATCATGGAAATTCTAATTCTCCTGTATCTAATTATGCTACTCCAGAATTCAGATCAAATCGACAGAAAGCAATGTTTGGGGGTAACAGTAACACAAATATATCTCAGATTAGTACAGAAAATCATGTAGGTGGACCGCCAACAAAATCTCTTTATGAGAGTTTGGAGACAAGACGAGATTCATTAGGAACTACTTATAACACATCTGTAAACAACCAAAGTATAAATCAATCTAGACTTTTAGGAGCAGGGTTTGGTAAGTTATAATTTATTTTTAAAACTTAATGACGGTTTTCCAAATATTGTTTAAATTTATGTATTACAATTTAAACTAAATAGATTTTTCAACATAAATTTTAATTTGTAATTTAATTTATACTGTAACAATCAGTGGTCTTTTCAAATTCTCTAATTTTTCTTTGAAAATGAACTGAAGAGTTAATAGAAATATATTTTTAATATGTCGAAACTTTTTTTATTTCTAGCTAACAATACTATAAACTCTCCATCTTGTGATACACCGATCAATACTACCCATAATGAATCGACACAAGGCTTACTTCAATGGGTAACGGTTTTTGGATTTCCTGCAACTGCTTTAAATACAATTTTATCACATATTTCAAGTAGAGTAAGGATCATTGATAAGCATCCGGCACCACATCCACAGAGCAACTGGATTCATTTAAAATGTTCAACTGAACAAGAAGCTCAACGAGCTCTCGCCTGCACTGGGAATATTGTGTCTGGTTCTATTATGATAGGTGTTATTCCCTGCACTGACGAAGGTGTCATTCTAGGTGGAGACAAGGAATTTCGTTCAAGATTAATTACTAATATGAAGCAATTTTCAACACCTGTAAAAGCTCCATGTGTTCCAGGATTAAATTCAGTTAGAACACCAGATAGAATTCCAAATGCTCGACCATTAGTTTCAGGGTACAATCAGAATATGAGTCCACTGGCTGTTAAATCTCCAGACAATATTCCACACAAAGCTACAGGCATAGTTTCAAAAACAATTGAATACATGTTTCGATGGTGATAAAAAATATGTATGATTTTGCTACTTGACAAATGCTCAATGAGCAATTATTTTTATAACACATTAAAAACGCAATTGAATCTTCAATTAAATATGATTGTTACAATTCCTTAAGTATTTTTGGTCATAAATGAATGTATGTAAATATTTATATGTAATCATGAATGTTTGACATTAGTATTAAATCAATATGTTAGAGAATTACTACATACGAAGTTTATTATTAGCCATATAAGTTTTTTAAAGACGTACAATTTGAAAAATTAGTGTATAATGTTATGAAAAAATGTAAATTGTTATTACTTTTTGTAATGAAGTTTTAATTGAAGAAAATAAAAAGAGATTATATTTCAATAAATTGTATTTTAATAAATTATTTAATAAGTATTGAAAAATAGATTTTGAAATATATTTAGTCAAAATCAGAATACATTTAAAAGAATCAAGTATACAATTAAAATTTTCAATTGAAAATAAAATCTAAAGCTATGAATATAAAGGACTGTTCTTTATTTGCACTAAAAAATTCTTACATTAATATTCCAATAAACCTAAATTTCAATAAAGATTTAATATAACTATTTGAGGGAAAGACTGTTGCACAATTATATGAGACGTAATAAAATTAATGTCTTATTTCGTTCATAAATTTTTAATAAAAATTATTCTAAAATTATTTCTTTCTCTCCAGAGTCTTAATTATTTTGGGCTTTCAATCGTAGCATTACCCAAATCAGTCATCTTTGGATATTTCACTTTCTTTTTATCTAATTCGTCCTGAGCCCAAAGGATCATTTTTAATAAATTATTCAGTCGTGGGCTAGTAGATTCTTGATGTTCCATTTTTAATATTGCAGCATTCAATTCGCTAGCAATCTAAAATTAAGAAAATACACAACTGTTAGATGAACATATTTTATAAATCATTTTATAATTAACAATGCTTTTTAATTAATTTTGTTGATTTTTAAATTTACCTTTTGCCGGTGAGCAGGAAGCAATAAATCACTGAAAGGACTCATTTGTGGATCGTCAAAAGCTAATAATGCTAAGGTGCGCTCTAATTCACTTAAAATATTTTCGTCTGATTCTCCAGCTTCACTTAACTGTTCCTGGGCAAATTGAAGAGCTTCTTCTATACGACCAGTACGAATCAGCTCAATCAAATGTAGCTGCTGTAAATGAAAATGCAAGTATCTGTCATTATCCAATAGTTCTGGATGGCGTTGATTCACTAACTCCTTGGCTTCCTCAATACGACCATTCTGAATAGCATCTCGAATACGAATCCGATCATCCAAAGAATTTAATTCTACAGTTGGTCCAACACCTGACTCTTGTTGAAATTTTTCTGCAGCTTCTTTGAAACCTTCTATAAATTATTTTTACACGAATATTAAAATTTTTTAAATATATGAATTACTATACATAAATATGAGCTATCTATTAGATAAAGTATTTTAAAATTATACTAGCGCATAAATCCAAACATGAGTTTTATTTGTAAAAATAAATAATACATTAATCATGATGTCTTACCAGTTACAAGATAATTCATAATAAGATTATTCATCTGTACACGCTGAATATGTGAACCCTCTTCAAGTTTCGCCATCCATTCATCTTTTGACATACTTTCTTGCTTATCACTAAAACTCATTATTTTTGTAGACTCTGTCAATAAAAATGCTCAGTTAATAGAATTCAATGTAAATTAAAATTCGTATTAAACTGTGTGTATAAAGCGCTTCAAAGTTTCACAGAATTGTAATAATAAATAATTCAGAAAGGTTGATTTGTTGATTTATCGAAAATTTATAAATTAATTGCAAACCCAAGGAAACATACGTATGTAAAGATATTTAATAAGTAGATTATTTATGATAATGAGTCTATTTTTAAAATAAAATACATGAATCCGAATTACCATCGAATTTCGCTATCATAACATGCACTTAAAAGTCTAAAAGTGCAATCGTAACTTAACAGCTTCAATTCCCTGGTCGAAAAACTTCGTATGTAAAATGAAAATTTCACTACTCCAAAATACAAACTGCATTAAAACTATATCATAGCTTTTATTTGGATCTCCCTTGATATTTACATAACAATTTTTTCAGAATGACCATGAGGAAATTTTGGTAAACAATGAAAATGTTTTGTTCTCCGATAACTCCAATGCCCGTGATGCTATGAAGTTAGGCATAAATCACAGACAGTCAGTCTGACTTCGAGCAGAACATATGGCGCCAGTAAAAATGATATTAATAAATACGTTCCTTATCATTGTCAACGCCACTAATCAATACATCGATTGTAATACTTAAACTCCATAGTTAATTCTTACACAATGCATCAATCATATTCATCGATACATGATAAAAATTTAATGCGTTTCTTTCAAAACGTATCGTCATAATCGTCCTTAAGGTTAAATTGAAATTTAAAAATTCATTCTCCTACACGATTAATCAGAAAGCGTTGGTAATAAAATATTTTACTTTAAATTTTAATTACGCTGATCCTTATTTCCAACTTATTATTTTTATATAAATAGTTTCATTAATTATAATTATATCTACATTATAAGAGAAAATTAGAAAGAAAACAAAAAATCATCCTTATTCTGTGTGGAATAGATTAGCAATCCATGGACAATAATCGATGTTAATTAAAGCCGTTCAATTCAATTCGATGTCCTTAGAACTTACGTATAAAACATCATCTCTGACTTTTACCGAATATTAAAAACGCTAGATGTTGAAGATTAAAGCAACCCCTGACATTGCATAATGAGATTAGTTTTAAGCTACTGCCGTAGGACAATTTGCGTAAATTGAAATGGGGGATAAAAAAATTAATACTATTGACGCTTTATAAATAATAGATTTATAAAAGAAAACACGAACATTGAATGTAAGCACGTAATAACAATACACCTATAATAAATAAAATATATTACATTGCAATGTTGTCCTACGTATTGTTCAAATTTTAACTGCTGTCTATTGGCATTAAATAAAGTCATTGGTTTGCATGAAAAGAAGGGAATTCATCACGTTTCTAAATGTGAAATATCCTTATAATTAAAAATAATTTCCGTACAAATTTTTTATTCCTGTGCTATTCTCAAAAGTGGGATTATAAGCATGACACACGCGCACGGTAATATAATTTGATTCATTCGATTTTATAAAATTTATAATTCTATTTAACTAAATATCTTATTAAAAGCGCTTACAACGAAATATATAATAGAAAAGCGCGTATCTATATACGTATGCACGTTCACTTATATAATGCATTTAAAAAACGCTTTCACATCGTTATATGAAATTATATATATATATATTTATTACAATCGAATTTAATCATGACTGCAAGAAAATTTGCTTCTTAATACGTTTTTTAAAACACATCTAAATATTGAATCTCAAAATAGAAAGATTTTTTAACAGTACTGAAGATTATCTGCTACTTTTTTAATTCAATGTCAATTTTAGGAAGTTGATGGTATATTAAATTGTAAAACCATCCCGTATTTTGACGTCATTATTTGGAAAGTCAAAACTGGTTGGTCACGTAATGAGCTCAGCAGTTACCCAGATGGTTAGTGTGCATAAACATGGCGGATCCGTTAAGTTTGCTTCGCCAATATAATGTTAATAAAAAAGAAATTATCGAGCGTGATAAACAAATTATATTTGGTGAATTTTCATGGCCGAAGAACGTTAAAACAAATTATTTGACATACGGGTGAGCTTTATTGATTATAATCATTATCATTTTATTTTCGGCGAATTTCATCAAGACACTCGTACATCTGGTGCAACATTCATTTCCAATAACATATTTGTAAACAATAAGTGTTTTCTCGGTTTATCTAATCTATTACAGTGAAATATTAATTATTGTTACAATTTTTTTTTTTAGTGTAAATCAATTTTACTGTATATCTACTTTACATTCTTATTAAAGTTTTACCATTACTATTTATTGTACATAACTCTAATTTTATTTTTGTTAAATGAATAAGAAATTAAACTGTGTTATTCAAATATTACTATTCATTCCTAATTTTACCAAATTTAGAAATTAAGTTGTTAATTATTATTAAAATTATTATGAACGGAAATAAATACAATTAAGGTATTAAAAATCCTGTATATTATTTTTAAGGTTAAGTGTATTACTAATAATTTCTTTCAACTTGCAGCGTAAGATTTTGTTAACTTATGCGTTTTTTATAAAATTTACTTTATGATAATTATAAATTTTAAATAGAGTGTACTTAAAAAATTTAGATATAAAATTATTGTAAATATATTTGACAATGACCCTATTAAGAATTTAATATAAATAATAATATCCGAATATAACATTTTAAATTGTTTTAATAATAAAATAAAAAAAAAACTAAATTTAAAAGAATTTTAAAAAATTATTTGTTGTTTTAAGTTATAAATATGGTCTTATTCAAATGATCTTATTTATTTTCTATTTATTTTAAGGTCTGGTAAAGAAGGTGCTCCAAAGGAATATTATACACTAGAGTGTCTACTTTTTTTACTTAAACATGTTCAACTTACACATCCAGTGTATGTGCGTCAAGCAGCTACTGAAAATATTCCAGTTGTACGTCGGCCAGATAGAAAAGATTTATTGGCATACTTAAATGGTGAAACAGCTACTTCGGTTGCCATTGATAAATCAGCACCTCTTGAAATCCCTACACAAGTAAAACGAGCTGCTGAAGATGGTTTGGAGAGTGGATCATCAAAGAAGCCTCGCTTCGAAGAAACACATGTTCAAAAAGTCAAAGAACAGTTGGCTGCAAGATTGGATGCACCCAAGGAAGCATCTGTTACGGTTGAAAACATCAAATCTCTTTCAGAGGCTATGTCAGTTGAGAAAATTGCTGCAATTAAAGCTAAACGACTTGCTAAAAAACGTACTACTATTAAAGAAAATGATGACATTGGAATGGGTTCGGATCTCCGTGTCATTTTGGACATGGATGTTGATGATACAAAAGATATTGTTTCAAGAGAAAGACAATGGCGAACCAGAACGACTATTTTACAAAGTAGTGGAAAGGTATATTTTATAAAAATTTTATATTTATGAAAAAAAAATTTAAATCTATTTGCTTAATTAGTACATGTATTTTAATTTTTCAGGTATTTGCAAAAAATATCTTTGCGATATTACAAAGTATTAAAGCAAGAGAAGAAGGTAGACAAAAGGGTCCAATGGTTCCAACTCCAATGGTTACACCACGTTCTACCCCAATGAGACCATTACCACAGCCTGTTGTATATAATCGTTACGATCAGGAACGATTTATACGTCAGAAAGAAGAAACTGAAGGCTTTAAAATTGATACTATGGGTACATACCATGGAATGACATTAAAGTCTGTAACAGAAGGAACAAATCCAGCCATTCGAAAGCCTCCTCCAACTGCTTGTACGTATTTCAAGATTTATTTAAGTACTTGCAAAAAATATTTTTAAAAACATTCATTTTTATATAATACTTTTAAAAAATGTAGAAATTAATTTCTTTATTAAAACTTGAATAATATAGTGAATTCCTTTAAATTTAAATAATTAGCATACTTTTGAGTAAATAGTTACTCGGTAAAAAAAAATAAAAAATAAAAAATTATACGTAAAATTATAAACTTTGAATAGAAACATATACTAAGGTTGTAAGAGTTATAAGATAATGGTTTTATGTAATAAAAAACTAAGTATAATTATTATTGGTTACTTGAGTAGTAATTATAAATAAAAAAAAAAAAAAAAAAAAAAAACAGAAAGAAAAGACAAAGAGTACATTGTTGATTTTCAGCTGGAAATCCGAGCGCAACACCAACATCGGGTCTTTTACCAACATCAGCGGCGAAATTGACTCCCCAACAAGCAGCCCAAAATAAACGACCGAGTCGCACGCCCATCATCATCATCCCCAGCGCCAATACCTCGCTCATCACAATGTACAACGCCAAGGATATACTGCAAGATCTGAAGTACATATCGAACGAGGAGAAGCGCGCGATGGGCAGTAAACGTGAGAACGAGTCGCTGCTACAGAGGCGCAAGGACGCCGGCTTCACCGTGCCATACCGCATTGTCGACAATCCCCAGAAGCTTACGAATGCCGACTGGGAGAGGGTCGTCGCCGTCTTCGTCATGGGCCCGGCCTGGCAATTCAAGGGTTGGCCCTTCGACGGCAATCCAGTTGAGATCTTTTCCAAGGGTAACTGCACCGTTGACCATTATTATATATTATTAAAGAGTATATATTTCAACCCTCAATGGGTATTAATTAACAACTATCCGACTTTCGTTGCAGTTTGTGCATTTCATATAAAGTACGATGAAATGCGGATCGATGCCAATGTCGCTCGCTGGGCCGTTACCGTCATCGAGCTCAGCAAGACAAAAAGGCACTTGGATCGAGCGGCCATTATGAAATTTTGGGAAGTCCTAGACAAGTAAGTACGCCCGTAAATAAGCTCCTACTAATAGTACGCGAGGCCGCCTATCGACTATTTCCCTCGAATTCGAGCAGTTAATCATGTATTATATTATACTGATATTGTTTTCTTTATATTTTCAGGCATATGATTAAGAATAAGGCACATCTGCGATTCTAAATATAGTCATAAACAACAGCATGTATATATAAATATTTTATGGAACAAAGAATGCCGAGAAGAAAGTGTATGTATACATCACCGCGGCAAGCTGCTACGTCTTAATCGAATTCGCCAATCTTGTTTAGCTTAGCACGCGCGCATAGTTTTGTATGCGTATGTCTGGCCGTATCGCGAGTAAGTATGAGGGGGAAAGTGTGCCCGAATTTAGTTTAGTTTAGTTTCCGCCGGCGAAAAGTTAAGGGCGATACGCTCGGTGTTATTCGAGTCACGGTGGGATGGCAATATTTTTCTCTCTTTTTCTTTATCTCTCACTCTCTCACTCTCTGCGCACTCTGGTCATCCATCTCAGTTGTGTGTACGCACGGTATTGCTAAAATAAACCCCTGCGGTCATTCGCGTGTTTATACACCCGATCAAATCTTCCTAACTCGATTTCTTCGGCCCCGCCTCGATTTATTGTTCTTTCCTATCTTCTCGTAGGAGCACATATGTATGCCGATACGTATATGTTGAGCCATTGTGTATGAATCTGCCTCTGCAGGCATGCTCGCGTATCTGTATACATACACCTATATACATATACGTATGAACGTGTTACCGGACGTACACGTTGAGAAGCATACGTGTATTTATATATACACATAAATGTATACGTGCATGCATGCATATTATATATAATACAGATACTGTTTACACGAACAATTGGTAGCTTCGCATTTTTCTTTCTTCTTATATCATATTATACGCATCATTGCCCATATTCACACTTTCGTTTCGTGAGCTACCTTACTTACCATTTTCAAATTCACGTACTGAATTTACTTTGTAGAATTTAATAAGTAAATATGACGAATAATAAAAATTTTAAATAACATTTTAAAATTTTATTAATGTAATTTAATAACATTGACATTGATAGGATGAAGAAAAAATCATTGCCCCTTATTTACTATAATAAGGGGTTCGTTAAGACGTTGAGTGCATGGTAAAATTGTTTATAGTATGAAATTTATCTGTTTAGTAAACACAAAAACCAATGTATCTGCGTGTCTGCACTATTGTAATCTATTCAGTCCGCTAGATATTCCTAAGGAAATGTATTGTATATAAAATGTTCGGGAGTAAAATACGAAAAAAAGCAATTATCATCATTAATGTAATTACCGCTTAGTAGCAGTCCTAAATAATTAAAAGGGAAAAAAAAAGAAAAAGAAAAAAAATCATTAAAGAAATGTTTTGGAATAAAAATTTTCAAGATGCCGACTATTGCTTATTAATCATAACCCCGAATAAAATCCTTCCATTATGAATTTTAATATTTAATCAAGTGCCTTAATTATAAATTACTTTATCATCTGCTCATACAAATTACAAGCTTATATATATATATATCACTAAGTTTTTAATTCAACATTTTTATTTTTACTTGTTCACCTTACGCTGAAGCCTCGCCAAGACGTAAAAGTACCGTTAAAAAGGATTATGAAAGATTCTGATTAAAAACATAGCAAAACTATTGTAATGTTGCTTTTAGTTGATGTTTAGTGGTGCTTTATTCGTCTTACCTGCGCCGTCCCGATCCCCGAGTCCCAATTTAATCAAAAAATGACAAACGACATGCTGCGCACCGGAGACAAATGAGAAAAGGGAGTGGGGTTTGGGGGGGGTTGGGGGGTAAGGAAAGGAAAACGGCATGAAATTGACGGCCGTTGCCCTCGATTTATTATTGCACTGGGGATAAATAGAAATTTGTCGAGTATTTGAATACATTTAGGCGGTGTAGTTGTAGCAAAGCAGGCAGTTAGGCTGGACGCAGGGTATCCGCGGTATGAAGGAGGGCAAATGAAAGATCGGCGGCCTCTGGGGCAGCTGGACCTCGGGCTGCTGGAGTCCAACGTTGAAGATGCTTCGCTCATAGGCGGTCTGCTTGGCCCGGGTGAAGCCGGCGGCGCAGACCTCGAGGTTCCTCGGAACCGGATCCGACAGGACGTTGACGAAGCAGCAGCCCTGCCAATGAGCATCGTCCAATGACAATCAATGCCTTACTTTGGCTTCACCGAGGCAGCTTATGTCCCCGAAGTCCGACTTTACAGCCGTTTAACCCTCCATTACCACTCTAACCCCAGTCATTTCAATGGGAATTAATACTTACTTAATTCCAGATCACTCGTTAGCATCGGTAGCCGATTATAATTTTTTTCCTTCTTCTTTTTTTTTCCATGAATATATATATATATATATTATTTGCCGTTTCATAAAGCCTTATCTTTATACAAATACATCTAGCTTCTTACATAATTTTAATATTCATAA
Organism: Ceratosolen fusciceps; assembly: GCA_018883505.1. NCBI lineage: Eukaryota > Metazoa > Arthropoda > Insecta > Hymenoptera > Agaonidae > Ceratosolen > Ceratosolen fusciceps. The sequence goes on along the minus strand of RCIC01000003.1, from coordinate 10,622,007 downwards.
TGGTGTACTTGTAGCGAGTTATATCTACTGATTGGTAAATAACAACGCTCGTACCCTTCGTCCGCTCTCATAAATCACAATGTCGCAGCAATAAAAATTATTAGCAAATTGCAAATATTGCCCATCGCGAGTACCATACTCCGCTATTTTATTAACAAATCAGAGAATTCCTTTATTCCCGAAAGCTAATTTTGTTGGGCTAAATTTACGATTGATAATTTTTTTTTTTTTTTTTTTTTTTTTTTTTACTTTCTTCTTTCAAGATAAGTTCCATTCGCCTTACCGCCGTGACTTAATAACGATTTCGCGTAATTAAATTAAATCGAATGCCGTTTTATTATCTGTAATATTGTCTCAATGATTAATGTAACCAGGCAGCCTCTTGAGTTTATTCCGAGATGGAGTAAGAACTGATGTAATTAGTACGAGTTAAGGAGAACAGTTTCGGAACTTTACGTGATTGCGCGGCCAAAGCTGGACACGTCAAGTCTTCAGGCCATACAAAATATGTCCATAAAAAAAAAAAAAAAAAAAAACGCCTACGGCTCGGTCTTTTCGTCCTTTTCGTCCTTTTAACGTCGTGATTTAAGGCGAAAGCGCGCGAGTAAATATTTAGTAAATATAGCGGTATCGATCAAGGCTCGGGCACGCATTGACGAATTGACGAAAGGACAGAGATTATGGCGTGAGAGATGTAACGAGACTCACCAGTTGGCCGTCGGGATGAAGTTTCGCGGAGTAGAGGGGCGGCATGGGGTAGGGCTCGGCCGAGCTTTGTAAAGGAATCTCCAAGGGCGAGACCTCGGCGGCTAATTGCCTCCCCGAGGCGCAGGCCGTGGCTTCGCCGGCCAGCTGGCCCGTTCCTGGGAGAACTCCCGGCGGATGAAAGGCCGAGGCCCGCTCGCTATCCCTCGAAAAGTACTCGATGGCCTTGAGAAGATCTTGCTCGCAGCGTTGTAGGACCAGCTGCAGGACCGAGAGCTTCGTCCCGGGAAATAGGCGGGACAAGGTGTCGATAGACGCCTGCGGGATCAGCCCCGACGACTTGTCCCCAGGATTCCCTCCTGAAGGGCTACCCCCGACCATCTCCCGCTCCTCCGAGGGATGAAGCCGCGGCTGCTTGGCTTCCTTTATTTCATAATTATTTAATACCCACGATACTTGTACGATACTTGTACGATACTTGTACGATACTTATTCGGCGTATGCGCGCGAAAAACCTCCGGCTGCCTCTCCTCCTCGTTTTAATGCGCGCATACGCGCGGGAAGATACGGGAGGAATGTATCCCCTTGCCCTTACCGTTCTCCTCTTAATTGGGCCGCTGGCTCGATCTGTGGGTAACTTATTCGCCGCGTCCCCGTACATCGAAGCCGCGCGAGCCTCGGTCGTTGAATTTAACTTGGCTCTGCTGGAGAGGTCCGGGTCGGTCACGGTCATGCCGAAGATTTTTCCCGGCGGGAGTCGAGTCATTTTCTGACCCGTCGTCACCTTCGCCATACTCAGGGCGATCGCATCCTCTGCGGCTTGTTGCCTCTTTAACGCGACCTACAAAAGCCATAGGTACAGCGTAGCGGGGGCGTACCATTAAATTTCAATATCGTTCTTTCGATATCTTTCCGGCTCGATAACTGTTTCCGCTCATCCGCTCGACAGTAATTCATTTCGTCATCGCTAGCCCCAATGCCGATAAGGTTCCTCTACGCGTGGATATTCATTCGCCGGCTCGACCGTCTGCCGGCTACGATTTATTTAAAAGCAGTCGGCCGAGCAGGAAGAACGCGCCCAGTTTCCCGTGGACCATTATCAGCATCCCCTATCCCATGGAGATCGGGTATCCTAATGCTCGTGCAAACAGAAATGAAACCCGACACCTCGTGTCACGTTAATGGATTTGACTCTTCTGCACGAGGATTTATTAAATCGTTTGTTTGTATCTACTCCCCGATGATTGACTACCGGACATCATACCCCACGTTCTTCCTATACCTATACCTTTTTGCTAAAACAACGTCTCCTTGCAATCTTTTGTTTTTTTCTTTTTTTTTTTTTTTTTTTTTTTGTTCATATTTACTTTCCCATTTTCTTGCAAATCATAAAAATTATTATTAAAAACAAGTTATCATTTTAAGTTATTTTTCTCGCTCTATTGCCTCGTTTTATTTATTTAGAGAATACGTGCCTTTTCCGCGCGTCAAATCCATTATTTAGCTTTAACCGTTATAGCTTCGAGAGTTTTTTATTCTTACAGCCGTAGTGTAGATCAATTGATTTTCATTTTTTTATTAAGATGGATATGCGGTAGCATATTAGAGTAGAAAATCCTTTAGTTGTCGGATTGTTTAGAGTGGTAGTAGTACTTACTGTGGAGTGCGGCTCTCCTTACGGTTATAAATAATAGGAAATACAAAGTACATTGATGTAGAAATGAAAAGAGATGAAAATGAGAGGACGTGTTAGTTCCTTACCTGAGCAGCCATGACTCGTTGGCGTTCGGCAATCAGTGAACATTTCGGGCAAAAGCACTCGCGATAACGACATTCCCTCTTGTGGCCCCTCAGCCACGATATGATCCCGTGATTCCTGCACCTCGCGCATTTCGGTCTCCGCTGCTTCGCTTCGGCCCGCGCTGGATCCTTTTGCTCCTCCACCTTCTTCGCCTTCCCACGCAGCATCGCTCAGATCCCAGATCTTTATCCTACGTACGTGCCGCGAGCTTAAGCACCTGGCCCTGTTCATGTAAATCGCTACTACTTAATTAGCCATCGGTTGGCCATCGGAGGCTCGGTCGCTCGAGACCGATTACCGAGCTGACACAAGCTCGAGTATTTCGAATTTACCGCCCGAGCGTCCGTACGAACTGCGGCAACGACAATAACGACAACGGCAACAACATATACCGGGGTTGCGACAAAACCGTACGGTCGAAGCAACTTTCAGGATGACGATGACGATGACGACGATGACGACGACGACGACGACGACGACGACGACGACGACGACACATAGTCTCAAATGCCTTGCCGATTAATAGCTCATTGCCTGGAGCGAGCATATTGCCTCCCGGGCGTAGAAAACATTCTTTACTAATAATATCTATCGAACAGAACTCGAGAGCTTATTAGAGTGGCGAGCGACAGTGACAACAAGAAATAAGCGAGCGATAAGCCAGCGATCCGCGATAACGAGGGGCATTTACACGAATAAAAGTGCCGGGAGTGTAAGAAGCGAGCCCGGGCCGAAGAACCGGACCGACGGCCGAAAGCTGTGCGCGCAATCGGACCAACCCCCCGATCTAGGGGGATGAGCCAGCTCTGATTTTCTTTGAGCCAACCGACTCGACCATTGGCTCCTTCTCTATTTGTCTTCCACGCCTACGCTACGTCTACGCTACACCTACGTACACCTACGTACACCTACGTACACCTACGTACACCTACTCCTCGCCGTACTCCTTTTAATCCTCTCTTGTCGATGTATTCATCCGCCTGGCCGCTCGAAAGCTGCTCGACGTATCGTTGCGCACTGCCCTTAGGATGCCCTTTGTTCCTGCGGCTGATGCCTACCCGGGCTTCGGTCGATTGGCGTGCACAAATGCACCGGGACATTCCACGCGAACCCTCTCCTTCTTCTCACATTTGAAAGCCAATAATTTAATCGCGCAATTATACAAGTTATAATACAAGTTATTTACTATATCGTTCCGGTCACACAGGACGTAACTTTTATCCACGACTCATCTGTCCCATGTAATTATACGGCCTTTATACAATTATCAAAAGACATACGTTTATTATGTGTTAATTAAATCCTGACGTTTCATACGGATATCCATTCTACGATCCATTGTACCTTGTATAGTGAAATATACTTATAACACTGGCTACGAACGTTCACATTTCTAATAAGAATTCAACTAATTCCAGGCCACGGTAAATCTTATGGTTTTCAATTAAGAAATTATATTAGACATTACTCGTTGAAAAGGCAGATTTATGTTTTGCTTACATATCCCTGGAAATATTCATACGCCCAGAGTTTTGTCTAAAATAACTAAGCGAATCCAGATTTTTTTTTTAAACAACAAACAAGTACTTAGGAGGTTTAGCATTTTATTAAAATATAGACAAATTATTGAGTCTTTCTTCGTTTCGTCGAAACGAGACGCAACTGTTAATATTTTCTTTTTTATTTAATATTTTTATTTTTATTTTTCATTTCCAAAGTCATTAAATACTTGAATTATAAGTATATAATAATAAGCACGCGCTATGATTAATAAATTGTAGATGATAAAAAAAAAAATTCAAAGATTTTGCAAATATTATGGAATTAAATTAGTTTTAAAATAAATTTTAAGAATTTAAGGAATGGAAGTGATAATCGGTGGAATAAATGAAAGCATCATTGTTTAATTATTTTACGTCCTTAATACAGGTTTATTTAATATTTTTCGGCCGTATAATCATGAAATAAAGTATCATAGAGAGCATTTAATAATATTATATAACCCGTAAATAACATAAATATTTGTCGCTTTACACTTCAACAATACATTTCTCGAATGGGTCCCAGTTTTCTTACTCCCTTATACCAATCACGTACACCTTATAAATATTTCCTTTACAAATAATTTTCATTTGCTAATGATAACAAGAAATTTAATAAACCTTTCTCACTTCGAACATCTCCATTCGTTTATTCACTTCATAACAGATGCAAGTGACAACGATTTTCTTTTCCTTTTTCTCTTTCTTTTATTATTTGGTATTTATACATTATCTCTCTCTCTCTCTCTCCCTCTCTCAACTTTGGCTGTAACGAATAAATCGGCTTGCGCAACAAAGATAAACAATATACCTATTGTACCTAATACTCTCTAGACATTATAAATTTAATTAGTTATTCTGTTGTATCATCTTCTTTACTACATACTCTCGATACATCCATTATTAGTATAACTTTTATTATATTTTTTCAATGCTTGCATGACAAATTGTAATAATACGTTGAATGATTCGTCGAGTCGATAACCAATTACAAATTTTTTACTTATTTTCATATTAATTATTGCGCACTTGAGTAAATAAGAGATTTTAGCTCAGATTCAAAATGCTTCGATAATCAACGATTCAATTATATCGAATAGTTTGAATTTCAGACTAACTCAATTTATTTTATACTAGCATATTATCAAGAAAATATAATTATTTATACGGATATTAAAATAAAGGTAAATAGTACGAACAACGCTCGATTTTCTTTATTATCCAAGTAGTGTCGATACCGAATTGAATTTTTTCATTAACATTTGAAAATAAACAGCATCGATGTATATCTTGTAACATAAGAATCAAGTGCACAATTTTTATTTACATGATTTCGCTATTATTTGACAATCAACAAAAAAGTCGATATTTATTCGAATAAAAGATAAAAGAACTTTCTTACCAACTTACTCTCGCTTTAAAATACATGCGCATATATATGTATACGCATTATTATTAGTTCACCTATTCAACTTCTCGCAACTAAACACGAACATATAATTTATATTCATTATTAAATAAATTATTTTCTTTTTAATTATGTAAAAAAATTTTAATCTCCAACGCTTTCCTTGTAATTAACGTATTTCAAAATAATAAATACTTGACATGAAATAGAATAACAAATTTTATATTCATATTTTTTGTCTTTATTTCGGAAAGTTTATACTTAATATTTTGTTAGAAATATATTGTTATTTTCGTTTTTCCGTGCATTATTTTATCTGTGTCACTTCGTTGCTCAAATCATCAAATGATTCATGATATATTTGCAATGATATGTGTATGATTTCAAATTTAAACTTGTACTTTTGTATTACAAGAAAAAATCCTATATTGTACCTTCAACTTTTATTTGATATTTTTCAATTCACGTATATGTATTGAAATGAAAGTTTTCGTCTATTAAATGTTTACGTCATTATTATAAATGTTCACCAATAACAAAATATTAAATAAAATTTGGCTATAATTATATATTTTCAATTTTATTTTCACAATAATTAATATGTTACGTAAACACTAATGGAGGTGTTTGTAATTATTATAATGCGCATCCAATTTTATTAGTAAAAAATTCAAGTTAATTAATTTTTATGCATAAAATTCTATTTTGTATCTGAGGCCTGAAAAATTAAGTAACACTAATATTTATTTATTATCCTTAATTAAATCGATCGAAAACTACATTAACACTGGGCCTATTTTTTCTATAGATTTTACTTTTTTTTTATAAAATAAAGGATTTTATTCCTAATTTTTCGTACTTACATTAAGAGATTGTTTAAAAGGATTTTTTATTGAGAACGTCAGTGCTAGTGTCTATCGGTGTTAAATTAAAGATCTAAATTTGTGTTTATATGTATATTCGAGAAATTATAATTATACACGTGTGCGTAAAAACTTTGTAAATTTTTCTATTCGATGTACGTCAAAAGAATTTTATAATCTATTTAACAATTTAAAACGGTTTATTTCGCTCTGTAAGAAATAATTTAATTTCAAAATTAAAAGTATTTTATAGACGTAAAAGTATTTTATAGACGTGCATATATTTCCTACGCGTTATTTACTTGTCTTTGTTCTATAAAACGAAGAACGACATCTAAAGATTTTGTGGAATTTTTACTTCTCATATTCAACAACGTTCAACTACACTTTTATCATTTCCTTCATCCTTTATTTTATCAGAATGAAGAGCTACTATACAGTTACTAAAAAGTAATATCAACAATATAATGTCTATCTATTATAATAATGATAATAACAATGATAACAATAATAACAATAATAACAATAATAATAATAATAATAATAATATGTTTTATTTGATAATAGCCGATAGTTGCTCGTAATATATAAAGGAAAGTAAAGACCTCGTCATTCTTAGATAAAAGATGGAATAAAAACTTTACATTTAATAAGAGAGAAAATTATTTACAGAAAAATTTGAATAATCTTTCGATAAATGCCTTTGCATTATTTATTTTACGTACTGCCTTATTCTTGATTCTTTTCGAGTATTTTTTAAAAGATTAAGACCTAATGCGATATTTAATATGTATATGTATATATTATTAAAATTCGAGCTTATACGTAAAGAATATGATATACTTTTGCTTTGAATTTCACAGCGTCTGCTTGATTTCTCCAGGATAACAGGATGATCTATTTTATTATTAATCTTATAAGGAATTAGCTCTATTTATTTTTTTTTTTTTTTATTTAAGAAAGAAAGAATGAGTCTTGTGACGAATTGTGCGTGCTCTTTAATTACTCGCATGTTTCTCCACCTTATCACCAATTGGCCCCAAAAAATCAGAAGATTTTTAAAGTCGCGCAAATAAAGATGAGCTATTGTTTTAGTGTAATTTAGTAATTTTGAAAATGATACACGGAGGAATTCTTTACTTTTCTACAATATATTAGCTACTATGTACTTTAATGAAATGTATCAGATAAAAAAAATCTTTATCATTCAATGTAGCATAATTTCATTATTATATCGTAATGTAAACGAGATATATAATGATTTATAAACTTTGTTTTGTAATATCAATAATATAAATTGCTTAGTTTGAATTTTTAATGTAGATTACAAATTAGACACATTCATCTACGTTCTATTGTACAACCTGTATTAAATTTTTCTAACTCTCTTTCAAGAGTGATACATTAATCCATTTCAATAAGTGGATACATTATCTTAAAAATTTACATAATCATTAATCGCGACAAGAATAATTTTAATACAAAGTTATGAAAGCTTAACATTAGCTCACTTTAATTGTACGACTAAAACTAGACGTTTTTAACACTCTATCTTCCTCATTTATATATATTTTTATCGGATAAGTACGTCTTTCGTATCTCATCACTGAGATACTATCCAATACTCGATCTAATCACCTTCTTATTTCGTATATATTATAACACTATTAAACTTATAATCACTATTTATTTTATATGTATATATTAATTTTATCGAGTAAATTATAAGAGATATGTATTTGCATCTAAAAATACGCGCTACAGGACCAAAGCAGTTTTCTTGAGTACACTAATTTCTTTTATCACATCCAGTCATGCTGTTAAATTATTTATATTATTTTCATATGAAAAATGATTCTTATTATAATTATCGCAAATAACATTGTATAATGATTATGTCTATTTATATTTTTATATCATTTGTAATTTGGTGTCATTAAGAAATTCGATTTTATAAGATATTATTATTTCACTGATATCGATGTGCTAATTGTTTAGGTACTTTTGTCATTATTTTGTAGTCAATACTATTATAATTACTTTAAATAAAATTATTTTATTCTATTTTTTAATAATGAATTTTTTAATGTAATTTTAAGTGCAAACTAGTACTTGCAATTATTAATATTAATTTCAACAATATTCCTAAATAACAAGTTTTTTTTTACATTTATCATTAAAATAGAAAATTCACAAATATTTTTACAAGAATGATTAAATAATAATAGCTAAACTGTGTAAATCTTACAATTTTCTCTCATTTATATCTGCCTATGTTATTGATGTATAGAATGTAATGGCTGGCAATAGGCCAAAGTAAGTGAATTATAATGTGACTCTAACGTGATTATAGTAACTTCTACATAGTATTATGCATTGCTTGATAATAGTCTTGAATATATTACATTATCAGCTTTTTATAATCGTCGAATGTTGAGCACTAATATATAGTCACAGCAATATGAATGCATTAGCTTACCATACATTCGCATCACATTCTACAAAGTAATGGATTCATTTATAAAAGCGATCAACGGACCAAACTTTTCTGGATTAACCGTTTACACTTAATGTAATAACACATAACCGTAATACGGACGGATTTTGTGTTCTCTCTCTCTCTCTCTCTCTCTCTCTCTCTCTCTCGATTTTCATATGTCCTTTTCTTTCTAATTTAAAAAATTGAAAAATTAAATTTATTTGAAAGAATTATTTGAAAAATAAGTACGTAACATTTTTAATTCATAAAACTTCAAATTAACGAATTTATTGCCAAAATTAATATAAATAATGCAGTTAATCGAAAATTGGGTATCAATAAAAAAAACTTACTTCAGAAAACTTTTCCAAGACTTACTTAAATCATTAAAAAGATTGGCACGTACTATTAAGTAAGTCAAACACGAATTAGTTTCTTAACTTTTAATATTAAGGAAGCCTTTTAAATAAAAATATGAACAAAAATTAACGTTTTAGTTTTTGTACACATTATTTAGTTAATATGTTTCCGTTAATACAAGATATATTTCTGCTTGTCACGCAATAATAATAATAATAATAATAATGATAATAATAATAATAATTCTCTAAACATCAATTTTACAAAATTTCTTATAACTATTCAACGGAAGCAAATTTTGTAACAACTGGTACATTACATTACTATTTTATCAACAATGCACTCGATACACGTATCTTTCGATCCTTCGATTTTCATCAAAATTTTTTTCTTCTCATTTCTTAAATAAAATACGTACCAGATCAAATCTAGGTTATATTTTTTGAATTCGCTTACACTTACAGTTAAGATTTCATGTATTCTTCGCAAAATAATTAATAATAATAATATAAATTTTCAGTCCAACACATCTCCTTGTACAATTCATTATTATAAAAATCCATAAAATTTCATAACAACTTGCAAAAATAATAAGTACTTTGATATAAGACGTTTTACATTATATAACATAAAATGATAATAATAATAATACAACAATTTCTTCAATAAAGTAAGTAGTAAGAAAAAAACAATAAACTTTTCCTTATGTAGGAATCGATACTCGTTAACATTATGTAGAAGAAAATAATTCAAAATATATGATGCGTGTGTGTGTGTGTGTGTATATCTTCTCCTTTAACTCTCTCTCTCTCTCTCTCTCTCTCTCTCTCTTTCTCTCTCTATCTCTCTCTCTATCTCTTTGTGTATGTTTTTTATAAAAAATCTTTAAATCTAATGCGTCACTCATTTGATTTAATATACGTTGAAATTGAAAAGAATTACATACTTCCCTTACGTACAATCCAAATTTTTTTAGAAATGCGTATTTTGATACAAAAATATCGTATTATAATAAATAATACATTATTTGTTTTCATAAGGTGAATAAATAAATAATTTTCATAAAAAAATTAATATTTTCTGAAAATTATTGTATTTATTGTATTTTTCCTATAATATATTTTTATTTTTAATTATAAAGTTTAAATGAAAAATAATTTATTAAAACAAATATAATTCTAAATAAAATAAAAACTTCACTATTACGTCGTTTATTAACTTGTACTTTACGTTAGGTATTCCTTAATTTCTTGATTTCTTAATTTTAATATGTTTTTTGTTAAATATAAAAAGTGATGTTATATTATTTAAATATATAATTTAATCGTTTTTTTTTTATTTCTTAATAAGCTATTACTTATCGATATTTCGATAAAATTTTCATCAAAGTTTCATTTATTTATGTTTATTTTCAACTATGCATATATCTGAAGAAATGAAACTTTGTTTTTTAAAGATTGAAGTTTTATTTGAGACAGAAGAAGTTGAAAGAATACTTTTGTTGTTATTATCACAAAACTTAATTGCTATTATGTAAAAAATCCCTTAATTATTACTATTTAATTAATGTATATTTCTTATATGCACCTTTACATTATTTAATATATTGGTCAATTAACCAAATTCCTTTAAAAATCGTATTATTAAAAATATAAGTAAACTTTTAAAATTATTTATTTATTTAGATATGTAATAATGTCTTGAATATCCGGATATTTATTCATAAAATTTAGCAATTAAAGCTCCATGAATATTAAAATAAATGCGGCTAAGAGGAATAATACGAAATTTCGTTCTAATTCGATTCCATTAGTTAATGTTTAATGAAATTGCAATAAATATGGAAACTTATTACGTGATGCTAACTCATAATTTAATTCAGAAAATTATTCCTTAAGGCACCCTTTTCCATTTGCGTTATATCAGTAATTCATGTAAATTATTCGCGAATTATACACAACTATGATTAGAAATTAATAATACAGATCCACGGAATTTTATACTTGAGGGCATTAGGATATTTATCTTTACATATTATAAAAAGCATTTAAAAGAATAAAAGTATGCCGAAGCTCCATATACTGGAAGAAATAATTTGGCGGTAAGTTTCACTTAAGCGCGAATGACTTTACGCTCATGCGTATTTAACGAATGTTTTACGCGTATGTATAGCAATAAAATTTATGTAGTAAAACTTTGCAGGTATTTTGTTAACGTATTTTGTAATTAAAATGAAAAGTATGTTTATAACAGTGCAACTAAGACTGGCGTTGCAGCATGCATAAAGAAAATAGGTTATACGGCCCAATTAACTGAAGTGGCTTTTTCGCGGTAAATTAGAATCCTCATTGAAGCGAAAAAGCATGAAATCCCGACTTCCCGACTACTGAAGAGGACAGAGGCAAAACCAGTTCGTCAAACTCAAGCGCTTAAAAAGAAGGGGACGTCTTTTGGCATTTTATCAAAAACACCCTTCCTACCATTGTATAACGGATTTTCCTTCTTACGGTATCAGATGCTTAATAATTTATATTTATTGTTCATGCCGAGCTTGGATCTACAAAGTTAAAACTGATTTTAACGTCCCATAAAAACATAATGGAAATGTTATACATTATAAAATATTAGCCCCCACTCGTAACAGATTTATCGGTTTAATTTATGGGTTATAATGAAGTAATGTAGGCCGAGTACTTCAATTGATGTACTTTGTTTCATCTGTAGACTGTAGATAAGGGAGCTGGTGATGTACTTCCTTATTTCTCATAATCGATCGATGACGAGCTTACAATAACGTGCATAATTTATAAGCTCCCGGTAAAATTACTCCTCGTTCAATTGAGTTAACGTAGCGTTTAAAGAAACACGAGTCAGTTGTTTGAATGGTTTCGTTATTGGATCCATCGTGACAAATATAATTAGAGGAAATATTTTTTTAAGGTGTCAGAGCTCGCATGTGTAAGAGATCGATCGGTAGCACTTGTGACGTACGCAGAACTAAATCGGGCGTTAAAAGAAAAGTTGGGGGTGTAAGCGTAAATAGAGGAGGATGCGCAGGACTTTGGACGAGAGCGAGCGTGGGTGTGAGCGCGGGCGTGGGTGTGGGTGTGGGTGTGAGTACCTGCGTTCGTAAGAGACTGACGACGTGAGAGAGAGAGAGAGAGAGAACGAGGTCGGGGGGGGGGGCTCATTTGGCCGTAAAAGCTAAGAAGTGACGAGTAAGGAGTTCACATGACAGCGCACTTCTCCTTAAGGCTGATGGCGTTATTGCTCTGCACAGGCTGCAGGGATACCGAGCGATTCTTCTCGAGGGTCAGCAGGTCACGGAAGAGAGCGTTAACATTGTGATTTGTCTTGGCGGAGGTCTCGAGGAAGCCGCAGCCCCAGTTGTCAGCCTCGGCCTGGCCTTCGGATTGCGTCACCTCGCGCCTCGTCGGGCTCTCGTCGCACTTGTTGCCCACCTAGGAATTAAACAGACCGCTTTTTAAATTATGCATCGCTCTAAGCACCAATTCTGTTTGCAAGAAAAGTCGTTACCAAGTCTGGGTACCAAGGCTCCGTAACTAGAGCCAACCGTTACGCGATTCGTGCTCATTGCCTTTAATAATTACTCCGTGAGAATCCGCAGTAAGTAAAGTCGTAGCTCAATAATTTAACCTTCTATCTAATATCTTTCATATCACAATGCCTTTGCTCAATAATTTTTACCGTAGAAATTTAATAAAGAGAAAAAGACTAACGAAAATTAAACGATAAATTATCTTAGATCAAATATAAATACTATCGGTTTTTTTTACGTTCAATTTCTTTAACGGCAAACAATTCTCTGAGATCACTAAATGCTTTTAATAGTCTGATAAAAAAAAAAAAAAAAAAAAAAAAAAAAAATATTGACTTCATAAAGAGGCAATAACTTAATTTCACCAGGTCATTTTTAAAATTGCTTCGATTCCACGAATTATAACGTTACTGCTATCTTCTCGAGAATACGAATAATTAATTAACACTCTAACACTTGTGTGAAATTATAAAAAACAATTAAGGTCGGTATTGACACCTCTAGAAATGATAGGCAAACTCGATTGACACATCTAGTTAATGGTAACAAGAAGAGTGCACTCAGAATTTCCACGCGTAGCGTGAATTTTCAATGATGCTATACATAGACACTACAGTACCTACGTGTCACTCAAGTGCATGATACAGGTCCTCAAATAGGTGCATTAACAGTTTGCCTCACCACTAACGAGTGAACGAGTGCAATGCCATAATAGCTATTTATATTTTTTATTTAATTTATTTATTTTATTGATTTTTTCCTTCACTATGAAGCTAAAACTATGGAGATCGGGTAGCGAGTCGATGCTTATATTGCCATTCAAAAATAAGTGATTATAAGGAAATACCTTTAAGACATTGTATTATGCAAATGTACTATTTATTGGACAAAGGAAATGAATCGCTTTCTTTTCAATTGCATGCAAATGAAACAACGAATTCGGATCAATCTTTCTTCTTGCGTACCTTTGCCGACTGATCAAAACGAAAATACTATGAATATTTTTCAACTTTAAAAGGAGAGCATTTTAAAAGAAGTTTTTAGTATACTACGCATCACGGTATACAAGTATACCTACAAATCTATATGTTTAGTGAAAGGATATCGTATTACGATTTCCACGTATTGGCTCAACAAATTCCTATTATTGAATACAAAAATAAAAGGGAAGTTGTATTGATTCGCATCACTATAATACGTATCATTGACGTAATAGATATAGAAATACGATGACTTTCCTTTTACAATATTTAATAAAAGAATGTACACACATTATATTAAAATTGTAACTCAATGGCATAATCAACGTTATAAGGTTAAATCCAATATGAGGTTCCATTAGAATTTATGCCTCTAAATGCATTACTGACATATAAAAATTACGTGCATAAAACTTTAAACTCATGCCAACAATTTGATAATTAGTTAACTTCTTTTCTATAGATTAAAAGAAACAAAAATTACAAATCATATATCATTTGAATATTGTACTAAGTAAATAATCTATGATAAAGAATTTCACTTTTCAATTAGATTTGTATAATTTATACATAAATATAGATTCATTTTCAATCTAAGGGCATGAAATACAAAAATAATTGTCGATTGCGATTGAAAAAAAATCAATAATTAATTTTATCAATTTCTTTTAATCTGCCAATGAATTTTGCAAAATTTCAAATTGAAAGTTTTAATTATTTCAAAATTAATGAATTTCACTGTCGAAGCGATGATTCAAATATTTAACAAAAATATTGTTAAATTTTATAAATTTCAAAAGGGTAAAAATTAATTTTTTAATTTAAAATCAAATTTTAATACAAGGAATAAAATATTTTCATAATATTTCTAATTGAGACATGAAAAAATAAAGATATTGTTTGCTACATACACGAAATTAACGTAAAAAAACATCTTCTTTTAAGTAACATCGCGTTTATTTGAAATTTGCTAAATGAATATATTTAAAATTGAAATTTATATTTAGTAGACACATTTTTGGCGCTTGATAAAATTAATTATTCTACACTGAAATTCTTTATAACATTCAGAATAACATAATCAGTGTATAAATAAGCAGTAGCGAATACAGTATTAAAAATGAAAGCTCGAGAAATATTTTATACGAAATAAAAATGCAAATATAAAATTACCCGATGTTTCGTTTTTAAATCGAGAATAAAATAATCATAATATGTTAATAAAATTGAATTCAATGGATAAGATTTTACTTAACGCACTCGGTGTGCAATAAAATTTCAAAATAATTTAAAATAAAATTCACATGTCTACGATTTTTCTTATATATTATTACGCTTTATGTGAATACGGGAATATGTAATATGTTAAAAAAGAGAAAGAAACGGTAAAATCGAATATTTGCTCAGTCGAAGAAAATCTCTTAAAATGGAACGTAAAAAAAAATAAAAAAAATAAAGAATAAATGTAAGGGTATAAAAAGAAAAATTATTTACAAGTCTTTGGTAATTTCTTTGAAATACCCTCGTAAAAGTCTATTGTAGGTGAGCAAAACCTCTGCATTTTTACGATCTTGACATATACTTATATCAGAAGATCAATAGACATCAAGCTATCCTTTCTTTCCCCACCCGGTGCATACGTAAAGAGCAGGCTAAGATCTATACAGATTTCTTAAAGTGATATATAGTAACGGCGTCGCATCTTCGTTAAAATGTATATACAAAGAAAAGAAGAAGAAGAAGAAGAAGAAGAAGAAGAAGAAGAAGAAGAAGAAGAAGGAGAAGAGGAAGGAGGAGAAGAAGAGGGAGATGGAGATGGAGATGGAAACGGAGACGGAGAATAGATTCTTGATGAATTTCGGATTTTTCAAGAAGCATTGAAGTACCAAACCTACAGTACTGCTTTAAGTAGATGTAAGGGCGACTCGCTCTTTGGACGGTACCGAGACCTCGTATACTCCACAATGATATACCAACTACGACATTCCTATACATGCATTTCCTTCTCTTTACCGAGTTTCATTCTTTATGCGCACGCGAATACTTAATTAATTACTTCATTATTTTATTAATATGCACAAATCACTTTGTCAACATTTAATTCATTCTCTAGTATAAGCAAAAGAAGAAGAAGAAGAAGAAGAAGAAAACGATAATATATTTACAAGTTTTTAAATATGACTAATAAACAACGTTATGAATTTAATTTTTAATACTTCTAACATAAACATACTTGTTTACTATCCTTTCGTAATATTATTTACTGTATAAGTTATTTAATTGGAAATTTCTGACGCAACAGAACAGTAATATTAAATTCAATTCACCTCTATATTGAAATAAAAATACTAAAATTTACTAAGGTGAAACGAGCATCGAAGCTATTTCAAATATGCGAATATATATCTATATATATATATATATATATGTATATATATTTTCTATAACACACGATACTTCCGAGGTGAATTTAATTACTTTTATTCTACTTTTGATAAATTTTTATTTTAATTAATATAGAGATTATCTCTGTATGATATAATAGAGATTATAAAGATAAATCACATCATGTTAAAGGATTCCAAAGGAGTATGTATAAAAAATGGAAAAAAAATATCTCCAAGCTTTAGTAAATGTAGGCCACATCTTCAACTCAAATCTGTCGTTTTTTTTTTTTTTTTTTCGTTCTTTATGCATAATTCTTGCCTCGGGGGATTAAACACTCACTTCTCTATTATAAGGTTTTTTTAAATATACCAAAATCTTTCGGTGATTAAAGATTACTCTTCTCTTTATTCTTAAGAATATGAAGGCGAAAATGAATAAAACCTAAGGTACTTTATTTTATCCTCTTATTATCGGGAAATCAAAAAACTATAAATAAATTTTATTATTTATGGGTCCGAGGGAATATTGAGCGAGAAATATTTTTTATTGGCATTGAAAGTGTCTCTTAAGCATTTTTGCTTAAAGGAAAGAAGAATTTTTTAATTGCGTTGATACGCTTTTTTAAAATAAAAAAGAATACGTACGAAATTTGATAAGATTTTTTTAATATCTATACTTGACGGGAAAAAACTCAATTTAAAGTTTTAGGAGAATTGAAAACTGTGGTAATGAATATAAAAGTTTTAATCTTATTTTTAATCTGTGCCGCATCTTTTTCCTCGAGTCCGTCGTAAAAAGAGCTTTTTAGTATATTATTTCACTGCCGGCTGACTTTTTTTTTTTCGTTCTTTATTTTTTTAGTACTAATGAATGACTTATCTGTAACTAAAATTTATTGGAGGAAAAAATTAAAAATAGGTTAGATGTAAATTGAAATTAAAAAATACCTTGCTAAAGTACCTTAAAAATAATAAAGTATGCGTAGTCATACCGAATGGAAAAAAATATGAGTCTTCTACTTCAGAATATACGTAAATCTATAATAAAATCAATCTTGCTTAGCAGGCACTTCCTGCTAAAACACTATTATAACACATGTATCATATGTTGTAATATATATATATTTCTATATATATATATATATAATAAGGATAATAATGAAAAATATACCTTGAAATTGTATTTCGTATGTTTCAGCCGATGTGAATTATCCGATAGAATTTATATTTCCCTTTGTTAGTACAAGTGAGCAATTATTAGCTCCAGATTCGCGTAAGAACTCCCGCTATTATAGTAAAAGTTAAATTCGAAGGACTATTAAGAAACAATGTAGAGTGGATATTGTTAAAAATCATTGGGTGCCATTGATTTATTCGCATTGCTTGTACACAATAGAGATTTGGATGTTGGTAAGGAAAATCAATATAAATGTAACAAGTCTCAATGACTATGCTCCGCGGCACGTTCTAATTCACAATTTACAGTCAGAAGGAAAATGAGTTTATCAACTCGTCGGGATTGTTCGACGAGGCATTGTTTACGAGATAAGTAATAACGCAATTCCAATACAATTACCCTTGTCGTATGAATATAATATGAATATATGGCCGGTGGCAAGTAGCTAATGCGTAATAAAAGTAAAAATTTAGTTCTACGAGATAATTAGGTAGTTACGACATTGTGATGCTTACCAGCATTATCGGTATTTGAGAAATGTCCTGGCCTTTGAGCTCCCTTATAACGGCCCAAATCGGCCGCAGCTCTTCGAAGCTCTGCCTCGAGGAAACGGAGTAGACGAGGATGAAGGCATGGCCCTTGCTTATCGAGAGTCGCTGCATAGCGGGAAACTGATGGGACCCCGTTGTGTCCGTAATTTGAAGCGTGCATATGTTTTTGTTACAGCTTATCACCTGGAAAATGGCAGTCGAGACTTGCTCCGGTGACATTGCCTTTCATAACTTCATTTCCTATCTTTTACAATGATGGCATTACGATTTCTTCCTTTCGCCTTCATTTTCCTTCAATTTTTCTTTTAATAATGCCGACTTTTCTCCCTTTATTTTTATTTGCAAAAATCCCTTTTCTTATTAACGGCCCAATGCTCATTTGTACCATTTAGACGTAAATTCTAAATAAAATGTCATTGAGGAAAATAAAAAGAAGAAGAACTTACAATTCCTTGATTTAAAAAAAAAAAAAAACAAAAAAACGAATTATTCACTTACAATAATCGGGAAATCAAGGTTGATTTTATCTGAATATTATTGCCATTGTCATATCAATTTACTTTATTTAATCTATAAACTATACTGCCATAAATAAATAAATAAATAAATAATTCGTGCCCGTGATTATTAAAACACTATATTATCATCTATGATTAATTATTACGAAGCAATAAACTTTTATTACTCGCTAACTTTGCCTAGACACTATTAATTCTTAGAGAAAATAATTTTTATATTATAATAATACGTAGTATCGGTGAAATTTAAAAATAACTTCTCCCTTTCAGATTTATCTTAAATTAACAATCGAACACAGAGAACTAAACAACAAATTGCACGTTGTAAGCTAACATTGAAAGTGAATGGTAAGTTATTCAGGGACTAATGCTACAATAGCTTTCCAAATCGATCAATAGAAATTCCTCTACGTTTCCAACTAGCTCAATCAATTCTATTTTGCGTATCTGTAATGAGTGTCTGTGTAATGCGTGTGGGAAGTATTGAAACATCAAGAAAAGCACAGTTCTTATCGCGAACACAGCAACGGGTCCCATCAGTCTCCTATTCGTCTTCGTCGTATGTCTTCGTTGTTCTATAAAATAGCACATGAGCTCCGGAAGCACATCGTCAAATGATCATCATATTAGCGGGAATCTCGATTACAGGAAAAAGGTTGGGTTCATCTGATATTCAAGAAAACTTATGTACTTTCATGAAATCTATAATACAGCTCACTGTACTTTTTCATATGAAGTTTTGGAATTCATACGAGCACCGCCTTCAATGTGAAAAAAGTGAAAGACGCAAACGATAAGTATTATTTTTAACTCAATTTTAACTTTTGTCCTGTCGAAATCTATTTAAAAGTCATTAATTAACAAGGCGCAATATTCACAAGTAAATTCTGCGCGAATTCTTAATCAGGTAATCTCACATTAGATGACACAAAAGATTTTATGTTCAAGATTTTTAAAAATGCCGAACTTACAGGATAGTTAATGACGTCATTGATTAATAAATATCATACTTTCTCTAAGCTATTCACTTTATCCGATATTATACTAAAAGCTAAGGTATTTCAAACATTTTGTATGAATACATTTGTTTATCATAAAAGAAAGCCGTGACTTTTATTATATTGAATATACTGTCCTTCATATTGTATTAAAGGACTTATTGTATCAATATTACATATAAATGATTGCGTAAAAAGATTTTAATATGATTTTCCATTCATTTTGAAAATTTATGTATAGCTGTAGTAAACATAATAAAAAAGAACTTGAACTTAAGTTTTATTGTTATCAACCGCTGAAATTTATCTAAAAAATAAAATGATGAATTAAATTTATAAATTCCACGGATTTAAAATGAAAAGCTTCAAAAATATGTATGTATATTATAATTATGATATGTATATTGTTGTAGATAGATCGGTTTGTTAGGAACGATAAGAAGTTATAGGTGCCTTGTACAGGTTGTATGGACGTACATTATATTTTTTTGGCATTAAATAATGTTGAAAAACGCCCGTGATCAATTGACGGTGTGCATTATCCGATCTCATAACCAAAGAAATTTCCTGTAACTGTTAACTTATTCGTGAATATTTTTTATCAAGAATAATGTATACAAATTTTCTAAAATATTCTACTTAGCATGCTCTACTAAACTAGAAAATTTAATGTTTAAAACTAAGTATATTTTAGAAAATATTCTGCTTACTACAAATTTTTAAATAACTTTTACTGAAATCCCTAAAAGGAATTGTATTATTATTATTATTATTATTATTATTATTATTATTATTATTATATTTACTAGACGCTCTCTTATGTCCATGTATCAATAAAATCAGTAAAATTATTAAATAAAATATTTCTTGTATTTTAGCTTTTTTAACCAAATACATCTGCAAGCTTTTGATTTAAAATTTTTTTTACCATTAGGCATTTGATTTTAACACAGTAGGCAGGAAATATTTTTCATTTGTACAGCTGCAAAATACTCAATTTTTATTTCATTAGGTTTTAATAAAATCGAGTTGTAACAAGTAATATTTACTTTAAAAGATTTTTTTAAATCCACAACTGTTCTCGAAGATCCAAACTTAACGTACTTATATCGAAATGCATTTATAAAATAAATACATTTATAAAATAAATATCAGTATGAAAATTATAACTATTTATAATAAAAAATGTTATAGATTTTATAAACATTAACATTTTGGATTAATTCAATTATATTAATTAAAACTTTTGTTTTTACTAAATTCGAATCCCGATTATTATCATATTAAATTATTTTTTTACAAAATAAATACACGTGAACACACATACATATATTAATAAAATAATTGTCCTTTAATATGTAAGGATAATAAATTTTTTAAAGAATTATATACACTCGATAAATAATAGTGCGTTTTTTTTTAAATTAATTTACAACGTACGTAATTAATTTGTGTTGAAAAATAATATTAAAATTGTAATATTATAAAAATTGAATATTTAATATGTACAGGCTCCAAATTCATATAGACTATACATGTGCTTAAATGTCCATACATGTTTATAAATAAAAATAGAATACGAATAAAATGATGTTGAATAAAAAAATAATATTTTATGAGAATAATTTGTGCAATCAATAATGAAATATTTTAATTATGATCGAATGACCAGGCATAAAAAAAAGAATGTGATACGTATTCTGCTAATAAAATAAATTAAAATAAGAAGTAATTTTACGGAATATAACGAAAAAGACGGTATAATATAAGTAAAATTTATTAAAATAATTAAGAAATTTTTCAGAAAATCGTAAAAATTATATAATTTAAAAAGCATGAAGAAATATAATTACATTGTTTGAGTGGTAATAATAAAAAAAAAGAGAGAGAGAGAGAGAGAGAGAGAGAGAGATTAAATGGGGATTAAATTTAGAAGAAGCTCTTATGGCTGGAATGAAATAATACTAAGCTGGAATAAAAATTAAAAATAGTTGAAATTTACGTTTAAAAATAAAGATTATTTTCCTTTACATTTACATGAAGATAATATTAAACTTAATATTCCCTCTCGTGATTTATATACTTTATCTGGATAAAATGAAATCCGCGAATTTAACCGCGCTGAATTAAATTCAAAATACTCAATAAATAAATATTTTATAAAGAAAAATTTTAGGGTCTTTAGTTACGGTTTACCTCGTTAATATAGAACATCGTGTTTACTTGTATTAATCCAATTAAACAGAATTTGGCTAAAATACTCTATAGTACTATTAATTACTAATACGGTTAAATAACGTATCCTAACGATACTATTATTTTATTTCAAAATATTATTCGCTTTATTTTAACTTGATTATACACATCGGCGCTTCGTGTCATATATCAGTGTCCCATCCATAAATGTCATACATTCTTTTAAAATATTTTGTCCAATAATAAATTCGCTAAACAAACACATAGGTAGATGTACGCATGGCGATGTATACATATAGTACCAGGCCACACTCGACTCGAACGTCTGTGACTGTCAGAGCTTAAGTATCATACATTAAAATACTGTCAATTTTCGATTCTAAGCAATAAATAATGACGATAAGAACTTTAGTACTGCATTTTATTTCATTTGTTTATATTTTATAAGATAACTAAATGAATTGAGCGATAACAAATCTAAAATTTATGTGCAATAAATTTTTAGCACTTCTTCATAGCAATAAGTATAGTAACATCTATACTTATTGCTATAGATACTATAGTAATCTATAAATGCACGTTTATAGTACATACCGTCGAATCGAAATAGCTAAATCCTTTTTACATACATATAGGCAGATACGCACGTGTAGATAGATATACACTTATAAGCTTGTTATATTAGAGCGCGCGTAGCATTACTTAACCTCGGCTATGAAAACGAAAAGCGATATTTTCTAAAGAGAGCACATAAATTACAAAGAAAGTTATATGAATGACTTTTCAAATGAAATGATATTAAAAAAAAAAAAACTATTCATCAAATGCCAATTTTATAAAAGCAGATTCTGTTTCAATATTCGGGAGTCATGACAGATGGCGGAAAAGTAATAATTTATGTATTAAAAAGGTAAAACTATTGATATCACTCCACGGATCAGTTCCAAGTTATTATCAATTTTTTATCAAAATCGTAGCACGTTTTAAAAGAAATATATACATACATATATATATATATGAAACAATATTATTATATTAACAGACTAAAATTCAGTAATAAATTGAATGACTGCATTTAATTTATTTACGTACCATTTAAGTAATTCAAGTTTTTCTACGTTATTTTAAATTAAATTAAATTTTTAATTTACTTGTTCAATGGAAAAATGGATTGATCTACATGTCAGAATTTTGAATGAAATATTATTTTATTTTAATTATTATCATTATTTATACACGTCAACGTTATTTAATTTACACATCAATATACAATAAAGCTTTTACTAAAAAATGTTATTTACATTATTAAACTACTACTACTACTACTATTATTATTATTATTATTGATTATACAGATTAATATTACTGTCATTATTTAGTTCTAAAAATATTAAAATTCATTTTTAGTTTAATTACATAAAAATAAGAAATAAATAATTATTTTCATAAAAAATGTTAGTAAAAATATTTAAAATATTTATATAATTTATCATATGAGTAATACATAACTAATGTATCTCGAAACATAAATATCACATATTTATATAAAAATAATTTATATAAAAATAAAGATATTAATTATTGAAATCGAATTCGTGTAATTTAAATATATAATAGTAATGATAGAGATAGAGAAATAAACTGGCTTATAAATGTATATCCTAATTTCAAAATTCTGAGTTAAATCCATCAGAATTATAAGATTTTATTATAAATATTAAAAACATCGATATAAACATGTATCAATTTGAACGTGCTAATTAAATTTTAATGAGACATTAAATATATTAATTTAAGTAAATTGAATTTCCATGTAATACAAAGTTTAATCAATATCTTGTTAATCTATAAAATCATTATGTGCGAAGAAGATCACATTTACTTCCAAGATAGTCATACCTTCGATAAAAGTATTATCCGTATATCCGTCTAGGCGTATATTGTATTGTAAAAAAGGACGGAACATCTAATGATGCAGAAAAGAAATTTATGTAGATACTTTCTTAAATGAATTTTATTCCTCTAAAAATTATTTTACATTACTATTGATTGTAGTTTAGAACTTTAAATAAGAATATACTAATTAACCACAATTTTTTAAAATACATTTTATTAATAAATGTAATACGACAAAAAAATTAGCAGGATATTAATTTATAAATAATATTTTTACGTATCTTCCAATTTAAAATACAAAATTTCAATAATATTTAACAACTTTTTTATATTCGAATAATTATATTTATAGCTTATTAACTATTATCAATGAATATTCAAATAATACGTTATAAATTTAATATATGAAATAATATACTCGTATGAGTAAATAATATTTCACTATTTTAATTTCATATAAGATTCAAATAATGTTTTCACGTAGATTATTATTATTATTTTTTTTTTTTAATAACAAATAGAATAATACAAAGACAAAGTAAAAATGTTATAACGCGTAAGGTTAATGTCTTAAATAAGGCAAGCGACAACAATAAGAATTAAATGTTTTGTTAAATCCGCACGCTCTAATTGCCTCAAGATATTTGAAAACTTTTTAAATAGCTCTAAAGCTTACAAAATATAGATTATCTTATTATTTCATTCGAATAGGGAATGTTATTACCAGGTGGTCAATTATTTTATTACTGAATACTTTGAGGTCTATGAGAAATTAAAATTAGTTTATTGATAGATTATAATTACAATTATACGAAATATATATTTTAAACGAAGTTTTAATAGTTTTCAATCTTATTATGTTTTAAATTTTCTTATTGATCATTTTACAGGAGACTACTGATAATAATTTTCTTATCTTTAAATAATAAGAAATAATTTTATTAAATATTTACAAGCGAATAAAGTACTTCAATAAACAAAGGAATGTGGAAAACATATGAGTGACCCAATTTAAATCTAACAATAACGTACAGGAATGATACTATGGAAGAATTAATAATTGTATTTAAAAAATAAAGGAAGTAATTCAAATTGCATTTACGAATAAAAAAAATATCGAATGAATTCTTTATCATAAATTGTACATGCATTATGCACGAATACACGCACTTTAAAAACAAAATTGCAAGCTTTAATGCATTTTTTTTTTTTAAATTCATTTGTACGAAGAAAATATAAAAGTATGATTTTTTTATTGACAGTAAATTCTTTAGTATTTTTACAATTCAAAATTATTGACACTATATCGTAAAATGTATTAAAAATAAAATACGATTTTTTAAGCAATTAAAGTTTATGTAAGTGCGTGTGGCTGGGTGCTTGTATGTATAATAATTTATTGTAAAAGCTTGAGAGAGAAAAAACACTTATTTTTAAAACATTTTATATATTACTCAATACTGTAAAAAGCCGTAAGTTTTATATTGTCTGTGAGATAAAATTTATAAAAGATTCTACGTCGATGACAGAATAGTATTAAATCGATAAAAGTAAAATCGAAAAAATAATTCGAAATATTTGTTTGCAGCATGTCTAAAAAGTTCTTAGGCTTGAACCGATGTTGAAGTTTTGTGTCAATGAATCAGATTATTCGCTTCCCTATAGAAGGCATTATAAATAGAGACTTGAACAATGCCAATGAAAGTTTAACTAAAATTATCTTCCGTTGATGAAATCGCTCATATTTATTTATCTACCATTCATAGACTCAGATTAAAACTAATTGGAGAAAAAAATATGGGTAAAGGGAATGAAGGTAAATAGAACCCGGAAACCGTCTATCGGATTGGCTTAATGTCATATTTACTAATGCTCTCAATCAGTATCAGTAGAAGCAAACTAGGAACGAAAAAACGGGAAATGTGCGTATGCGTGTGCGTGTGCGTGCGTGTGTATGTGGGTATGTAAGCCCGATTGATCAAAGTGCCATGCGATAATAAGAAAAATGATATGGGGGGGCGGGGGGTGGGGGGAGTGAGTTACCTGTCTGTAGGTGTCTTCAATGGTGGGGACGTAAGATTCGCGAAAGGTGCCTCTCACGAAGCGCAGGACCAGTGAACTTTTACCGACCCCGCCGGCCCCGAAAACCACCACCCGATAGTCATTGCTTTGTTCCGGCATCCTAACATCTGCCGTCGCGATAATTTGATTGGCCCCTTACGAGGCCTCCACGTACCAAGCGATGAAACCTCTCAGCAGACCTTCGCTCCTCAACCACCACCGCCCAGGGGCTCCTCCTCCAACTAATTCACTCAGGAAGGTGTCAAACGCCAGCCAAGTTTCGAACAATTCTCCTTAATATTCCTCGTCCTCTCCTCTCTTGTTAATCTTCGGTCTCGGAGGAAGATCTCACGGCTCGCTTAACGTATACTTGCACCACTGGACAATCTTTGTCAGCGGCCGCTTTCTCCCTATCTCTCCCTTCCCCTCTCTCTCTCTCTCTCTCTCTCTCTCTCTCTCTCTCTTGATCTCTGTATCTCTTGATCTCTCTATCTCTCTCGATCTCGATCTCTCTCTATCTATCCGTCTGTATGTATATATATCGCCTGCACAATGTAGGATCCCTAAGATAAAAAGCCAATTAATGCCAGGCGAGTCTCGGATATTTAACCAAAGCCCGTGCCAAGTGCGTCTCGTCCGTTTGTCCCTCCACTTATTCAACCAAAAAGCAAACTCCACGTGGTCTGTCGCTCGGCTTGCCGATACCTTTCCTCCTTGGTTATCTCCTCGTCGTCCCTGCCTATGGTCCGGCAAGCGCCCGGTCCTCTTCCACCTAACCGATATGCATGTAATTTCCTCCTCGGTTGAATGCCATCCAGGCGAAACTCGAGTCTCAGAGTGTCCGAGTCTCCGTTAGGGCGCCTAGTCGAGTGCCGTCCAGGGGCTTCGAACGACTGGGGGAGACACGATTAAACAAATAAGCGCGTGGAAATGCTCGCGCGCCCCGACTTTGAGGGCCGATCGATCGGGAGACTGCCTTACTTGGTGCGTGTGCGTGTGCCTCGGCTCCTTAGACTCCTTCCTTCGACCCGGGACTAAATTAATCCCACCGGCGGCTGGGTTGTTTCGATACCTCGGTCGACGGTCCTCGGAGAACTCCTCGATCAGCTGTCCCTTAGCATCCTCGTCCCGACAGGCTCACGCTCTCGCTCTGCGCTATTCCGCTGGCTTGGGGAAAACGAAAGCGCGGGGACCTTCGCCGCGGTCACGCGATCTTCGAACCCCCCGTACGGAGATTCAACTTCGAACTCGTGCTCTACGCTGCGGACGGGCCTCGCGACCCCGTCGACGATCAACTCCGGCCTCTTCCAATCGGAGAAACACCTCCGGAGGTCTTGACGTTGGCTGCTGGATCCTTGAGCTCGAGGACGATCCCCGTCCAGCTCGCTTATTGTCACTCGCTCTCTCTCTCTCTCTCTCTCTCTCTATATATATATATATATATATATCTTGCTTTTTCACTCTCTCCTTTAAAACTGTAAACCTGCGTTAGCCTCTAATCTTCCCACGGCCCTTTCTGTCTTGTGCGTAAGAAACAACTGATGCTGCGCCGCCGCGAGACCACGATTTCACCCCTCTTCCCACACGCCACCCTCTCATGCTCCCACTCCACCGCCACCCCTGCCGCTCCCTCTGCCCCCAGACTCTTTACTACGTATATGAAAAGTCGAAGTTCCACGGGAGTGGGAAACTACATGATTGGCCATCCAACGTTCACAAGTGCGATCATGTGCCTGTGCACATCCGCGCGTGTCCGTGTACTCCTGTCGGTGTCTCGTGAGTGCGACTCCGGCGGAGGGGCGCGCGTGTGCCGAGTATCCGCGGCGGCGAGGGCTCAAACGTGCGATTTTGATTTCGTGAGGCGTGGTGCGCGTGCGATGCTCCAGCTAAAGAGAAAGATGACATGACAAAAGAATAGCAATATAATCATTTTAGGGGAGTGTACTCTGAGACTTAGAGAGCAACAAACATCCTGGAGACACGTACGAGGGCTATGAATACCTAAAACATGGATGTATAGAGGGAGAGAGGGAGAGCGACAGTATACGAACGTACAGAATGAAGTGTGTTTGGCAAGTGGGTATAATGTGGATCAGCGGTACTATGTTGACATGCTGCTTGTGCGGAAGCGAGAATATAGTCAAGCCTCTGCATGCGATGTCAGGTGCGAGTAGCTGAGTGCGCGTGCGTTTGCCTATGTGTACGAGTGCACGTTTCGCTAGAAAATGAGTTAATGAATGAAATACGTGTGGACGAGTGTGCGCGCGAGCTTGCATGCGAAAGGGATTACAATTAAATCTATAGTCCATAAGTAATCTTACCGACAGACTTATTAACCTTCAGAACATCCTTTTTTTATCGTCATATATTCTATACATATATATATATATATATATATTCGAATATAATGAAAATTTACTTGTAATACATTTTAAGTACTTTGTTAGAAATAAATAAAACGAACCCTCTCATACAGTATAAATAAATTAATGACTAATTTAAAATTGAACGAAACACAATGAAGAGTCGAAAGATCTTCTATGTGTAGATTGCATTGTGGCTGCGTATAGACGTGTTTACACTTGTAGTCGATGGCATAGATATTGTGTATCGCCGCTTGGTGGGGGGAACGGACGGGCGTAAACCTACCGAGCGTAAGGGAGAATAGCGATAAGGAAAGAAAGAAAAAAAAAAACAATTGAAAGGCAAAGAAAGAGGTGAAATGCATAGGATATAATGGACGTAAGCCGTGGTGAGATGCGTGCGCAGCAATAAAATCCGAATAATGTCTCTGGATTCATTAGTTAGGTTGGTCCGCCCGTGCCTGGATGAGTCCGCATACGAGAAAAATCAATAGAGTTTTGGTAGCTAGACGCCCGAAAATGGTAAAAGGAAGCTAGAAGGAGCAACGTTTTTCCAGAGTCCGAATAATGCAAAGATTTGCATGTGGTATTAAAAGCCGATGGCCGAACGAATGGCCTTTGAAAAAATGTCACGTACGGAAAGCTCGGATCTCTTAAAGCCAACTCAAATTTAATGGCACTCGTACGGAAACGTAAATTATAAGGTGCCAAGATGTATTGCATGTTCGACCCCCCCTCCCCCTCACCCCCTTCCTCCTCCCGCACCATCATTTTCCTTTACTTTGTAAATATATGATAAAGAGTAACACGATGCGGATAACCTGTAAATAAATGGTATACAGTCCGGTAATAGCGGTGCTGCTTTTAATTTTATTTATTTTATTATTACTTTAGCCAGAAATTCCTTGAATAATGATACGTTTATCTTCGCTTAAACATCCATTGGGATCCAATGAGCTAATATTATTACGTGCTGTGCGCGCAGCAGTTAAAATAAATAACGCTATAACATTTGCATTTGACTACTGTATTTCCAGGAAAAGAGGGAATGTTTCCAAAGTACTAATATATTCACATTCCGGAAAACATATAACTTTTTTCATATCTGGTAAATAATAAAATACAGAATATTATAAT
The DNA here is from genome assembly GCA_018883505.1 of Ceratosolen fusciceps. Lineage (NCBI taxonomy): Eukaryota > Metazoa > Arthropoda > Insecta > Hymenoptera > Agaonidae > Ceratosolen > Ceratosolen fusciceps. Next base: position 10,593,027 of record RCIC01000003.1, on the reverse strand, counting down.
TAATTTGGGTTGAATTTCAAATTTTAGCTTTCGAAACTAAAAAGCTCTAATAGCTCAAGGCTCATTAAAATTATGGATATAATGGCGATTAGCGCACATTTTTATTTTCTAACGTACAAAACTTGAAATCTAGAGATATTCCATGATATTTCGTGCTAAATAATCAATTGATCTAAAGCACAGTTTGGAGGAAGTAAAAAGTAAAAGTTTACTACTGTTAAACGAATAAAAATTGAACGAGCATTAGAGTTCAAAATCATTTGTTCGGGCATAGTCATGAAATATACAAATAACTTGTTGAAAATATTGATATTGTAATTTGTGCAGATCAATATAAATCATTTATTTGGCTTTCATTTTAAAGGAAAAATAGTCATCGTACATAAAATTTATACATTTTATGAGTTTTACCATTTCTTTAAAAATTATTTTTACCTCCGATTGTCGTTAAAACATACGCCTTACGGAGTTTATTATTATTATTATTGTTGTTATTATTGTTGTTATTGTTGTTGTTGTTATTATTATTATTATTACGAAATCGTTGAAATATTAATAGTTTATCCTTAGTTGAATTTATTTACTTCGTAGTGCGATAAATAGGAATACGAACCCTGGCATTTGATCGATGAAATGTTGGTAAAAATATATCATCTTAATAACTGAAGTTTCCCTGCGGACGTCGAACCCTTTCGACGTAGATGAAATCTAAAAAAACACGCGAGCAGCACCATAATAACCCGAAATGATTCATTTGGTCGATCAAAAATTACTTTGCTATTACATTTCAATTTGATCATGATTTTTATTTTTAAATACAAATCACGACATTTTTCGTATAATTTACTCGTTGATGAATAATAAAAAAAAAAAAAAAAAAACCTTATACCAAATTGATACTTGTTTCAGATTGTTTATTTATAGTGTACGGTGATATTGATAAAGTTACGATAATATACGAACGGACATCGGTTAGTCCCGGGACTGTATTAAATAATCCCCCAAATTAAGGTGGAAAAGGTGTTACTTATTGTATAATCTTAGGTGGCATAAGAAGCTAAAGAGAGCATTCGAGTAGCGAATGCCAAAAAGAGAAGATCGAGAGTAGCGATAAATGGTTAAACCGCGGCTGATTAATTAGTTATCAGCCCTCGGTTGGAGACAATTACCTGCAATGACAGGGTACGAATCCCTAAGCTAATAACAAACATTCGCAATAACACTCCGGTACGTGGGTACGTACTCTCTTCCTCGCGCACCTCTCTGTTAAAAAATAAACGACAAGCCGGCACTTTTAATTAACCATTACGATGTATTTTTTCGCGACTGTGCTCGCAACCGGATAGATAACGTCGGAGGGTGGGTGGAAGAGGAGGTGGAAGAGGAGGAGGAAGGGGCGGAGTGGGTGCGGGGGTGGTGGACACATACACGCTCTTACGGGCACTCGAGCATTCAAATGATTTGCATTCACTGCCACTGTGCTTTTTATTGCTCATTTCCTCTGGCACCGATAAACCACGAAGTCGCATGTTGACGGCTTAGGGTAATCTATCATTGCCAATGCCGCCGAGAAGATTACCTCGGTATGATTTTCTGAAGCTTTTCAAAATTTGACGCGAGAAGAAAACCGAGCCTTCCATATTAACGATCTTGGCCCACATAAGAAAATATATTGGAAATAAATAAATCCTCAGCGAAACATTGGCCCTTTATTTTTCACCTTAACCATTCGATGCACAAATATTATACGCCCACTGATGCGTCACGAGAAATGACCAACCTCTCAATGCACACTTATTATTTATTCAAAAATATACTTCTTTTTATTTAGGAAAAATTTATTTATCGTCGATACGCATTTTCAAGTAAACTGAACCTTTTCAAATTCCTCGAAAATCGGAAATCAATATTATTCATGAAGAGGAACAACATTCTCATGATGCACTTTTTCAATTTTATTTTTATATGTTCACTTTCCCTTGAAAAATTACACGATTCCATTCTTTAAATATTTTACTAGTAATAAGGTAAAATACATATTATTCATATAAAATTTAAATATAATATAATAATATAAATAATATATTAAAATATAATAAACCAAAATATAATAAACAACAAAGACCAATATAAAATTTATGACAAATTTCATTTATAAAATCAATGAAATTCGTTAGATTGTTTATATCGCTAATGAAATGTAAATAGAGCAAAGCAAATTTTAAAATATACTTATTTATTTAACTCATACATTTTTAAATATTAAATTACTCCTTATAAATAGTATATTTATATATACAAAAGACTTTTTATACAAATCAAATTTTTATCTTTAAAAAATATATATATATATAGTTGAATTAATTTACAATCCTCTTCTTACTTAATTATTCATTGATTTGAATGATACTGATTTTTTATAACATTATCACTTCCTTCGTTTTCAATTGAGTCATACATCCATTTACGGTTATTCCTTAAAATGAAAACAGAAAGTAGCAACAAGAAACTAACTATATTTATGACTGCATTATTAAATTAAATAATAAATATTTATAAAACATTAAACTGCCATATAAAATTAAGCTAAAAAATTATTTTAAAATTTTACCGGCATTCGTGACCACACTTTGTAGAAGAACATTTAGGACATGGAAAGTGACAACCCATACATGATTTTTGTAAACAATCGCAAAGATCTTCTCTTGTTGGAATATAAACACCCTTTTCATCATATAAAACAGTCTTTTTGTTCCCATGATGTAATCGACGATTAAGTTTACGCTTTTCTCTTTCACTTTGTTCTGGATCAAAATTGTGTAAAAATTTTTTTGTTACTGTATCTACTCCTTTTTGCCTAGCTCCTCGAGTTCTCTATAATAATTTTAACATCATAAAACTTATTTTATGGTATTATATAATTTCTGATATGTAATAACAATTTATATTTTAAATAAAGCATTAACAAACAACAACAACAAAATCTTTACAAAAACCATTTGAATAATATTTTAAATTTTTATCAATTAAAATCTTACTTTGGATGGTCCATTAGCTCTATTTAAGGAATTATCCATTGTATAGTTCAAATGTTTTTGTGAAAAACAGTGATTTTCTGTAATGTTCAACGAAATATTATTCTATTTAACTAGCATTGCATCTTGTAAAATATAACCTCCAACTGTAATATAAACAATATAATATATATTGCATAAAAATATTTTCATTATTACTTTAATTAAGGTATGTGTGGTAGTTTCTCTAATAACAATAATTTTTCAATTTTTATACTAATTAATATTTTATAAATTAATCCAAACTCCACGGCTAATGTCAAAAAAGTTGTACTTGCCCACTCTACTTAAATATGTAAACACCCTACGCATACGCAGTATTACCAGACGATTTGTCTGCTGTATTTGATTATTTGCATGCCGCACATGTTTTTAACTTGGTAAACATAACCTTAACATTACTATCATCATGTGATTGAATGCAATAAGCTTATTGAAGATTAATAATCGTTTTATAATTAATTTGTAATTCTATATTAATATTAACATAATATATAATATTATGCAAATGTATTTGTTTTAAAAAAAAAGAAAAAAAGAAACAATAGTTGATTTTTATAAAAAATATTCATTATTTATTATCAAAATGGGGAAAAAAAAAGGTTTTAATTCAAAAGCAAGAAATGAATCGGACATTAAAATTGATAAATCCACAACAAAAAATGTAATTACCTGTACTTGTATTTGTTAAAATAAAATTGATTAATTTACATAAAACAATCTTTACAATTTTTAATATTTGTGCAGATAAAAATAGAAATTGCTCATCAAAAAGATAAGTTTGACGAATGTAACGCACTTGTCCTACCAAGTGAAAGAAGGAAAATCAAGCAAAAAAAGAAAGCAGTGACTATTCAAAAATTACTTTCTAATAAAAAAAGAAAACAATTGGAAAAAATTGTCAATAAGAAAAAGAAGAAAAGTAATGTGTGTCATTGAGTGTTTTTGTTTTCCTAATTTATTTGTATTTTAAAAAATTAGTTAAGTAATATATTATTTTGCAATTTAATATTTAATTTTTAGAGAGCAGTATTGTTAGATGAATTATCAAAAATTAATGTTCCTGAAGAGGAGTTAAAACAATATGTATCTATAACAACGGTTCAAACTAAAGGATTAAAAAGGCATTTACAAGATACTGAATTAGAATCAATTTTAAATAATGCAACTCCAAATGAAATTAATAATTCTACAGAATATACAGTTAATTCATTGAAGGGTGCCAAAAAAAGAAGAAATGCACTACTATATAAATTTAAAAAGGATGATACGGAGGATCTCAATACTCATGAAACAGATGTAAGTAATTAATAACATTTTTTTTCAAATCAGCCATTTCAATAACAATATTTTTAATTAAACATTTGAATTATACAGAATGAAAGTAACACTGATAAAGAATCTAATAAGGAGGAAGAAGAATCTAATGAAGATAAAGATGAATCTAATGAAGCTAAAAAAGAAGATGTTGCACCAGAAAGTAATATAAAAATGGATAATACTGAAGATAATGGTGAAAAAGAAATTGGAATTGTACAGCAAGAAAAACAAAGTGAAAAAGAAAAAAATAATGAAATTAATTCAAAGGCTGAAATACAGGAATCAGGGACTTTAAATTCAAAGAACTTATCCACTGAACCTGTAATAGTATTTGAGAAGAAACCAGCAGTTTTTATAAGTTTAGATAGAAAACCGGAAGTACAAGAAGCTAGATTAAAACTTCCTATATTAGCAGAAGAACAAGCAGTTGTTGAAGCAATTAACGAAAATCCTGTAGTTATTATAACAGGAGAAACTGGAAGTGGTAGGATAGCTTTTATTTATTTTACATTTTGTAAATTAATAGTGACGGCTGTTTAAGATCTAATTTATAATTCTAATTAATAATATATTTTATCACAATTCCTTTTAGCAAATTAAAATTTAATATTTCTAGATAATAATTGATTGATAATAATAAACGATCAAGCTATTATTTTATTTTAAAGGAAAAACAACTCAAGTACCTCAATTTCTTTATGAAGCTGGATATGCCCAAAATAAAATGATTGGTATAACAGAGCCTAGAAGAGTAGCTGCTATTTCAATGAGCAAAAGAGTGGCTGAAGAAATGAATCTTACTAGCAAAGAGGTTTCTTACCTTATACGTTTTGAAGGAAATGTGAATCCTGAAACGAAAATAAAATTTATGACTGATGGTATTTTATTAAAAGAAGTTCAAAATGTAAGCCAATTTTTATTTACTTTTACAAATATTATCAAGTATTTATTTTTTAAAAAAAAATTATGTAAAAAGATGACACTTACATGATTTTATACTTTCAGGAATTTCTATTAAAAAAATATTCAGTGATAATATTAGACGAAGCTCATGAACGTAGTGTCTATACAGATATATTAATTGGCTTATTGACTCGTATTGTTGCACTCAGAACAAAAAGAGGAGATCCACTTAAGTTGATAATCATGTCGGCTACTTTGAGAGTCGACGATTTCATAAACAATCCCAGATTATTTAAAGTCAAGCCTCCAGTTATAAATATTGAGTCAAGACAGTTTCCCGTGACGATACATTTTAATAAAGTAACGAAACCTGATTATTTGAAAGAGGCCTTGATGAAAACGATAAAAATACATACACAGCTGCCAGAAGGTGGAATTTTAATATTTCTAACAGGTAAAACTGAACGTTATATTTTTTTTAAACACTATCTTCTAAGGTGTCCTTTTGAATTCATCTCTCTATTTACGTTGGATTAAGGTCAGCGAGAAATTAATACATTAGCAAGCAAGCTACGCAAATTATTCCCGTATAGGAAAAAAAAATTGGGAAAAGCTTCTGGAACGGAAAAGGATAAAGAAAGTGAAAGATTAGAGGGAGAAGCGGAAAAGGGGAAGGAAAATGAAACGGAGGCATCCGATCAGAATGAGAATGAGAATGAGAATGAGAATGAGAACGAGAACGAGAACGAGAACGAGAATAGGAATAAAAGCGATGAAAATTCGGAAGATGAATATTTTTTAAAGAATTCGAAGAGTAAACGTAAATCAAAAGCAACAAAACTTGTCAAACCCGAAATTGATCTCGACGCGTAAGAGATATGACCATAATTGATTAACTATTTCTACAAGCCCGTGTACACATTAACACGATTTAATATTAATTTGAGATGTAATATAGTTTTGATGGAATTTCAGCTATTCGGCACTACCGCCCGATGAGAGTTTGCTCGATTTAAATGACCTCGAAAATTTAAGCTCGGACGACGAGGACGAATTCAATTTGTTGAACGAGCCCGTTAATTTAAACGACGCGACCAGTTTGGATCCACTGTGGGTCCTGCCACTTTATTCTTTATTACCGAGCGCCAAGCAAGCCAAAGTAGGTATCGAAGACGTATTATTTTTTTATTTATTTTAAATGATACAGAGCAGCGCATTCGTTGCTTGTACGTACGTACAAAGGTAAAAGCACTGGCTTCAATTACAATGCCGATAATTGCTTAAGAACGTCTCGGTAAGGAAATGTTCGCGTGACTCTAGGTATTCGAGCCACCGCCCCAAGGATGTCGGTTATGCGTAATATCGACGAACGTGGCAGAAACGTCCCTGACGATTCCGAACATAAGATACGTCGTCGATACTGGTAAATGTAAGACGAGAATGTACGATAAAGTTACAGGGGTAACTACTTTCGAAATCGCTTATACGAGTAAAGCCGGGGCGAACCAGAGAGCCGGCCGAGCTGGTAGAATGGGTCCCGGTCACTGTTACAGGTCTGTTTCAACGAAGCTCATTCAGCCCTCGTAGATCATTTAACCGACGAGATAACGACGACTGCAACGTCGATGAAAAAATAAAAAATAAAAATAAATTATTCGTTTCGTTACCAGGCTTTATTCGTCGGCGATATTCAACGATCAGTTCCAGGAATTCAGCGAGCCGGAAATTTGTAAAAAGCCGATCGACGATTTGCTTCTGCAAATGAAAACAATGAACATCGACAGGGTCGTTAATTTCCCCTTCCCAACGCCACCCGGACACGAACAATTAATGCTAGCGGAAAAAAGATTGTGCCTCCTGGGCGCTCTCGAGCAGCCTCGCGTTGTCAGGAAAAAACGTAAGTCCATTTTGACTTTGAAACGAGCGATTTCAGCCGAATGTGCTGAAGAGAGAGAGAGAGAGAGAGAGAGAGAGAGCCGTTACTTATCTTCTTCTTTTTCTTCTTCTTATTATTATTATTATTATTATTTTTTTTTTTTTTTTTTTTTTTTACTTAGCTCTTTACTGCGCAAAGGTGACGAATTTAGGGAAAAGCGTAGCTGCCTTTCCGGTTCTGCCGCGTTACGGCAAAATGTTGGCTCTGTCGCAACAGCACAATCTCATCGCGTATACGGTTTGTATGGTCGCGGCATTGTCGGTACAAGAGCTTCTGATCGAAAGCTTCGGGGCGGAAGGGAACGCGAAGAAATGGACGCAAATCCGTCGCTTCTGGGCCGGTGTTGGCAACTGCTTCCTCTTAGGTGAGTAAGCCGCATCGGACACACGCTCCTCGGCAAGTCTCGGCGTTGTTGGTTCACGGAACACGGAATTACACAACACAACGCTTTGCCTCTGTGCGTGTGGCTTATAAAAAAAAATTACGCACAATGTATTTTACTTGTGCAGGTGACATTATGGTCTTGATTCGCGCGGTCGGCGCCAGCGAGTACGCCTTTTCGAAGGGTAAGTTGACAATGTTCTGCGTAGAGAATGGATTGCGGGAAAAGGCGATAACGGAGATACGAAAATTACGCCAACAGTTGACTAATGAGATTTTATTGAGCGTTCCGAACTTGAGTATCGATATAAATCCAAAGTAAGTACCTGACTTGTCATTCATTTAAAATGAAAGGATAAGCAACGCCAAGCGTAATGTAATATTTTTTTTTTATAAATTTTAGTATGCCACCGCCGACAGACGTGCAGGCCAAGTTACTTAGGCAAATTATTCTATCGGGCATGGTTGATCAGATCGCCCATAAATTAAGCCCAGAGGAAATTAATGAATTCGGCAGCAAAACTGAGGGCAATAAAGCCAAATGGAAATACGCGTACAGGTAAGTACCATCCGATAGAATATAAAATGATGTATTTACTTATTCACCGGTGACTTTACGATAATAATGAATGTCAACCAATGAAACCAATCTCCCGACAACCTTAATCTACATAAAAGTAATAAAATTATTGTCATTTTCATTTTAGGACTTTGGAAATGGAGGAACCAGTCTTCATGCATTCGACGTCGGTTTTGCGAAAGGAAGCCCCGGAATGGGTAGTCTATCAAGAGGTTTACGAAACAAATAGGACTTACATGCGTGGTATTACTGTTATCGATCCGTCTTGGCTACCGAAATTCGCCCCTTCCTTGTGTTCCCTAGGGGAATGCATGGTCGATCCTCCGCCAAGGTCAACTTATTCATTATCTCTATACTTTATAATTAAAAATGCGATTAATCATTGTTACGACGTTGGTTTAATACGTTCTCGTGAATGTAAAGGTCAAATCGTTTAAGTGGTGATCGTTCTTTTAACAGGTACGACGCAGAGACTGGAAAAGTATATTGCCACACGACTGGAACGTTTGGTCCTGCTGCTTGGGAATTGCCGATGATTGAAATTGAGTTCCCAAAAAATGTGGATGGAATAAGGTGGTTCATGAGATTTTTCTTAGAAGGTAAAATTTTCCCGAAGTTAAAGAAATACGTACCATCTCTCTTGTCTGCGCCAAATAGTGTCAACAAATCTTGGGCGAAGTAAGAATTCTTTTAAACTACGTCAATTTATTTATTTTTGATTCAAATGTTTTAAGGCCAATTTTTTAACATTCTAGACTAATACCACGCATTGAAACAATGACAAAATTGCTTTTATCTAAAGGAATCATGTCAAAAGATAAGCTGATCAGTATGTGGTCAGAAGATTCAAACTGTATGTTGATTTCATTGTTTTCTTTTTTCTACCTTCTTTAGGAATAATCTGTAATCCAATTCTAATCTACTTGTACGTGTTATTTTTAGTTTTACTGACAGCATATCAAAGTTGGTTACCTGAATCTGCTCGAGCTGAAGTAATGTTAATGTGGCCACCTTTATAATGTATATTGCAATAATTCATTAAGTATTTTATTAATACAAAAACATTTGTCAACGAATCATTTTTGTTACAATAATTTATTTCTTTAAAAAGCTTCATAAAAATTGAAACGATCGTCTAAAATAATACATTAATGTTTAAAGCACTGAGCGGATTATTATTGAATAATCTTTTGGAAATATTAAATATTGATGATAACTCTGTATGATTAGTAAGCAAATATAAATAGCTGTATTAATTGTGCGAATAATCAAATACAAGCAGTCTTTTGTAGAGATATATTTATACAAATATAAATAATTATTCCAAGAAATTTAGTCATTAACTAACGCGACTATGAAATAATCATCAAATTATATTACAACTATAATCTCACTGGTTTTACTACAGTAATAAATTAAACAAATTTATTCTATAATTTATATCTACAGTTATTTTCTTACTATTTAATATAAAAGAATTTATAGCCAAATTCATTATACATGAATCAAATTATTAATAATTAATAAATTAAAATTAGTAACTACTAATGAAAACATTCATATCACTACTTAAAATCGTAATACTGAAATTAATTTAACTGTTTCGCATGGTTTCTAATCAATACTAGAAAGATAATTGACTATAATATTTTAACAATGTTCAATCTGAATACATTTCAGAAACAAATATTCTTATGAATTAACTAAAACATTTTATAAATTGGTATATAACCGATTTTCATTGAACTACGTTATAATCATCTCTCTGACTTAAAATTGTTTAATCTGATTTAATATTTTTTTTGTCTTTTCTTTTGATTGGATTTTTCAAACAAGTATCATAAACACCTTTCAAATCAAATGCGTCTTTTATGTTGTCCTGAAAATTAAAAAAAAAATTTTAATTTTATTTAATAAAACCATTTATTAAATGTATAGATTTAAAAGCTTATAAATTTTAATAGTTATGTAAATGTAAAATTACCAAGTTGAAGAAAACAATGAATACATTTAATAAAAGTATGTTACAAGCGTAATGCTTGTACTGCAGTTAATTATTTTCAAAATTAATAATTAAATTTTAATAATAGAGTTTGGAATCTTTTAAATGTATTTGGTAATAATTCTTGAAACATTTATATTCAAATGACAATGAAGATCAATATTATATAACACGTAAAATAAAACTTACCATTGAAAAAAGGAACTTGACTAATTTGCCTTGACGATCGGCATATGGTCTTCTTTCATATTCTTTACCATCTTTAAAAAGTATTAATGTTGGCAATTGTTGACTTTTGCTAGAGTCATTGATATGATACTTAGTCGCTGCATCTGGATGTCTTCCAATATCAACTTTGCCAAATTTAAAGTTTTCTAAAGCATACCTACAAAAATTGTTTTAATAAATTAAACTTAGCAATTATTTGCATATTTATAAGGAATAATCAATATCTGTGAATATACTTTGAATAATTGAGAACTTACTGGGCTGATAATTCAGAGAATATTGGTGCAAAATTTACACAAGCTGGATTCCAAGCTGTGTAGAATGCTATTAACCAACAAACTCTCTTATCTCTTTGAAGTTCTTCTTGTAAGCTGTTGTTACCGCGTAAATAAATAACATTCTCTGGACCCTGATAAGTTGGTTCAGGAAGTATTAAACCACATACTGCAAAATATTTCTTAGATAATATTTTCACATTACAGATAAGAATTTATTAAATCATTATGTCATTAAACTCACTGAGAAAAATTATTCCGTATAAAATTCCTAAGTGTATATCTGCATTAAACCAAAGAATTAAATTTGCTACTTTTGTGTATACAAAACTTGAAGAAAGATAACTTATCATATTTACACTTCCAGCCTTTCTAGTCCTAAGCATTATAACAATTATCAAGAAAAATAAAATTTCTACTTCTCTCTGAAACAATTTAATTATACGGTTTAATTTTATAAAATAAAGAAAATAATATTAATTTTTATAAGTTGTTAAATAAATAAAGATCTTACATCATCCAGCTCACAGTCGTTTTGGGAAAACAAGAAATGACAAATATAAGGCAATCTTTTAGCAACAATATAAGAGATACTAAGAAATATATTAATTAAATAGTAAGGTCTTATCAAGTGACGAAGATCTCTTTTAAGACGCTGGAAGTCATTTGTTAAACTAACCATTGTGAATTACGTTAATTTTTCCAAATGATAAATTAAATGAATTATCAAGATTTTTTTTCTTTTTCAGAGAACAGTGATAAATTAATCCTCATGCGAGCAATATTCCTTCCTTTACGGCTAATGAGCAATTTAAGATAAGATACACGTTAAAATGATCTGAAGAAACTCTTTGGCTTGAAATTCAGTATGATTTATTATTACAGCGAAATTGACTGACAATTGATAGACATTTACTGAAATGTCATAAGCTATTGAATAAAAAGTCCTTATTCAATTTGATCGTCGAGGTTATAGAGTTGCAATATGTCTAACAAGGTACTGAGCTAATTAAAAAGTATCTGCTATTAGTTAAATCGTGATTTACAATTTGAACTCGACTCACTACGCCCATCAGTAGACGTTTTCAATTTTTTTATAATTTATGTGCTCTTAACTGGGCTCTGAAGCTTCTTATCAAGTGAAATTGCTTGATAAATTCTCTACTAGACGTCGCATGGCTGCCAAATTAATAAAGATTACGTCGAAACTGTCACAATGTGGTGGGCAGTGGGAAGCTATAGAGAATTCCGTATTTCGCGCTCCGTATTTTCAGTTCAGGGCAACACTTTCTACATTTGTTGTACATTTTCTAGTTAAAATTGCCGTTCGACGAAATAGTTATTTATTTAGTTAGCGGCTACGCGCCTGCTCGTCCGGCATATAATAATGCCGTCTGCTACCCAATCGCCTACGCTTCATTATTATACGAAGTACGTCGTTAAATACAATTTTTTTTTATTTTCACAATGTGATTTAAAAACGCGCGGAATGTGAAATTACAAGCCGATTCAGCTCAATGACTAATCAACAACAAACTATATATTTACCCATCCAAGTATAAGTATATACACGCATATAAATGCCAGTATATATAAGTCCGTCTCTCTTTCAGTACTATTGTCCTTACAAACGACAACTCAACAGGTTCGTCTAATTTAACAATTAAATCTGTTAAATTTCTTCTTAATATTCATAATTAAACCTCTCATCCCTTCGCACCTTATACATTTTACTATAATTCACGCGTACTTCGCTCATACTTCACACATATGATCATCGTGTAATTATTATGCAACCTATATTTTCCTTTTAAAACAGAATTGCTTTGAGTTTAAGAACTCCTTAAAATTAATTTTATAACTTATGTGCAAGTGTATGCTCTTTATTAATCAATAAAACAAAATACTTGTGTTATTAATATTGTATACTGTACAGCTGTCATTACATTATGAAATTTTGATTCAAACATTAAACTGTATTCTATTTGAAAATTCAAACAAATTCAAAATGACAATTAGCAATTTAATAAATTAAAAAACAATTATTTAAAAAATAATTCAAAACATCTCTATTTTCTAAGTTTCTTAATATACATAAGATTTTAGTTTTAATTTTTATTTATTGCCAAATTTCTTTTAAAAAATAATATGTTTATTTTAGTTGAAAGTACAGTAAATGTATGATTTAATAAAATAATTGTAGTATTTTTAATTAAATATTCATAGTGCCATTATTAATCAAGTACTTTTTAATATTATTTTTTACCTGCAAATTTTTATTTAAGAAAAAGTTATACAACTAATTCAAGTGATTTAATTAATTTTTAAATTTTTATTGATAAAAATATGTATAATATATAATGTCACTTTTTTCTTAATAAAAAAATTTCATTTCATAATAAAAACAATATTATATAACATGATTATCTGAGAAAGCACTTAATTGTTTTGTAAATGTACCAAAAAACACTTAGATCAGCATTTTATTAAGAATTGACTTACATATTAAACAATGTTTGAATTTCTCTTCATTAATATGTTATAGTCTTTGGAAAGTTGCAATTGTATCAGAATATTCTACAGAAAAAATTGTCAAATACAAGAGATTAGATTATTGTGATCCATATAAATTAAAAAAAAAACACATTTAATTAGAATACTTTTATAAATATGATATTTTTAAAAATATCAGTATTTTTATATGCATTAAATATATGGATCATATTGCCGTATGTACTTGGTATAGATAAATATATTCCTGTTGTTGTGACAACGTGGGATTTTAAAAATGCTACAAAAACAGGTAAGATGTAAAAAAGGCTGTATTACATATGTGTATGAAAATATATTAATATGAGAAACTATTACATTTGATATTTTTATAGCATGGAATACAATTTATAGAGGTAAAGGAAGTTCAATAGATGCTATTGAAGCTGGTTGTAATTACTGCGAAGAAACACAATGTCGTGAAACAGTTGGATTTGGTGGTAGCCCGGATGAAAATGGAGAAACAACTTTAGATGCAATGTTAATGGATGGGTAATTTGGATAATACTTTTGCAATTAGATAAAAGGAAAGACAAAAATTATTATGTTTAAATTTAATAGGACAACAATGGATGTTGGAGGTGTTGGAGGACTTAGGCACGTGAAAAGAGCAATTTCAGTGGCTCGACATGTTTTAGAAAACACAGAACATTCACTGATTGTCGGAGAACTGGCAACGGAATTTGCATTGAAACTGGGATTTTTAAATGAATCATTAATAACTGAAAAATCACACAATGTGTGGAAAAAGTGGAGACATAATAATTGCCAACCAAATTTCTGGAAGGTATTAGCTTCTGTTAAAAAATAAAAAAATAAATCATATTTTAATCGTTAAAGTAAACTGTAAGTTCGGATGTTATTACAGAATGTCACTCCAAATCCATTCCATAGCTGTGGCCCTTACCAACCAAAAAAGAAAAACACACATCAACAGAAGTCCATACATTCGACTAAAGATAATCATGATACGATAGGAATGCTAGCCATTGACATGAAAGGTCGAATTGCTGCTGGAACCTCAACGAACGGAGCAAAGAATAAGATCGCTGGACGTGTAGGAGACTCTCCTATAGCTGGAGCCGGTGCTTATGCTGATCAGGAAATAGGCGCCGCTGCTTGTACCGGCGACGGGGACATTATGATGCGCTTTTTACCAAGGTATGTCACAACCGTCTATTTATTTATAAGAAGCTTGTGACTTTTGCAATAGCTTTTTTAATACCATAATACTTTCACCATAATACCTTTATTGATATACGTGCAATTGTTATATTTAAGGCAAAGCGTGACAGTTTTATTTTACAATAAGTAATTGATCGATCAAATTTAATTCAAGATAAGAACTAAAGAAGCTATAAAAGTATAGTTAATAGAAAAATTGGTATCAAACTTAATCATAAAAAATGATTTGTTGGAGTAAAAATTTCATGCGCACATGATATAAAGTATATATACGTACATTTTCATGTACTCATTGAATTATTGTGAGATAAAGAGAGAATTATATAGAGAATTATGAAGAGAAAATAATTAAAAGAGCAATGTTATTTGAATTGTAGTAAACGTAAGAGCACGCGAAATAGGTTGTAAAATTCATTTACTATACAGCTATGTCGATTTAGCATATTTTATCTCAAAAATTTCAATAACCAGAAATATTTAATAATTATTGTCGAATTAGTAAATGGAGAATATTGTACAAATATAGAAGAAAATATAAATGACAATTTTTAATGGACGATCAAAATTAAATATTTGAAATTCTATTGTAATAATTAAATAATTAAATTTACAAAAAAAAAAAGAAAAAAAAACAATATCGGTGTATTTAGAAAAAGCTATATTTATGTTTTCAATAATAACGTCACGTTATAATTGACAATTAAACTTTGCATTATAATTACTAATTTAAACGTAATTGCTAAAATGCATTTTCATAAACTAAATTAACGATACTTTTGTTTTTATTAGAAATGTGATTATTAATATCAGTATTAATTATTAAAATAAAAATCAATGTACTTCTTCTTATTTTTAAAAAAATGTTTAAAAATTTATTTATTAAGCAAGAGCTATTCGAATGTCTTATCAATAATAAAACCTACAATATTCTGGATTGGTAATATAATTTAAATTTAAATATATTTTATATATCTTGTAATATTACAATCAGGTACTTTAAGTAATTAACTTTTTATTAACTTTCATGTGTTATGCATTTCGATATTCTTTATATATAGTATGTTTTACTTCAGTACTATATAAAATTTTTCATTTTTCTGTTCCACCACGTACATCTAATACAAATATCTTAAGGTGTTATGTTATTTCAATGGGCTTAAATTAAAAAAAACAACAACAACAACAACTATAGTCAATACTAGCATTAGTAACAAATTGAATATGCGTAGTTAAATAATGACAAAAATTATGCAAAAAATATTTTCATTTACCATAAACGTATATTTGCATATATAAACAAGCACATACGTACGTGTGCGTGTATATATTTATATATATATATATATATATTTTTTTTTTCAACGTGTTCATTTATTTGATTTAAAAACTTTGAATTAATATAATATTATAAATTTATAAGTAATTACACACACACACACACACACACACACATATATATATATTCTGTATTTAAGATTGTGCACTTTAATAATCTTTGTAGTTTTCTGGTCGTCGAATTGATGGGCCAAGGGGTATCGCCAACTGCAGCAGCTGAAATTGCAATAAAAAGGATAGTTAAACACTACCCGAAATTTTCCGGTGCTATTGTAGCTTTAAACAAGAAAGGACACTTTGGAGCGGCTTGTAATGGTTTCAAAAGCTTTCCATATTACGCAAGTAATATTAAGCTGCGAAAGCCAACTATCTTCCAAACACCATGTCTTGTAAATTACGATTGAATATAATTAAAATGAAATGTTTCAAATATGAATAGAATTTCTTTATTACCGCTATTGTTTATTTTTTTCTGTTTTTTTTTCTGTTTTTTTTTTTCAATTAATATTTTGAAGAAGAAACCTAACGTATTTGTAAGTAATTTTATACGCAGATTCGTACTATCTTGATAATTCAGACATTCAGGTTTTTACAGATGGTTGTTTGCCCATAAAAAAAAAAAATAATAAAATAAAAAAAGAAAGAAAGTAGTTCGTTCGACATTAAATCTTTAATAAATCACCTATTTAATATTAAAAGCATAAAATTGTTTTTTGCGTTAAATATATTTATGCTCTTACATTATCCGTCTTTATTATACAAATAAATAAGCAGTAGGGCTTTTGATAATACGATTTCGTGTAAAAAATGAAAGTTTTTATAATGAAAGTAAGATAATACGTTCGACAAAGAATCATAAAAAAAATGTTTATCAATATAGAAAGTTAATGGTCGAGATTGCTATTTAAATTTTAAAATCCGATTCAACGACCGATAAAGGCAATAATAACCGATGATATAATAAAACGTAGATTATGCTATCTATTTAAAAATAATACTTCAGAATCTTTCATACAAAAGCTTTCTTTAAACTAACAGGTACTCTTGAATTCTGGAAAAAAAACAAAAAACAAAAAACAAAAAAAACCCAATCCGACTTTAATGAAGAAGCGCGAGCTTAACATAAATAAAACATGGGCGCTCTCTATTATAATCGGCCTCTTAAATTGAATCGCGATTGATCTAATTGTAAAATTAATAATTGTAAGAATGAAGATAAGGGGAAGGCCTGCTTTCATGATCAGCAATGATTAAGCGCAGGTATGTGCGACATTCAAAGAGGAATGGACCACTCGTGTATTATTATCTAATATTATCTAATATTATCTAATATTATCGCACGTGACGACTTGATGATCATGTCAGCTAGATCGTCAGTCCGTATTAGAATCGGGCTAGGAGAATTATCCTCAATTTATCGAGCATTCAAAGTTTAACAGCACGTCCTATACCACCACATTTAACAAGCACAAGGTAGCTGAGTGTATTTATAGGATAATGTCATCGAATTGAGGATGCAGTAATGATGATTACCTGAAACGGTAACCGAATGGATCCATTCACATCATGCATTACAACACATTGAAGAGCATAATTAATTGAGCAGGTTTTAAACAAATATTGAAATTAATTCGTTTATCGATCACGCGTCTATTCATTAATGCGAAACGAAAATAATTTACTTCTCCTCGCATTGAAATTATTTCTTATCGATTCCTTTATTCTCGTACGTTAATTATACGATAATTATCATTTCTTTATAAATTTAGCGAATTGCTGGGTATCAATTGGCCAAAATTTATTTACACATTCCTACCGCAACTCATATTTTTTTTTCTTTTTTTTTCTTTTTTACAAATATCACAGCTTAAATTTAATATAAAAATATATTGATATTTGTCATGCAAGTTGACTATAAATCAACTATCAGGATTATAATTAAAATTTGTAACAACCGAATATATTCTTTATTGTTTTTTTTTTTTTTTTCGTTTATTTTATTACCATTGCGTCGATATCATTTATTGACAAAATAAAAGTTCCCACACTGCCTCTATAAATTCATTAAATTATTATTATTATTATTATTAACATAAACCATCCCTACTTTGAATATTGATAATTATGAAATGTATATAAATTTACTAGAATGACGTTTCACATGACATTGTAATAGCATTTTTAATGTACATTTATCCGGTTGTGTTCTAATTAATTACTTGACTTTTTGCCTCATTATTACCTATCGATATATTATAAATATATATCTGACATGGTTACATGTAAATACGTTAATAAGTTAATTAACATCTGTATAAAAAGTTCACTTGTTTTTGGCAAAACATGTATCACGAATTTAAAATTGAACAGTTGTAAAATAAATTTTCGGCAATAATGACGTCCAATTTGTCAAAATAACTATTCCAATACGGTTACATTGAACAAATCAAATATTTAAATTTTTAATTTCCATTGAGATTCAACTGAAATAGCGTCAAATAAGTTAGAAAACTTTCCAGTGAGGCTATTGTACGTATTGGCTCGAGAGCCAATTGAAGCGTAAATGACAGTTTCACAATCAAGGTAATGTAACGAGCATTATAATTTCCTTCAACTATTCATTATTATTATCTTGAATATTAAATTTCTGTGGCATTATAGGCATTTAAAAGTACATTAAGAAATATTGATATATTTCGTACGTATTATTTCGTATTAATAAGTACAATAATTGCCAAATGTAAGATTACGATGGTTAGAATAACTATGAATTTTGAAAATTCAATGTAAACCGAAACGGAATTCGCCTTTTTATTCAGGAATTTTTATCGGTAAAAATACCCAATATTTTATTATCCATCATATTTATAAGAAATTCATAAATTAATGATAATATACTGTAAAGATAAGATTTCATCTAATATTTCTTCATTTAAATTAATTTTTAAAAATTCAGTTAAATTTATTTCAATTTAATGCAATTAACAAAGTATTTAATTGACGAAAAATCGGAATTTATACGTATTAATATATAAATAATGAAAATGCTCGATATTATAGGCTTATTTATAAATTACGTTTTATACGTATTCAACGACTTGGTACATTTTTATCATATATTGATTAAAATCGTGTAAGTTGATTTCGTATGTAATTTTTATAATACAGAAATAGCAATCGTATCTACAACGTATATATATATATATATATATATAAAGAATATTTTGTTACATACTTTTTTTTCTTTTTTTTTTCTTTCTTTTTAATCAATGTATGAATAATAATATATAATAATCATAATCATAATAATATATAATAATAATAATAAATAATAATATGAGAAATGAAATTGAATGAAAAATCTCGTGTATATTAAGCAAAAAGTCGACGTATGTTTTCATAACTGTCCCTTGACTCAATTGCAGATAAGTCTATAAGAAAGCCAAACATGTACGCTTGTTAGTTTCACTTAAATCATTGACACGATCGTATCGCAGTAATAAGAGCATGGATACATTTCACTTATCGAAAAGGCTCTTAATAATAAAAATTATATTAATTTATGTCTTGATTGATTGTGGCCGAGCTGAAATTAACCCGGTCGTACTAGTTACCTGGGATTATCCAAATGCCACGCAAAAAGGTAAGAAATTCGCAGAATCTGTTAGTATCGAATGAAATCGTAAGGGAATTGTGAATATAACGAATCATAATACGTAATTGATAAATTAATTTCATAATTTCTAAATATAACTACCTTAATATTTATTAGAAATATAGAAATAAAATAATATAATCTATTTAAATTTTTGTATAAATGCGATTGCTTTTTCCAGTGCATAATTTAAGCTCAAGCGTTAAAACAATCTATATCGTCCTTACGAATTATTAATATTTTAAAACTACTTATTCTGGTTATGAAGGAAGCATGAGTAGACATTTTTTCTGTTAGAAAAAAAAAAAAAAAAAAAAAACACCAAAATTATATTTTTTCTATCTACATTCGTTCGCTGCTAAAGTTTACTGCTCAATTAATAATAAATATTTATACGATTTAATCACAATCGTTTGGGAAAAATGTAATTGTTGAGAAGTTAAGATATAAATGAACTCTGACCGTAAACTCTTTCCATACAATTTATTGAATACATACTAAAATTAGAAATGAATAAAAAAAGTTATGCTCTTATATATATATGTATATATAAAATAATTATTAATTACATGCTGTAAAACTTCGAGATAAATAACTTTCGTATAGATATAATTTTATAATAAATTATATTATACGAATGATAGATAAATAGTTATAATATCTTGAAGGTCGCGTACTTTATGAGAAGCTTCTTCATAATGGACTTATTGATATACCCTCGTTACGCAGATATTTAAGAAAATATGAAACTTTTTAGCTTGGGAGACACTATTTACGGAGAAAAGAAGCGCTCTGGATGCCATTGAAGAAGGTTGCGCATTGTGTGAGGAAATGCAATGCCGCGGAACTGTAGGTTTCGGCGGAAATCCAGATGAAAATGGGGAAACGACCTTGGACGCTTTGATCATGGACGGGTAAAATCATGCTCTCTCTCTCTCTCTCTCTCTCTATCCCTTGATCCCTAATTAGGATAATCGATTTGTTTTTTCATGTACTTTTGTAGGGTAACAATGGACGTGGGCGCGGTGGGCGGATTGAGGAATGTAAAGAATGCGATATCGGTCGCTCGGAAGGTTATGGAAAAAACGAGACATTCCTTGATCGGGGGAGAGCTCGCTGCCGACTTTGCGACCCAGATGGGCTTTAAAAGGGAAACGCTTCAAACTCAAAAGTCTCGGGATATGTGGCAGAAATGGAAGAACAATAACTGCCAGCCAAATTTTTGGGAGGTAATTATTACATTTGTCTGTTTACGTGGCAGACCACGTAGCAGGCGTCAGCTAGTGAATTACGAAAATAGTGATCACGCGATCGAGCCCGTCAATGGAATTGATTAATTACAGAACGTTAGCCCGAATCCATCGATGAGCTGCGGACCGTATAAGTCCGGCAATCGGACCAGCAAAGCAAAACGCAGCGCGTCAATGGTCGACGAGAACAACCACGACACGATTGGCGTTGTCGCCTTGGACGTTCAAGGTCGGGTCGCCGCGGGCGTTTCCACCAACGGGCAAAAGTACAAGATACCCGGACGAATCGGTGACTCGGCGGTAACCGGAGCGGGTGCATACGCCGACGGGGAGGTCGGGGCTGCCGCCGCCACTGGCGACGGTGACGTCATCATGCGCTTCTTACCCAGGTACTGCAGACTGACCGAGGCACTGGCTCTATTATTATTATTACTATTATTATTATTATTATTATTATTATTATTATTATTATTATTATTATTATTGTTGTTGTTGTTCGCTATTGACGCTTCCAGTTACCTCTCGGTCGAGCTGATGCGGCTCGGCGTCGCCCCGACGGCTGCGACGGAGACCGCGGTTCGTCGCATGGCCAAGTATTACCCCAAGTTCCGGGGTGCTGTGATAGCCCTCAATAAGAAAGGGGAGTTTGGGGCCGCCTGCCACGGCCTCGACAGCTTTCCCCATTACGTGTCGAACGCGAAGACAGGAGGTGCCAAGGAATTGAAAATACCTTGCGTCAATATCGAAACTGCTTAAACATTGTCGCTGCACAGAATTATCACGATATTTCAATGTCTTTTCAATTTTTAACGTAACATTTTCCCTTTCTCACCACCACCACCTATTGTTATTATTATCAATTTTTTTTTATTTTTTTTTTTTTATACAGCTACATTCAACGCAATTTATTTATGATTTAATATGATCCTTTCAAGTGTACAAGTTCGAGTGATTTATAGAATATAAAAATGCCCCAATAACGTAGATATTATTCAATTATCATTCAGCAAAATGTAGTTGATGAATCCTGTAATTATCTTTAACCTCATACTCTTAAACCAAAGACTGATTGTTAAACAATTGACAATTGGATACTTGCACGTAAAATGAATTTATAACATGTTTCATTTACGAACTGTTTTTTAATTTTATTCTCTGTTTTTTGTAATACAGTTAGCAACTTTAATAATAACGAAACGTTAATATTGTATTAAAATTACTTATTACGTTGTTGCGAGGATAAAATTTGCATATTAATAATTGGCTTTTCATGTATATTGTTGTAAAATTTTAATAAAGAACGTTATTTTACAATAAATTGAAAAATAAATTTGTTCAATATGGAACTATTTTATTCTCCGTCATCCATGAGTTCAAATCTATAAATACAATATTTTATAAGTAAACTATGTAACTAATTAAATTATGTATAATAATAATAAGGATTAGGGATTGACAAAAAGTCTAAAAACTTAGAAAAATACTTCAGTTTCGAATTTCATTTTTTTTTAATAATGAAAACTAAAAAATAAGTTTTTAAGCCATAATTGTTCATAATTTGCAAAAAATTTTATTTTAACAAAACATTTAAAAAATTAAATAAAATAATATAAATTTCGAATTTACGTATGTACGTAACATAAAACAACATATTATATAGATTTTCAAGCATATATATTTTTAATTTAAAAAAAGCAGTAACTAATAAAGCACTTTTATACATATATATATAATATAATTTATATAATAATAGAATCTTCTTACTTATATTAATTATCATACTTAAATTAAATTAAATATTAAATTTATGAATAAAATATTTTATAAACTTCTGTATAATTTTTGCTTTAAAAGATATAAATTATGTATAAAAACATTAATTACAATAAGAGAAGTTGTCTAAATAAAATTTCCTACTTTGTATAAACTTCTGCTGGAATTAATAATAGCGCACTTGTCATGACCAATCATAAGAATTTTCCTGCGCAAAATCCAAACCCATGTGTACACTCACACTAAGTCATATGTAAGCCTATGTCAAGTTGAGTTCAGTGTAGAATATTGTGTAGTGTTTTTTAACCTCAAATTGTGCCTCGTAATAAAGAAGGCTGTAGCTTTTATCGAATTGTTTATCAAATGTACGAAATTAATCAACAATAATAAAATTTATACATTTGAATTATTTTAATTGAAAATATTTTAAGCTTTTCAAGCATTTAAATCTATAAATAAAATTATACAAACAAATCATTGAGCTTAAAGATCTTGGAATTTACTACAATTATTTTCTTATTATTTAGATAAAATATCAAAATGCCTGAAGAGGAAGATATCAATGCCTCCTCTCGGATGACAAATGATGACTTTAGGAAACTGTTGATGACACCTAGAGCATCTGTACCACTAACAACACCAGCCTCTGTTCCTGGAACTGTTCGAGATGCCAGTGCCAAAACTGCACAGACTCCAGTTATTGGTGGAAGTAATAGGGCTGAATTAAGAAGAAAGAAAAAAAGTTTTTATGCCAAATTAAAAAAGCAGGAAGATGATAAAATGGCAGAGTTAGCAGAAAAATATAGAGATCGTGCGAGAGAGAGGAGAGACGGAACAAATCAAGATACAGTTGAAGATCCAATAACGAATGCTAGTGCATATCGAGCTGTTGCTCCAGATTTGAAATCTGGATTAGATGCCGCCGAACGTAGAAGACAAATGATTCAGCAATCTAAATTCTTGGGTGGTGACATGGAACATACTCACTTGGTGAAGGGTCTTGATTATGCATTGTTACAAAAGGTAATAATTCATAGATATTTTATATTTTATTCTATTATTTATTTTTTATTAATTTTGATTCATAATTGTGATTCTCTGACTGATCTGATTCTCAAACTAGGTAAGAAGTGAAATTGAAGCAAAGGAATATGAACAAGAACAAGAAATGGAAAAACTTGTAAAACCTAAAGAAAAAATAAAAGAAAAAAAAGAAACTGATAAAAAAGATGATGAATTGCAATTTAAAACAAAAATGGCTAGAAATATTTATAAAACAATTATGATTATGAAATCTAAGACCATTGAAAGAAATGAACTATTTACACCTGGCCGAATGGCATATGTTATTGAATTAGAAGATGAAAATGCAGAGGTTGACATACCTACAACATTAATTAGAAGTAAAGCTGATGTTCCTACAATCGATAACACACCTACCTTAACGACAAACGATATAGTTATCAACAAATTAGCGCAAATTTTGTCTTATCTAAGGCAAGGCAACAGACACGGCAAAAAGGGTAAAAAAAATAAAGACGGCCGAGCAAGGATAGAAGATTTTAATGAGATGGAAATTGCACCCCAGAGAACAATTCAAGATGATAGTATTTATGGTGAAATTGGTGACTATGTACCAACACTGACTAAATCAGATCCTAATCAACAAAAACCTAAAAAGAAGGAACCTTATTTTGACAAGCCTTTACCAGAGATTACAGATAAAGATAATGCACCTAGATTACCAGCTGTAGCTGCAATACAACCAACAGGTAAATATTTTTATTTAGCTTGCAAATGATGAAAATATATATTAGTGAAAATGATATTAAAAAAATATTCGCCATTCCCAGAGTATAATTATAAAAGATGTTTAATTATAAAAAAGGGTTAATCGTTCAATTATACATTGAACTAAAAATAATACAATAAATATAATTTTGATATTTATGTATTTTCGTATTTTTTTTTGTTTTAATACTTTTGATTTTAATTCTTTTTTTATTAGTATTTTGATAAGTAGTTTTAATTAGTATTCTTTAACATGTTTTTTACTATGTTAAAATATTTTATAATACTTACAGCAGCCGCTGTTGCAAAAGTAGCAGCAATTTCTGATGCGATGCAAAGAAAAGGTGCATTACTAGATAAATTAGCGGCAGAGCCGGAAGGATATGCTGAATGTTATCCTGGTTTAGATGAGATGCAAGATGCTATTGATGATTCGGATGACGAAGTTGATTACACAAAAATGGACTTGGGAAATAAAAAAGGACCTATTGGTCGTTGGGACTTTGATACTCCAGAGGAGTACAGTGAATATATGAATAATAAGGAGGCACTTCCGAAAGCTGCGTTCCAATATGGAGTAAAAATGGCTGATGGCAGAAGAACGAGAAAGTATAACAAAGAAAAAAATGAAAAGGCTGAATTGGACAGAGAATGGCAAAAAATTCAAAATATCATGAACAAGAGAAAACCTACGAGTAACGATGGAGTTCCAGAATTTAAAATTCCAAGATACTAAGCAATAGTGTAAATATTATAAATCAATTAGCATGAAATTCATATTAATTTCATATTTCTGGACCTTTTTTTACACACAGGCGCACGCACGCGCGCGCACACACTTATATATATACATATATATCTATACATATATATATATAAATATTTTAATATTTATAACGTAGATTGTAAGATTAAAATAAATTCTTTTAGAAAATTGTAAAAAAAAATTATTAATTTATTTGATTTTAAGAAATATTAATAATTAATTATTTAGTTTCAATGTATAAAAAATACTTTGGAACTCGAGTGCAACGCATCGATATAAATAATTAAGATGTTGATGTATACTTTAAGTCGATAATTAATATACTGTAAAATTACTACGTCTTGAAAGAATTATCTTAAAGGAGTAAAATTATGCCTTACAAGTATAATAATCCATGTATATTTTTAAATACTTTCAACCTTACAGATTGAAACAAATAATAAACAAAAGCCATGGTCGACTATATTAAATGCATGGCATTGTAAATATTTAATAATAAAAGATAAATAAGTAAGTTACAAGCCTTAAGTCATTTACAAAGCACCGTACTATGGTTTATTTACGCGTTTACTTTCACGTATGTGAAAAATAAACAATGCTTGCAATAGGAATCCAAGTGCGGCCAGGGGAGATGCTTTACCTTTTGATTGAAAGCTGACGTTAAGAATCGGAATTGGTTACGTTCGACGAATCCAAATCAAAATTTCTCCCGTAAATAGCAAAGGTCAATAGATCATCCCTTGGCTTCCGTAAATTCATATTATAAGTAAAAGTGTTGAAGTTATTCACGGATCCGAATGAGAAATCGGTTACATTGAGCGGCAGCATATTTTTAACGAAAGTAATCGGCATAAATATATTGTTCCGGTTATTGATGTTCTTCATTGTAATGCTTATGGACTCGAATGTCGCCGACGCGACGGAATGTACGTTTCGATCGAATAGCTTCCCACAGCCTTCCAAGTCATCGTTGATGCAGGAAATTATTCCACAAACGGTCACGCCGCCGTTAGCGAATCCAGAAAATGTTCGCGTCCCATTAAAGACGGCTGCTCGGTACCTAAAACACAATTTCGTATACCATTATTACCATTACGAATATCACGTGGCCAAATATGTTTTATTGATCAATGGTATCAGTGGTAGATCTTGAGGCTAACGAGAACGATTAAAAAGCTCTGCGTATAAGTTCATATGATGCCAATGCTTTGACATTACGAGGCCATTCGAATGATTAAAATTTTGAAAATATCTTCTACCTGTCTAATTATTACGTAACAAGTACTTGAACATGAGTTTTAGCCTTCGATCGATGCCAATATTATAATAAGTATCGCGCGTAAAGGTAGTATAATGAAATCTAAAGCTCAAAGCTCAAAGCTCCTCTCAAATTGTAAATTGTAAATATAATTCGTAAATATATGCGTCCGTAAACTTACCTATAAAAATTCACATCCTTTGTATTGTTACTTTCGTGCGATTGGATTTTTAATTCAAATTCGCAACACACGTTGCGATCGCATATAAATTTGGCATATGAACGGAATTTCGTATCAATTAATTCTGTAGTATACGAAGTGAGGTCATCTATAATGTGAAAATACTTTTCATATTCATCATCTTGCGTTGTACTGATTTCTGAGTTAGAAAAACTATAAACCTTAACGTTGTCGTTGTTAATATTCACCGGACGTTTGCCATTAATAACTTTTGGTACCTCCGATACGAAAAGATAATTAGATGCCTTATTTTCTAAAATAATTTTAACGTAACCACTTCGTCCAATGTATATTCCACTACCTAAAAAATATTTTTTACAATATACAATATCCCGTAACGATCACTTATATCCGTAGACATAAATACCGTCAGCGATCTACATTTATAAATTTATGTATCGAAACTTCAATTATTACGACAATCTAGCGATACATTTCTGTTTTACAAAATTTATACACAATTTGTCTACATAATTATACGTACATAAACCATGTATATTATAAAACTTTTGTAATGTTAATAAAATAATCAATTGTTATTATATAAAAGTCGTTTCAGGTCGTCTTTACTTATTTACGCGAACGAAGCGAAACGAAACAAGACACGGTTGGACTTTGCATGTAATACCGACGCGTTAAATACAAACAAAAAAACTTTTGAGATAACGTATTGAAATTTTTAAAAAGAAGCTAATGCTAATGTTTGTATATTAAGTTTTATACGATCCGGATCGTGATATTAATTAGTGATTTCTTGTCGAATAAATAATTAATTTCTTTAATACATTTATTATCGGTAGCAAGAATAATGTGGAATTATAATCGTCGCGTTATCATCTTGAATAAGCAATAAGAATATTTTAATAAGTACTTGTAAGTAATATAGTAGATAATATCTTTAATTGAAGAAATATTTAATGACGCTGAATGAGAACGCACGTGGTCAGTCCATTTAATTAAAGTGCAAATAAAATTATAAACGTATTTGAGCACTGGATTCATTTTCAAATGCAATTTGGAGTTAATAAAATTATCCAATGATGAATTCAGGCATAAATATCTTAATCGCAAGATTACTCGCCGAGTCTCACGAACTTGTAGCAGGAGCACGAGCAGGAGCACGAGCACGAGCACGAGCACGAGCACTCGTTATAAAAATCGAATTCACATCCAAATGTGCATTTAATATGTATAAATATTATTTACGGATTTACCTCCACTAGCAGTCCTCGGATTATTGTGCCCCGAAGCGAGGAGATTCACGTCATTTGCAAATGCCCAACCAGCTTGCAATTGAACAGAATATAAATACGGTAATTCGGAATACCAGTGGGCTGAAAATATAATATCCCTTACCCCTAGGTCGTGTACGAGATTCAGTGCGGGTGCCTTAAACATAATATCGAAGCAAACGATTTGGCCAAATGTCACGCCAAAATCAGTCTCGAAAGTCGACACGAGGGGCTCGGACGTTCTGTTCGTGTCGAGCTCTCCGAAGAGATTGTACTTCCTGTATCTGGCGATGACTTTGCCCCTTCTGTCGAATACGACATTGGTATTGTATACGAGGAGGCCATCGGCTGGGCAATTCGCCGCCCCATAGCAATCACATTTCTCGCGGTGATTTATCGTAATGTACACGTTATGCTTGAGTGCAGCGCACGATATACTTCTTAAAGACTGCGAACATGTAATAGCAGCGAAATGTAATACAAGCTCATGTTTAGTCTCGAAATCAGCGTACGATACCACACGATACAATGTATAATGTACTCGCGTTAAATCAATATTGGGCTAAAAAGACGTACGTGTGAATAATAATTTTCATTCGTGCAGGGAACGACGTCATCCTTTGGATCTGGTATATACGAAGCTGCTTCGCTTCGACGAATTGTTGAATTTCTCGAATTGGAAAGGGACAGGCTCGTTTCCGGAAATATTAATATATCCACAGACTGAAAATAACGTACTTTGTAACTTTATTCTTTGCGTTTACTTTTACTTTCCTTATTTTTTCGCTTATTTTTATCCATTTTTGTCTCGTGCTTACGATTAACATAATATCGGCATTGTTCTCGTCGGCGGTAAATAATAACGATAACTGAACTTTACATATTCTTGTAAAATTAAT
This sequence comes from Ceratosolen fusciceps, assembly GCA_018883505.1. Classification (NCBI taxonomy): domain Eukaryota; kingdom Metazoa; phylum Arthropoda; class Insecta; order Hymenoptera; family Agaonidae; genus Ceratosolen; species Ceratosolen fusciceps. The sequence goes on along the minus strand of RCIC01000003.1, from coordinate 10,564,393 downwards.
ACTTCTTCCGATCAAGTGAGCTCGAAACGACTTTTAAATGTCACCAAATATTTTATAACAAAGTGTTGCGATTCATAATTAAAATTTATCCAAAAGTTAAGTTCTCTTACTCTTTTCATTACGTTAATACAACTCGGATTATATGTGAAACAATTCTTTTTTACATTACAAAAAAAATTAAAATTAAAAGTTCCTCGTAAACACTTACGTATTCGGCGGCTTTCTCTATAATTTTAAGATAATTTTTCGTATTTAGATTCGTTATGCTTTCCCCATGACTGGAATCGTAAATTGGACTATATTCTACAACTGCAGCAATATAACTCGGCGATGATGGATCAGAATGCTTGATCAAATACAATTGCGATCAAAAATAATTAGTTGAAATAATCTTATTTTTATGCCATCGTAAAATTTAAATCTATATTTACCTGCAAGCTTAATAGTGGGCATAGGAGTAAAATTCCTAAATTCCATGGAACCTTCATGTTTCGTCCTCTTATTTCGTACTTTTATTCGAAATTTTCAAGTCTTTAAAAATATAAACAAATATTTAAGTGCATTGGATTGGATTGTACATCAATACTTCTACAATTTACCATTACTCTGAATTCTTTTCGTACTAAATTCTTTATTTATTCATTTTACTTATTGCAGAATTAAAGAAATGAGCAAGTCAACTGAAATTTACTTTTAATATATTATAACAATGATAGATTCGGCCAATTATATAATCATAACAGTATCCATCTATTAAAATAAAATTAAAAAAAAAAATAGCAGTAGAATTTTAGTGTACAATAATCAATCACGTGTAAATTGCGTGTCAATACATAGATAACAATTTAATTATAATTTATTCATACGATAATATAAATACGACAATATAAATTTTATCGAATAGGCTTTATTATTATTTACTTGTATAAATACGATTTAATCATGTATGAATTTTAAATATTTTAAATTACATAAAAAATATTAGTTTTTTACGCTTTTAATAGAGCAAATAATGTTTCCGACTAGTTATTGTTTACACATGTTTTAACGTTGTCTTTAAATAGCCTTTAAATTACAGCAACATTAATAGGGCATCGTATATCTTGACGGAAAAAAGAGAAAAAAAACTAAACTAATTATCAAACTAGATAACTTAGTGTGACGGCATTAAATAAGACTAGACACGTTCAGAAATTAATACACGAAGACGATAGAACTGAATTATAAAACTGAAAATATTATTAAAAATCGATATTTTTTTTTAAATATAAAGATATTAATATCGATGATCAAAATTGGAATATCAAAGAGCTTAAATAAACAAAAGTTATTACGAACTCAATGTTAATTTAAAATGTTATAGTTTTAATTGAATCCTTTTAAAGAGAAACAATATAAAAATAATTACAATTTTCAAAAATTTTATATTCTATCTTCTAATTTGCTTTTTTTACGTAATTAATGATAATGAATATAAAATGAATTTTAAAAACAAATAAATATAATTTAAAATAAAAATATTCTAAAGACATTTATTTCTGTCATCAAAATCAATTCACTTTACAAGCTTACCATTGATCACAGAATAAAATTTATATTAACGTTACCTCTCATTTTTATTTCATTACTCCACGTTAATCATTACAATATTGCTCTTTTCTTTGAAATTACGAAGAACGCATAAATCTTACTAACAAATCACGATTAAGCATGCAAAAAGTAACGACTAAATGCAAAAATAAATGATAATAATAACAATGACAGGAATACGTACTGACGGATGCGTGAGCTGGTCATTTTTCTATTTTTCTGCCTTCGCAAGCTAAATTAGAGAAAATAACCAAAAATACACTGCATTACTTATACTTTTTATCGAAGATTTCGAAATCGCTTGTCGAAACCTATAAATATTGTTACTTAGGCACCTTGTCCAACCTTTTATTCTCTTCTTTATACATAGTTGCTATGATCATAGCTCGGATCAAAAGATAATTAAATTGAGCGTGCGCAGTAACGTAAAATGGGACGGCATCGTGTCTCTAGTTGGTAGCTTTCGATCGGACATTCTTATCACACGGGCATACCATTGCAAGGCGTATGTACTCGATCCCGCTCTAATACGCGCGCACTACAATTCACACCGACAGGGAGAAAAAAAAACTGCATCCAAAAAATAAAAAGGAATTATAATAATACTTTGTTTAAAATAATTTTGCTTCACTTGATCCAGTTCTTGATTCATATATCAAAGATAAATCGAACGAAGCTTTTCGTGATATTAGATATGATCTCATGTTATTAAAATCGAGCGAAGAATATCATACGATAAATTTAATATACCCTTTTCGTGAATATCAATATGACAATATCATTTAAACTTGATAAAATGATTGAAAGCGGCTTGACCCTTTCTTCCTATTTCTTCTAAGACTATAGACTATTTATTTTCACCTTGAAAATAAATAATCTGTAACGATGATGATTATTCATTTAAATGATACTTTATAATTGAGTTCCGCGTCAAATAATTCCATTCATAAATATATCTGTCACTTTTGTCAAGTATCGTTAATATTAATGTTTAAAAAAAATTATATATATATATATAGAGTATAAATATAGAGTAGAATTTTTCATTATCATTTTAACGAAGCTTTTTAATACGAATCGATCAAGCTTATCAGATTTTGTTAAACAAAAAAAAAGTAAATAAATAAAAAATAAATAAATAAATAAATCAATAAAAGAAAAGAAGGAATAGTTTTAAAAACTTTAAACATTAAGTATTTGTTGGGGCCGTAAAATTAATTTTACTGTTAATTGTAAATTTATCTATAGGTTCAGGAAAGGGGTGGGGGATAAAGTTGCCGCTAATAAATGACACCTTGTTTTAAATATAGCGAATATGATTTATTTAATTTACCTAAATAGAGCATAAAAAACCTCCTTCTTTCGAGAAGGAGGAAAAAGCCCTTTACCTCTAATTTCGCCTAAGTGCATAAAAAACCTCCTTCTCTAAGGAAGGAGGAAAAAGCAGATAACGACCTAAATGTGCGCGACTGGCCAGACGCTTACGCTTATTAAACTAATACTTAGACTATCGCTCGCTGATTATACTTATGCGTCGCCACGAGAAGGATGGTCGAAAGGGTAAGGACCGGCCCAATCAGACCTGACCAGCAGCCCAGGTAATCCAAGGAGATGGGTGACCCGCTGAGACAATCCCAGTCAGACTTGGTCGTCAGACCCAGTACCGCCGCGACGATGGGTTACCAAGTAGGAAAGTCCCCGCTAGATTTGGTCGTCAGACCCAATACGTCCAAGCGGGGGCTGGCCCAGGTGACACGGTCCCATACAGACCCAGTCGGTTCCTCTCGATCGCAGTCTGATCCGGGATCAGATAGAAACAGTGCTGTACCTACACTCACGGTACTTTACGTCAGCCTCACTTTACCCGCTTATTATACGGATTATTAAAAGGGCTCGGCTATTCCAAAAAAGGGACGTACTAGACGCACTCTTCCAAATCTAACTAACAACTGAACTTCGCTCGCTACATTCCTTTTTACAGGCGTTTGACCTCTGCTCTCGGGTGGCTTAAAGAAAACTCCCTTGTTTATAGTAAGCTATCAGGTTACTCGTCGCCAAGAATTTTACTACTCTAATTGAAACTAATATTATTTACAGCTCAAACAAAAGGCAATCGTGATGGTCTCGAACAGTATTCGTATAGTGTAAAGAATAATAGAATGAAAAAATGTAATCAATATTGATTAGATGGGTGCTTTATTTGGTAAAAATTGATTTTTCTTACAATTTTTCATAATAATCAATAAACTCTTTGTAATAATAAATACCTAAATAGAAATTTATATTTGTCGTATCGGGAGAGTCCTTATTAAACATCCATATTCCTAAATAAATAGCGATCATTTCGCCATCGAGTAAAAGCGGAGCGCCACTGTCGAGCTGAAATATAAAACTATTTTAAAAAGCCGACTACTTAACGATATTTTTTAATAAATCCCTATTCTATTGAGAGCTCGGATTCTTATTTACGCGTCGGGACGGTACGGTGAACTTATTTTACCGACTTGAGAATGCGTTGTAAAGGCATAACGTGTAAAGGCTTGTCTATTAGCCGGAACTTATTTTACAAGTGATATGATATTTACCAGTCCTGATTGTACGTATGGTTTTCTGGAAGTGCATAGGAAATGCTTTGTAACGATGATACTTCTTTTTTTAAATTTCGTAGCCATCAAGGAGCATATTTCGTTGGATATTATGATCGTGTCCGTCTTCTTTTTCGACATGGACGACTCCTCGCAGTCCAGCTCACAAGGGGAGCATCCCACTAATACAACCTGTTTCTCGTACAATTGATAAGGTTTACTCGTTGACAGCTGCGTCGGCGTGACATACACCACATTAAAAGGCAACTAAAAGAAAATCTACCGTTTATTTTATTTTACGAAATCGCTTTAAAAATGCCTCGTTTGCGTTACACGCCTTTATGCGCGTTACGCTTTTAAAATTGCTTTACTCGTATTATGCCGATATCGTTGTCGTCGTGCGCTGAAGCCTTCTTTGCCATGTTTACATACTGGTCGTAGGCCACCCACCAAAGCGGAGTATGTGATTCTCCGCGCCTGACATCGTGAGATCCCGCCTGAACGAAAAAACCCTCTTTCGAGCTCAAATGCAAGCAGTTCGACGTTGTCAACAGATGCTGCTGCGTAAAAAATGTCCCAGTGCACAATATCACTAACGAATAGTCTGTTGTGTTTCTCAGTATACAGGCGACCGAAGAATATTCATCTTTACTTATAGGCTCCTTATCAAATTTAATCTGCGCCTTGCCATTCGTAAAGTAATACGTCTTATCTAAGAGGGGTCAGATCCTATTTAGATTCTGTTCGATTACCCTTACCTACACGAACCGTCACTGTCAATCACAAACTTACCAAATAACACGAGATGAACAAGAAGAAGCAAAATTATTTCCTTCATTTTGAAAGAATTCGTGTAATTTTTTTTATTCTTTTTATTCTTTTTATTTTTTTTTGTTTTTTGTTAAATATACCAACTATAAAAATTCATTGTATTCTGACAGAGTGGAAAAAATAAATAAAAGAAGAAGCATTAATTTAAAGGCATTAAAACATGTTTTGTGATGTATCTTATCATAGATCGTTAAACAGTTATTAAATTGTTGAAATATGAATAAATATTTTTTTTCTTTCTTTTTTTTTTTTTTTTTTATTAATATATACGAATACAATTTTTTTTTAAGGACCATGTAAAATTAAGTGATTTCAATTACTCTAGCCAATGATTACATATTTCATAAAAATTATTAGATTTTTTAAGTGCTTTTAAGCAGTCCATATCTTACCCGAATAATATTAAACTAATTAAACGGCAATATTAACGTATGTACACATCTACATATATATATATATATATTTATAATTACGTATATACAATACCTACGTAATTAAATAAAAAAACTTATTAAATACGTATTAAGGATGCAAGAGTTCGCTCACGATGTATAATCATTTTTGACAATAAGCATGTTTACTTACTTAAGTAAATGAAAATTTATATCGATAAAGCATACATAAATAATTAAATAGTAAAAGCGATTTAAATATATAGAATGGAATGGAGATATATAGAATATAGATAAAAAAATATGGAAGAATCATAGAAAATTATTCAGAGTTAATGAATTTTTCAACAAGATTTTGTAATCAAATTAGTAAATAGTAAATTATTTTTCATTATAAATCTCGAACTATAGTAATTTTATATTTTTACAAGATTGAAGGCAACCCATCGATTTATACGCATGCGTTTAATCAATACCTATTTAGGTATTGTATTATTATATTATATTATATTATTATTGAATATATATGATGATTAATATATCTTTACGATTTTTATTTTGAAATGAAATTAATAGAAATAGCTGAAGGTTTTCTTAACCGATTATGAATTTATGTTTTCTTTTATCACGAATTTATAATTTATCAGCGATAAATTAATGATTTAAGGAGTCGCTAAAAAATAAAATAAATTTTCGATTTCGTGTTGAGAAAAAAGCTAAGCTTTAATAAAAGTACTTTCGTACTAATACTCTTTTATTGAATCCATAAAATGTACTAAAGCAGTAAATTATATTTGATAAAGTATTCATAATCTAGGATGCTCAAGTGAAGGTTTTTTCTCTTTTCCATGTTTACTGATTGATCACGAGGGATTATTCCGGTATTGATTGCTATAAGTTCTCCATTAAGTAAAAGTGGACCTCCAAAGTCACCCTGAAATAAAAATCTGTCTTTAATATACTTGTATATTTTGTAATTAGCCACAAATTTATCGATGAAAATTTATGTATTAAAAGAATTTTAATACGTCGATCATTTAGTATACGAAAATGTCACAAAAAAAAAATAAAGTATCATATCGGCTCCGCGTATTCATATGGAATAGTAAAGTAAAGTCGTATTGAGTTAATGAAGTTAAGAATGTAGGTGAAATATTTGTATCAGAAAAGGATCCCCTGTAAATTATGAATGAAAATCTAGCCATTGGCGAAACAGCTAATGATTTACGTATTTAAATGAAGAAGAGTATATTACGTCGGCAAGAAGAACGTTCGGTTTGTTCGATGAGCACACGTAGTTTATTGGTACAGAATTCAGCTCCTTGTAATGCTTCAATATCCTGTAGGTGCAGACGTTACTTGGTATAACTTTCACCTTGGCGACCATTTTTATCTTTGACAATTCATGAAATCTTTCAAAATCGATCAAACCGCAGCCGAGCATCTTGGCACTGTTGTCGAGCAAGTTCTTCGGGCTCTTCTGCGAGACCGGGGCCGGTGTAATACCATTCGCAGCCGACGGCAACTAAATACAATTATAACACCTTACGTTAAAACGCCTACAGCATCGACCCGCTATGGCAATGTATGCAATACCTCGGTCTATTGAGTAGAGTAAACCGCTCTGGTAAGAAATTATTTATCCGCCTGAGATATTAATGAATTTACCTTTATGATACTGAGGTCGTTCTCGCTATGCTGCAACGCTATATTGTTAAGCTCGGCGAATTTCTGATACGTCTGCCACCATAGGGGAGTGTAGGTGCGGCCTTGATCTAGGTCGTGTGAGCCAGCGTTGACAACGAAACCGTGCACCCCGGAACTCTCTACGCAGTGTGCCGTCGACAAAAGGTGGCTCGTCGAGATAAATGTCGCCGTGCAAAAGGGCGTTTCCTCTATCGAGTACGCGGATGACTTTTTAATTAGGCAGGCGACATAGCTGTGCTCGTTCTTCGCCACCGGCTTCGTATTCTTCGCACCAATTATCCCATTTACGCTTAAGGAATTATAATGAACTGCGGAAGATGAAAGAATAACGCTGCATTCTCCGCCCGATTTATTTATAATCAAATAAGACCTTATTTATTACTTACTGGCAATTAAAATATCAAGCAAGTAGAGGAGTATTTTCCTTGGCTGCATTCTCTCTCTCTCTCTCTCTCTCTCTCTCTCTCTCTGTAAAACTTAATAAAACTAATGCGCTTTCTTAAATATTGTTATTGTTATTATAATGAATTACTGAATATTGTTGATATTTTTACTGAGGAATACTGTAAAAATTATCGACTTCATAAAAAATTCTAATAAACTCGTCAAGCTCGTAATTTCACGGAGTTTCACGTAATTTGCAGCGCAACAAGAAAATACATACGTTTATTATAATTATAATAATAATAATAAATAAGCACGCACTCGTTATGCTGTGTTCAATAAAGGAATAACATTTTCTAGCGCTCAATCGTGCCCGGCATTTAATTTATACTTACAAGCGCGTATTTTTGTACAGCGAGGGTGATATTGTATATATTTACGTAAAAGTTTTATAAACGTTTCTAAATTAACATAATAATCCGATATTAAAAAAAAAAAAACAATTTTTTAAATTACTCGAAGAAGCGCGTATTATTGTAAAGGCTAATTATAAGAGTAAGGTCTGCTTGATATGACTTGGCAGTCCAAGAGGCAGGATTAGAAGACGAAAAGTAATTGTGTACATATAAAGAAATATCGAAGTTCATTAAAACTAGAGCCCATCGGACTAACTGCGGGGAAAGCAATAAAGACGAATACTGTATCGCCATTTTTCCAATTCACTTCACAGTGAATTGGCCATCCACTCAATATAAGAATCGAGAAATTGAACAAGCATAGAGCACACGCTGTTAAGGCTCGTCATTTTCAATTCTTATTGAAATTTTACCTTGGAGTCACAAATCTTTTTCAAGAAATTCCTGCACGCGTCAGTAATAAACGACTATTTTAACCCCCGGGTGAAAAGTGTTTTGTTTTCTTATTATTTTCTTCATATGTGCACGTCATTGCGCGCCATCCGTGACGTGTCTCGTGCGCATCCCGAACGAGAGGAAGGAAGGAAGAAACTGTATAAACGACAACAAAAAAATAACGTCCTACGAAATTTCTCGAAATCGACGAAAATGTATGTGCAAATTAATTATCTTTAATATGTAAATTAAAGTAAAAGCAACAATTTAAAGCCCCATCTGGTATTTTGTAATATCGACTCCGCCCCCACCCATTGAGAGGCAAATCTTAGGCTAAAAAATAAATAAATGTAATTGACGTATTTCCTTCTTACCAGTGAAGGAGATTTTTTTTTTATCCTTGTGGCGCTTAGTAATTGATGAGTAAATAAACAATAATTATTCAAGTAAATTAGACACCTACGAGTTTTAATGTCCTTCCTCCTATCCTATAAAATAATGTAAGAACTCAAGACTAAAGTAACGTAGCGAACAAATGCCACAATACTATTTGGGATTTTTGAACTTGTCTAATCAGTTTTTATTAAATTGAACGTTAATTATTCTACTTTCCACCCCCCTCCACCCTCGAAAAAACACAACGTACATGTAATATAGGAAAAAGACCCAGTGAGATAATTTTACTATCCTATTCTTAATAACAGAGTAAAATAGTACAACAGTAATAAAATAGATGTAAATTTCAGTAAATAGGTGTAAATAATATTCAATGTTAGATAAAGAAAATCTGAAAGAAAATCTAGCGGAATTAAAATTGGATTTATGCTTAATCCTTTAAAAAATTGTAAAAAAGGTCTGGCATCTTAAACCATTGGAGTTGTTGATGATCGGTAATTATCATTACCATTATTGCCATAAATGTAATCTTTAAATGGCCTTGCACAATGAATAAGCTTCATAAGATAGTTCAGGTGGTCTGAGTACTCGAGAGTTGCAGGCGATTACCAAGTCCTTTCCAATATCTCCTTTTTTAAATCACTCGTCCGTTGTTAAACGGCTTTGAGAAGTCCGGATACATTTTTTACAAGAATCGAGTCTTGGATTTGGCAATTTTTGAAAAACCTTTGATCGATCTCCTATAATACCAAAATCATACCAATACTTGGCGATTCCGTTAAACGTCTTTAGAGCCGAATAACGTGTCCCAAGTAACAAACATACTTTAATGCGCAAGGATTCACACTTTTTAAAATTTAATTTTAAATTTCTTTGTCTAGTCGTTGCACGAGAAGAGCCATTTTCTCCTCTCAGTTCGTACGGAGAATTTTCAATGCTGCTTACATGCATCTATAAACGAGTATAATATCTTTGTTTGAAGGACTTCGAGCGTGTCATCCATGAAGCTTTGGAATGCGTCGCGGGAGCGTTGGGTAAGCCAAATGTCATACGAACGAATTCGTAATGGGCAAAGGACTGTCACGTCGGTCATTGCTTTAAAAATAACCGATCGTATTCGCAAAACTTCTTCACCGAGGAAAGTATTGCCGTGCTCTTATGAAGCCTGAGTCTTACCTCGGGATCTCGGGGCGAGCGATCTCTATTTAAATGCGCGAGGTGGCACGTGCAAATGGAAATACATAGATTGATGAAATTCTAATTCGTAGATTATTCTCACTCACCTTTTACAAGACCTTATTATAGCCGCTCGTCGACTGCTAGATCTCCTTCTTCTTTCGCCACCTCGTATTGATCGCATGCGCGGTTTACGCGAATAATTTGGTTTTTATCCGTTGGGTCGCATAGAATGACTTTAACACCAAACGCTCACCAGGTTTATCAACTAGGCAGTTGTAAAATAATTAAGTACTTTTACCGTAAACCGATAGTGAGGAGTGATCGCACGGGCAAAGAGCATCTTTCCTCGATTGTTTATGATTTTTATAACTTATGGGTAATCTATCTATTTTTGAGAAGGGGTTTTGAAAATGTCTTTGAAAGGGATATTACGCATAAAAGTTATCAGTTAGGTTAATCCGTTTAATCGGCGCTGCTTACAAATACAGTATCACTAATCCTTACGTGAAAATTTATTTGTTTAGTACAATTATTACTTTAGTCTAATGTTAATTTATAATAATTTTATCTTTTTGAAATCTTTTTTTTCGACATAATATTTTTCTTAATTTTGATTAATATCTCCGTTATTATTTTACATAGATTAATGTTTAGTCAATTTTAGTAAGTATATTTCTAAGGTCCATTTCTTTATTTCATTCATGATATTGTTTATTCGTAACGACAGCTAATAAATCCAAATTCAAGTCTGTACTTAAAAATAAATTTTTCCATATTCTTTTTATTTTTCCTTATTTAATTTACTTATAGAATATTTATATCAAAAATTTCTTAGATCTTTTGTTCTTTATGATTATCGGATAGCTTAGGAATGACGCCTTGAGGCTTAGTTTTCCCGGCGTATTAATCGAAGAGGAAGGCGAAGTTGAGATCCAACATCAATCTCAAAAGGTTTTGAGAGAATAGAATTTTTCCGTTTATGTGAAACAATGGTGAGGTAACGCGTATTTCTTTAGCAGTTAACATGACTTTTAATGATATTATTTCGTTATAATAAAGGTCGCCTTATTGTTATACTCTTTTAAATAATGTCATTACGGCGGTTACTCTAATGATAATATTTATACGTAAATAATTAGATAACTTATTTCTTTTGATAATTTTTGTGTTCTTGAATAGTTTGGGCATTGGTATAGGAAAGTGTATCCAATGCATGTAACTTGGGAATGTTTCGGCTACGATAACGATCACGTCTAGCGGCTCCCTTTCCTATCATCACATGTATAAACTATTACGTGGACAGCTGCGTCATATGAGGGCGACGTAACAGGGCGTTGGTGTTGAAAAGGCAGTTTGCGGCGCATCCGTCGGATCCATTAGTATTTCATGAAATACGGTGAAATACAGAGGCTGATACGACTACCGTATAATATCGGTATACTGCTATAGCGTCGATAATATAGGATATTGCCGGTAAAGTGGTAAGCATCGTTTATTGTTATTTCATTCGGTTTGCAAATAACTGATACTACCCTGTACGTTTTTACTATACTCGAATCGGGCTTTTTCTGCACGATTGCACTCTGATTCTGAGGGTCATATATCGTCCCTTCGTCTAGAAGCTTGTTGACTTGTTGATTTATGCCCCCCCCCCTTGAGTGAAAAAGGGGAAGTGATATTGTCTGACATTAATAGGTATATCTGACGTGGTAACGATACCGTGGGTGACATTGGCCTTCTAATACAACTCGAATACCAATACAATCCGAATATCTGTTGACCAAGGAAATAATTCTCGATCTTTCATTTTTATTCAAATGCTCTAGCCTTAATTATTCAATTAATGAAGCCGGGTATGCTTGTACATTAAATATCTTAGCGGTGTGAACAATAAAAGTTTTTTCAAGCTTATATGTTTCTATTGCTTCATCTGTAGTACAAGTCGTTAAAGACTTCCTTTTCAAGGACACGTTCAAGAAGATGTTTGTGATTCAATATTCGGATTCTCAAATATGGTTGTCAAGAAATACTTAGTAATACTTTCTTCTTCATTATTTTGGGACTCGGAGTTATTTTAATTCTCAATTTCTGATAACAAGTTCTCTAATGTTTCATACGCAGGATCTACTGCCTTTCTGGACGTTGAGCAGATCTCTGATTCTAGTTCGAAAGAGCAGTGTTGCACTTCCATTTTCTTTCGTTCGACTATTGATGGTTCGGACCGGTTGGTTATCATTTCTTCTGATACAATCACGGTACGATTTATTTTTGGAATACTGGAAAGTAGCGTCGCTGAAGATTTGTCTATTATATTTCATTGGTATTGTTTGTCCGTCGATGTCGAGATTTAGCTGGACTTGTAGAGACTCTTGAGCAGAGAATGTTTTTATGCGATTAATTTCGCGAGTTTGTCTGTTTGCAAGCGAAATCGAAGCGTTAATTTGTTCATTTAATTGTCCGATAGGATTATTGTAGCTGCAGCTGAGCTAAAGTCTTCAATATTTATCGGAATCGTTTACCAACAGGTGGGAATAAAAAAAAATTAAATATAAAATAATAAAGAAGGAAAAAAGTTTTATTTTTGTTCGACAAGTACGACAATTTGTTTGAATGTGTAGGCGAAATTCAGAAAGAGAAAAAACGAGGCGAATCAAACAACAACAAAATCTTTTCGATAAACAAGATAAAACTTATTTTATTATTTTCTTGTCTTTAACTATTTGAAAAAGAACGGACGAAAAAAGTAATTCATAACGTGTAATTCATAATGATTTTATATATTTTTTTTCCTATTCGAGAGAGTAAAAGAAAAGAAGAGAAAGGCAAGATTTCTTACCTCTATTTTCCTTCTTGTACATTCATTTTTCATATTTTTTAATTTTATATATACATTTTTGTTCTCTTCGGCAGTTAAAAAAAAAAACATTTTTTGTTAAAAAATTTGGTTCCGTTTTTTTATTTAAAACTCTTTGCTCTAAATAATATTTTGATCAAATAATTTTTAATATTAGAATTAAAATCTTTTCATTTTCCTAACCAATCTCGTTTAAGAAGAAAGGGTGGATTTAGAATTGATTTTCATGATTTAGGCTTTTATTTTAACAATATCAGAACAGTCAATCTGGCAAAAATAAAATTTTCTGTTAATACATAAGTTTATAGAATAAATTTCTAGATTTAGAAATATTTGATTTAATTATCACGACATAGAAATAGGATAATTAAGTAAATTTAATGCATTTTTTCATTCATTTACCACTTCAGTTTAACAATAAATTTCAAATTTAGCGTTTTCTTCTACTTAGAAATTTTTTATTAAGAAATAGAAATATGCACTCGAAAAAAAATTTTTCTCTATAAAAATAGAATAATTAAATTGATTAAAAAGAAAAAAAGTTTCTACTAGAAAAACAATTTTTCCTTAGATTTAGTAAACTTTCTTCCTTAAACTCAATTAATAAAGAGTAATGTCTCCCTTTTTTTCTTTAACTTGACAATAATTTTCTAATTCTTATTTGATAAGTATTTCCGGGCCTTTAAAAATCATAGAGGTAATAGATTCGGACTCATTTATATAATTTTTCAGTTTCGGATAAAGAAACTTGTTTATATAAATAATAAAAAAATAATAATAAAAATAATAATAATAACAATAATAATAATAATAATAATAATTATGTTTCGATTATTGTATGTGTTAACCCTGACTCTAAGCGTTGCTCGTGCGTTGATTGGATACGTTTGTAGCTCCCGAGTGATCCCGAGCCTCACCACCGTATCACTCACCACAAGTAGTAGAAGAACGTCAGATTCCCAAAGATGCGGTTAAGGTCGACAAAAATTTCATCCAACTGCTACAACTGAACGACTTCCACGGAACAACCGTTATTGAATGTAATATCGAAATTCAGAGACAAGAATTTATAATGGCGGTCTGCTAAAATGGGAGCATCGCATCTTTTTCAGAAAGAAAGCGAAAAAAAATTATGAATAATATCGGTTTACACAAGGTGTGCAAACCAATTTAACAAAACATTCAGTTGTAATGTAAGTAAATGAAGATGATAGAAGAACTTTATATCTCCCACCACTGACGGTAAAAGTCTGTGAGTTTTCTTGCATTTTTAAATTCTTTAAATTTGGCATATTGTTTATTCAAAACAATCGATTGAGTCGTCATTTTAAAGATCAATATGGATTTCGCTGGTTTCCACGCTTCCCGAGCCTCTCACGATCCCTAGGAAGCGTGATTTCCTTATCACATTTTGCAAATTTAATACATAAAACATTTCGCCGATAAAACGATTCTTGTGTAATATCATATATATCATTATAATCACTCGGGTTACAGTAAATTCTTACGCAACAAATACAATACGTCATTATAATTTCAATGTGCTTCTAAAAATAAAGGTTGTTTTTAAAGAATTTCTATATAAATATGACAATTCAATAATTTTCTTTTGTATAAAAGCCTATATTTGTCTAAACGTTTTTATTCTTTCTATAGAAATTACGATACGATTGTATGATTATAAGATATATAAAATTAATTTTTAGTAAATATAGCTCGTGCTGCTATATCTTTTATCTTAATGAACTCTAAAAATTCATATATTCATTAAGATTTATTGGCAAGTATTCGTTTCAATGTATTTGCTCATTACCGTTCGTCTGACAATTTCCAGATTAGCATCCATCATTTTTTTTATTAGAATTTTATTAGAATTACATTTGATCAAAATAATTCGTTTTCTCGACGAAACAAACGTCTTTATTTTTACTCAATCAGAATATTTTGAAATTAAGCTCGAATATTATATTCAAGAAGGACCTGTAAATAAATTTGACAAAATTAAAATATAATATTCTTATTTTAAATTATTGTACAATGACATTTAAACGCGAAACCTGTTGAAGGTCTGCTCTTTGAATAGTAAATTCAAACTTCGAATGGGGCTAATCTGCTCGTCAGCAGGACGGTTCCCATAAAAGTTCACGTATGGGGGACCTCAAAGGCAGGTCACATAGTAGAAAATCGTAGGAGAAAAAAGTAGTCTCGTTTAAAGAATACGAAAGAAAACGTCCTTCTCGAACTTCGGAGCGTTAATTAAGGAATGGAGAGGGACGTGAAAGAGCTCTCACGTCAACTCCACGGGGGTAGAAATTGGGCTTCTCCTGTTGGCCGATTCAGCGAAGTGGACAGGGAGTAACTTCGTCGCGGCTAGGTCTGATCTTCAAGTCGTTGATGACAGGCACCCGCACATAAGGATCGGCCACCCCCAGACGTCCGAATTGTATGGAATTGTATGGAACGCACCGGTGCCACGGCGAGAGTTACCAAAGCCCAGCTGCCAGTAAGGTAACTTTAAAATCATCTGCAAGAGTTCGGGGTCGCGAAACCGTATCGGTTAATACAATAATTTAGCCAAATATTGTAAATTTGTCGGTGTAGTTGGCTTTTTTCTTTCTTCCCAGTGAAGGAGATTTTTTTCTAAAGTAACGTAGCGAACAAATGCCACAATACTATTTGGGATTTTTGAACTTGTCTAATCAGTTTTTATTAAATTGAACGTTAATTATTCTACTTTCCATCCCCCCCCCCAACAACGTACATGTAATGTAAACAAAACATTAATAAAATAGATGTAAATTTCAGAATTGAAAATAATATCTGTTAATGGAGCAGTATTAAAGTTGGATTTACGGTTAATATATAAATTCTGGCAGAATCATGTATAAACATCGTGTTTTATTATGTTTTTATTTTTATATTGGCTACATATCGATCGGTAATACTAGAAATAAGCAATATTAATACCATCAAAAATTTTGATTCGTACTATCAGTACAGACCCCTGTGTGATATGCAACTGAAAAACACGACTGTATGAATAATTGCCTTCGTTCGTTTGGCTGAATCGCTGGACTTACATGTCTTATCTATTAGATCGATGGCGTCACGAAATATACTTTATAATGAAATTACGATAAGACATATTATTTTAATTTTATAATATAAAGATCTTAAAATATTTTTAAAATCAAGTATCCTTAAATGAGTGAAAATTATTAGAACATATGTAGATGATATAAAATTAATATATCAAATTGACACAAGTTGAAAAATTTATTAATACTCACCAGCATTATGTATATAATAATAGTTAAATCTGTCTCGTACAGGTTTTATGTATTTAGTTTGCACAATTTTTAATTTTGACATTAATAGAACGAAATTAAAAAGTAATATTTAATATCATAAGATAAATATTTAATTTTAGCTTATATTTATAAACTTAAATTTTGAGACGATTTATATCATTAATTCATTTTTGATTAATTTATTAAATAACAAATATTACCATGAACAATTTCGCTTAATCTATTTAATTTTTTCTTAATAAGTTTTGAAAAAAGTGTTACTGGTTTAAAAATTTATATGCATACGTAAAGTGATAAATATATCAGTTTGGACATCTACTTGACTTCTTTACAAATAAGCAATTTAATGATTGTTTAAAAATTAAAATATAGTAAACCATTATCTGTCTCTTATCACGAGTCGGTAGGATTTTTTTATTTATAATAAATAAATAAAAAGTTATTTCACATGTTTCCCCTTCCCTCCCTCCCCTATAATTATATGTAAAGTTCCTCTAAATACTTTCATCCGTATGATTACGACACGGGTAATCGCTTAAATATGTATGTTTATATTAATATCGAGACTGATATTAAAAGTACCTTTATCGGCAGCTCGCGTCAATGAAAATGATTTATTTATAATGCCATTAATATTTTATTAAGCATGAATAGTTATTGATAATTATTAACGTTTTATCGATTACTTGGGCAAACAAATCTCTGCATGTAATCTAAAAATAATTCCATTCTTTTCATTTGTCGCTAATCATAAGTCAGAATGTGATTTTCTTTGTATATTGAGAATAGTTAAAAAAAGTTCTCCGCGAGCCGTGAATAATGCGATTAAGTAAATGCGCGACTACTTGAAGATTGACCAACTGTATTGACCGACGTAAGATCATTCGTTATTCGTGCACTCTAAGGGCGAAGGGCCGAGTTTCAGTTTTTCGCCTGTACTTCCGGCTCGGAGCCGATGATTAAGATAATTACTCAAGCATCGTTAGTAAACGAAAGCGAAACGCTGACAAAAGTCCTTATCTTATTTCCGCTTAATTTAGCACTTAATGTCATGAGAATAACTTTGAAAGTCGTAGTTTCTGCTTTTATCTACGCATATTTATTGTAACAATGTAAGAGGTAAATTCAATTCCGATCGTAAGTAAATATTTAAAAATCAATCATTATTATAAAATAATGTCGCTCGCGACTAGGCAAAGTATTTCTATATCAAGTACTCCATAATAGAGGTTTTATAAAAATTTTGTTAACTGTCGCTTAACTTATCCCGAATAAAGTAAAATGAAGTTTGAAAGAGTACTGTATTTCTGTGTACTCGTGACTATCCGTAAGTTGTTGAAAGCATTATAAGTATGAATTTTAATAATAAATCAAGCGTCGGTATTATATTCACATTACGGGATGTCGAATTGTCAAAAGCTTTAAAAACGATGTACTTTGCCTGTGACGCATTAAAGAGTAATTAATTACGCGGCAGTAGAAATTGCCGGAGCTATTGAAGTAATATGAAAATGTTATTGATTTCCGTAGCCGTGTCTGGAAAAATATCGAGGATTCTCGGCGGGAGGGACGCGAGCATAATTGAACATCCGTATCAAGTGGCGATCACGATAGAGGACACGGACGCGTACAATTGTGGGGGCGCCATTATCACAAACGAACACGTTATTACCGCGGCCCATTGCGTCTACAACTATTTGCACTTACAATTGAAGATCATAGCTGGCACGTCGAGCTTGGACAATCCTTCTGCGACAATATACAGAGCCCGTCGCGTCAATGTTCACCCCTACTTCACCGGGGTAGCTTCGGAACACGTAGTCGCTGCGCACGATATCGCCATCATCAGGGTAAGTCGAGCTCAAAGCTCTTAGAATGTAATTGCCGCTTCAATTCAATCAATTTTATATGATTTATCTATCAAATAGCTCGAGGAAAGTATAATATTTGATGAGTACCGAAACAAAATTGATCTACCTAGTTTACGCTCTCGTCCTGGCGACGCTGCTATCATTAGTGGCTGGGGATCGACCACTTACCCCGGTAACAGTATAGCCAGTACATTGCAGAAGGCGGCTGTCAGGATTATTAGTAATAATGAATGTGCAATGCATTATCAATTTCCCATTCGTGACGATCAAATGTGTACACTCGACAATGCCGGAATTGGCATATGTCACGTAAGTACATGTCTTTTGCTATTAAACTCACTTCTCTCCTTATTAATCATTGAAGACCTCATGAAGTACCTAATGAAAATGATAGCTTTCTAGGTTTACCAACTGCTCAATTTCAATCCTATTTATTTATCAATGGTTAAGTCGGAAATATATATATATATACATCGACTATAGAAATCTTGTAAAAAATTTACCACGTGTATATGTTTCAGGGTGATAGCGGGGGCCCAGTAGTCAGACATGGTAAGCTGATTGGCATCATGTCGTTCAATGTTCCATGCAGTCGCTCTACACCGGACGTACACACCAACGTTTATTTGCACCTCAATTACATTAAATCCGTCATAGAATCCTGAATTACGAATTATTACGAATTATTACGAGTATTCGAGTGGTGTACGTATAACAACGTAAATAACGTTGTGTAGACGTAGGTATTCACGTAAACCTGTGCACCTATAACATTCGATATTTTTTTATTGTTTATAAAAGATCATTTAAAATTATAAGCGTTCGATCGACTTGCAGCTAATGCAAAAGCTCTTAGGGTGAGAAAAGCGATAAAGATTGTAACTATCGAGACGATGCGTTAACATTATAATATAAAACGTCTTTTATAAAAAAATAAATAAATATCTGAAGCTTAAATGTTGAAGAATGTGCGACGGAGATGAGGTTAATTGGTAACTTAACAAATACGTGGCCATTGAATCGGGCCGACAATGAATCCTGAAGGGATAACGATGGATGGACTTTGCTGGTCGTTGAGAAAAAACCGGGATTTCCATTCCTAGATCCCTAGAAGAGGTCCATCCCTATGACGATGTCGCAGACGAGGTTGTCCAGTACCGACATCGTTCCTTTTATTTCGCGGTCGCGGTGATGCTGAGGGGATTGGATATTGTCGGTCGTTTCTCCACCCTTGTCTGTCTGACCGGGCGGCTACGACGGAACCGCTGTTTGTTGAAGCGACGACCTCGCTGAATCGGCTCCATGAAGTGGCTCCTTACCACGGAATAGGGGGCCGGTCGCGGCATTTTGTTCTTAAGTGGTCGGGCTGTTGTGACATTAGGATAGAAGACCCGATTGATTCGGCAAAAGCTGGATCTCCTCGTCTCGGAGGATTAGGCCCGACACTCCCCTGACCTCCCCGAGTGAGACCAGTAAACGATACATCGACTTCATAGAATAATAGGCCTGATCGAGGCTAACGTATCCTCTTCTCATCCCCCTTGCTGCATTTGAGACATTCGATCGAAGAGCAGATCCTTATCATAAATCCGCGCGTACAACCCTTCGGACTCCAGGGGACAACTAGTAGACCAGGGTAGGGCAATATTCGCTATAAAATGTACTCTGGTAAAAACAGTTTATTTAAATAAAATATAATATTGTAAAATAAATCATTGGCAACGCTGCATCTGCAAACTAAACCGAATGTAAATTTTACTTATTTAGAAGTAAAGCACATTTTCAAAGTACCTACAAGGCACATTATATTAATTGCATGTTAAATCAAAGAAAAGAAAATTTTTTACATTATTTATCTAATATTAATGGAATATAAACGGAAATATACAACAAAATGTTATGGTTTTAGTGTGTACGTCAGTTAAAAATTATTTTGAAAAATCTTATGGACCAAACAATAAAATAAACACATAAATAAAAACTGAAAGGTAAATACTGTATCAAAAAATTTGTTTTTTTTTTTATTTTAAACGTATTAGGGAATAATTCCTAGAAATAATTTCAGAAACTTCATTTAGCAATTATTCCAAACTTATGATAAATCTCCAAATATGATGAGAGCCGCGTCTAAATTTAGAAGGGATGACATATTGAAGATATCGAATTAAAAACTACACGTTTAGATTAGACCAAGAAAAGGATAAATTAAATAACTTGTTATAATTTAAAGCACCCACCGTACACGGCACACGTGACTTCACTCGTATCTTCACTCGAAGTCTGAAGATAGTTGAATAATGAATAATATATCATGTAAATTATATAATATATTCAAAATTTTACATTTCTAAAACTGTATAAACGTCATTACTTTGTATTTACAACGAATGTTCGAGTATAAAAACTACTGTGTATATACTATATGAAATATAAGTGTATTTAATTTTTATAAATCACATGGTAAAAAATTGTGATTGAATTAATTAATCCCTATTTATATACATATTTAATAAACTTTTAAATATAATTACAGACGATGACTTCATTAATTTAACATCGTACCTATAAGTAATACGTGAATCATAATAAAGAGCACAAGACTTTCGATTCAAATTTGTAATGCAGGAAATACATTTGAAAATTGCGCTAGCCAACAGAAAAAAATTTTAATTGTATTAAAATGTGATTTACTAATTAAAAAATATAAAGTTCCTAAAAAATTGTATGGTCTACTAAAATAATGGTAATCTTCTCTATATGAACAAGTATAAGCTTTGAATATTATAATTACATGTATGTGTTGAATAACGTTGAAATATTTTTACTAAAGTGAAATAAAGTGAAATTTATTGATCTATATTTAAAAAAATCAATTATCTCTTGTATCTAAATAGAATCGATAACGTATAAATAAATAAAAAAAGTAAATAAATAAAGTAATTTCAGAACACTATTCGTCAATATGTTTTACTTTAAAAAGTCGTAGGTTTAAGAAAGGATTTACTAGATCGTTAAAATAAAATCAATGTTCGAGAATAAGAAAATGAATTTTTTATTTCATAATTTGAATAAGTGATCGAAATCTTTGCCATTCTGTTGAATTCAATTTAATTTTTTTTAATTCATTAAATCATTGAGTCTTTTAATATTTTACGAAATTCAAATAAAAATTTTTATCAATTAAAAATAAATATGTTATTCTAACGCAATATTGTAATCGTTAAAAAGTATAATTGTTTAATCTAAATTTTTATTAAGGAGTATTTTTAAAATATTTTTAATATTTTTACATTTAAAATACTTTCCGTCTTAATATCTACAAATCGCAAGTCTACATTTATATAAACCAATTCTGAGATAAAATTATTTATAATAAAACTTCTGGAATAATTTATTAATTTTATTTATGATTGCAATTTGTCTCCGTTGCCGTGAAAAATTGCTAAATATTGATTTATTTAAATCGACGAGTATTTTTTACATATTAAATTTATATTGTTGAAAATAATTATAAAAATTGCATCATCGGTATGCGTGCATTGCCCTGGAACCTGAATTCGCCAATATATATTGACATTTTCTGTACGAAAGATAATTCTTATGAATACTAAATATTACTGAATTCATTAAATTTATTAAGCTTCTGGAATCGTCATTCAAAACTGGTCATTGTAAAAAAGAATTATAATAAAAAATTATGTAAATACTATGGAGGAGAGTAAAAAGTACGATGTAAATAAAAATTCATTTTAATTGCCTGAAATATGGGAAATTAATTGAAATTATAAATCAGTACATATTTATTACTACAAAAACAGATTATTTCATTTTCAAAAATAAATTTTTATAGACTAGAAAAAACTAATATTGTGACTCTAAAGGACATAAATCATATAAATATTCTTCTGTGACATTATCTAAATCTTCAGGATATAAAATGGAGCGAACGTAACTCTTTAGAGAGTTTTCATAGTGACTTAGAACTTAATTAACGTTATCTGTTTCAAAACTCTAAGAAATTATACATAAGTTTTTTATAAAAAAAACTTGTTTGTATCAGGCAGCTTTAAAAATTTGATAATAAAGTTATTCATGGGTGAATATAAGAGCTATCAACGTTGAATATATTAGCTTATACTATTCTTTTAAGGCTTATTCCATTATTTTAAATAATAAATTATTAATCTCGTGCATAAATTTTGAATGTACTTTGACAATAAATTATATTTCAGTTTTATACATACATACACACACACACACACACACATATATATATATATATATATAATTTAGAAACAGTGAAATACTTAGTGAGTTTTAATTTGGAAAAATATTAATTCTGTATTTGTCATTCATAAGTATTATTTAATTTTTACACGTTGAAACGCATGTAATTGCTTTACTTACATAATTATTTAAACTTTTTTCCTCACAAAACCAAAACTTTAGAATGATTTCCATTTTTATTCGTATAATATCAAACTATTTTTTCCTCACTTATACTTTATAAATAAAAAAAAGACATTGTATATTTTATTACATGTTCGATATTTATACGTCAATTTATAGCTAAATATCATTTCAATCATATGTTTACTTTACCTTTTCAATAATGTACACTTATTTAAAATTTTTAAGTATACTTTTTATCTAGTATTATTTACACTTATTTCTCCTTGTAAAAAGATTAAAAGATTTATGAAAATGTGATACAATGTCGAACGTAATATTCTTTTTTATTTAAAAAAAATTTATTTACGGATATATACTTAATTTTCATACCCAAAAAATTAAACGTATTCTAAAATACAATGAAAATATGTCCATTTCAGTGAATTTTTAACAAATGCCATAAAATTTTTATTGTAAAAATCAATAAATCTCTTAGTTGCATTCGACATTAATTAAATATTGTATTTTAGAAAAATGTAATGCAATGATGAATTGAAAAATCGGCAATTTAAATCCATTAGCTCATATAGTTTTTAATATTATTATCATTTATTAAATAAATGATTAAAATAAAAATAAAAATCTGTAAAACTGATTTTTGTTATAGAAAGCAAATTAATCAGGCCATTTGTATAAAAAGCATTGCTTAAAGAAACATTAATTTATATATATTATGCTAATTTTATATATATATATATGATTACCTTAAATTTTGTATTTATTAATACTCATTATTGACAATATTATTTTTGTTATTAATAAAATTTATTAATAATCTAAAAAGTTTTAAATTAAACTAAAAAATATAAGTTGAGAAAAATAATTGAATAATTTCACATAAATAGAATATCTTAGTAATTATATTATAAATCTATTATAACTTGGTAAAAATCAAAAAATTAAAAAAAGTAATTAAATAAAATAATATTGTAATAAATACTAAATTTTAGGAAAAATGTTCTAAATGATTTACTTGATTTGTTTAATAGCATGTACCTTTATAAGAGACCCAGTTTCAAACTTATTTCTAAATATTTGCAGAATTTCTTGATACGATCGGTGTACAGGAATGAATACAATTGAAAACCTTGTAAACAAAATTTAAATTCAGTTTTAGTAAATTTGAAATTTCATTCAATATAGGTAAAAAGTAAATAAAAATTATAAAATAGTTTCCTTTGTAGAAGATTTATAATAGAATTAAAGTCAATTTTTTGAATTTTGTCAAATTCAAATTTTTCAAAGAAAAGAAAAAAACTCGAATGGTTTTAATATAACATTAACACTACCTTGAGCATGTACTGCATTATACTGTACATTAATTTATTTGTATGATAAGACCTAGTTCTGTATGTAAATATTAAATACGTAGCTTATCTGCAAATATTCATATATTAATAGGAAAACAAAAAGTGTAAAAATAATATTTGTCGACGAATCAATTTGTATTTACAAATATTTTCACATGCCTATATAAAACATTATATAATATCCTATAGCATTTCATTGTCAAAAGAAATCTAATATGAAGATAACTCTCCTGCTCTGTATCTGTATAGTACTAAATGCTGGTAAGAAAATTATAATTTTAACTATAAAACTAGTATTAAAGCAATAATAAAACATTAATAAACACGTTTTTGTTAAAAATGATTGTTCTGCTTCATTGGTAGCGAAGGATACGAATTTAAATTCAACTAGTTAAATTAAGTTAGCCACCAGCTGAACGTTATTACTCAGGGTTTCTTTTTATTTGACAGGCGCGTTCGCTAAACGAGGAAGAATCGTTGGTGGCCAAGATGTAAACACAATAAATGCTCCATATCAAGCAGCGCTCGTTTTTCCGGCTACCAAAAAGTTCATGTGCGGGGCTGTTTTGATATCGAACAAGCACCTCCTTACAGCGGCTCATTGCCTGCATAATGGAGAATCGTATTATAGCATATTGCGAATCTATATAGGAATCAGCAGTTCGTCGGAAACACCAGCGAGGAAATATCGCATAGATAAAGTATTCATTCATCCCGATTATACCGGCGAAATAACGGTTTCGTCTATGAGTGTCCACGACATTGCTGTTATCTCGGTATGTCCGACAATTAATCACCTAATACTTATAAATCATACATAAAGTAGGTTATTTCTTTCAAGTAAAGGGAAAATAAGAAAAGTTTTAAAAGAAAAAGAATTAATTAATTTGTCATTTCGCGCCCGATTTTCGGCACCTTCCCAGGCACTTTATTAATAAATAAATAATCAAATAATTAAGTAAAAAAATTAAATAAATATATAAATAAATAAATAAAAACAGTATTAAAATGTTGAAGTATGATTTTTTTTTTTTAATTAGTAAATGGTAAATTTACATAAAATCGATTAATGAAAATAAATAATAATCTTGAATCAATATTAAAGTATTTAAAATAATTGAACTTGAGCATTTGGATGGTTTCATGAAGCTACGATATGATATAATAATTTTTAACGCGTTCCCAGTGATGGAGAAGGATTTTTCAAGGCTCCAAATAAACAATCTAAGTTTTCATTTAAGTCTACAACATCCGTAGATAAGTTATCTACTGTTTAAAAAAATCAATGTATTACGTAACGCATTTTCGGTCAAGGAAAAATCATCTATATAAATATTTACATTCTCTCGATCACCGTACGATCATTGTACATTGATGGTATTTATCATTGGCTATTTTCAATACATTCAGAAACGATCTTACTTTTTTCTAAATATATACGTCATTTTAAATTTTACCATCATTATGTTTAATAGTATAGGTACAACTCACATGTACGCCAACGTTAAAAATATACGGAAAATAACAATATCCAGATTTAAATTATACAAATATTACACGTACAAGTGAAATTTAAAATAAAAAATTAAGATTTCATACATTTTCAGGGGGGAGGGGGGAATGAATTTTAAAATAAGTGAATCTTGACATGAACGTTTAATTTGTTTCCAACAGACGAAAGAAACCGTTAAGTTCAATGAATTTCAAAAGAAAATAAGCTTACCAAGTTCAAATTATCGGCCTGGCGAGATGTGTACAATTAGTGGTTGGGGCATGAAATCGTACCCCAACGATAAAACAAGTACTTTCCTACAAATGGCATCCGTAAAAATCATTACAAAGTCCAAATGTGATGAATTTTTCGACTTCCCTATTCGCAAGGATCAAATGTGCACGTTACAGAGTGAAGGAGTCGGTGTTTGTATAGTAAGTTCCTTCAGCCATTAAAAATCATTAATAGATTGACAATAATAAAAGGGAATTAAGCCCTTCTCGCCAATATAACTAACTAAATCAAACTAAATCTACGGTCGATTGATTTAATTATATTAACCATAGGCTTCTTGCTAACAAAATTACAACAATTTTACCTCGTTTATTAATGATTTTATGATTTTTACAGGGCGACAGTGGCGGGCCAGTTGTTCATAATAATAAACTTGTCGGTATTATCTCTTTCAATGCTCCGTGTGCCAGAGGAATACCAGATGTTCACGTTAATGTCTACGAATACCTGAATTTCATTGAGGACGCTATAAAAACATAATTAAATATTATATATTCCCATAAATTATTACAACTATTTAAATAAATTTAAATATATTTTTTTAAGAAAGGTGATTTTATTTTTACTTTCATCGGAAAAGCTTAAAATCGTATGAAAATAAAATTCTTACCAATACAAAATAAAAATTAAATTATCTATGATATCTAATATCTTCGACTCGATTTAAATATTATGCTCCATTTTTGTAAATATACTGGATACGCAATATCATCTATTTATTAATTTAATACTCATGTTAGCATGTTTGTTAAATAATACTAATCAAGTTCGTTAAAAAATAAAGGTAAAAAAACACTGAGGATAAAAAATTTATTTTTTGACTGGAATATTTGGATAAAAAAAAAAAAAAGAAGAAAAGAACAGAAGAAATATCGTCACGGTCAACGAATTTTTTAAAATATTTATAAAATACATAAATATTAAAAAATACATAAATAATAAAATAAAAAATGTAATAGTCTACATTGACGCATTTGTACTTTTGTATTATGTATAAGTAATTAATTTTTTACTAAATCTCTAGTTAATACTTACGATAAAATAATTTTACTAATAATGTATTATAGATGATGATATTAGCTTTGGTACACTAGTTATAAATATAATATGTATTATTTTTACGAGCTATAAAAATTGTAATTTAGATGTAAGTATTTGAAGAAAAAAAACCATACTGACGTCTTCAATTATTTACAAAAATACGTATACAAACTTTATTTTAGCTTTTCATCTATTTTCTCAAAATTTGGTTTACGCTTAAGTAAACCCAAGTTTAAAAACAATTCTAAAGCATTAGAAATAACAATTATTTATAAGCATATACTTCAGCACCAATCAGTGTATAATATTAATAATATATTAATTGAGACATTAGCAATAAAAACATTTAATTGTAATAAATTATGTATTCAAATAAGCGAAATATTTCGTTATTGAGCTTCGTTACCCTCAACGTGTCGATGGTTTACAGACCGGGAATCAAAATCGAGACTTCTCGACGAAATCCGGGCTTCTTCCAATTAATAATTATAACGAAAGGGTGTACCTGCTTATCGGTGGGCCAGATGTCGAGGAAATCCGAGCGCGGGAAAGGAAAACTCGTCCTAAACGGTCATCGAACAGGGACGCGAGATTTGAACCTTGAAATAACTTTACACTTAATCACATACAAATAATTCGTTTCAATACCACGATACTTAAATTGCAATTCGTTCAAGTAAAGTAAATAATTTCCTTCAATTAATATAAATATTATTAACACTTTCAGTAGATTTAAAATACTTTCTGGATGAAATCTATAGTCGAAATCTTTCCGTGCATCCCTAAATATCCATATTATCACGTATAAATTAATATATTGAATTTTAAAAGCATTGTCGATTTTTATAATCAGATAAAAGAATTAAAAATAACTTAATCTTTAGTAATATTTGATAAAAGATGTGTGAACATGCTCGTAACGACCTTTGCTCATAGCTAACTCAAATTTACAAGTCGCTATTTTCTGTAATACTTAAATAACAAGCGAATATTAATAATTACATTGCTGTAAATAAAACTAAATTGGGTAAAGAGAAAAAATTACGTACCGTTAAAAATTGTTATAACTAAAAACTTTATTATTAATTGTTATGAATATACCATAACACGTTAATCTATAATTTATGGACATTTTAAAAGAAAGACTTTAGACAATTGTTAAATATTTAGTAAAAAAGGCTATAGGATAAAGATCTTTCTCCGTTAAAGCCATTTTACAATTGTTTTTTTGTTTCGTTCGTTTGACACGCAATAAGAGTTGTATGCAGAAAGGGGGTAAGTGAGAGTTCTCGAAAGAGGGGTAGAGTAGGCGGGGAGGGGCTTTGGGGAGTCTTCTTTGAATAACATAAATTTTGATCGGAAATCAAAAAGTGACAAAACTTGTTTAGCATGGAAAAGTCTCGAAACACGTGTTTGAATGAACATTCTTCATTCAAAGAGATAAGTCAAAACGAGTGGTCGGCAAAACCATAAAACCATAAAACGAGACCGGAGATCGCCTAGCATTATGCGTTATGTGAAGAATGAGGATATTAGAAAAATACAAATTTCTGAGGTCTTAGTACTGAGATGTGTTCGTTTGTAAAATACGAGAAAAATACACTTATGCGTGAAAATATTCGCACCACCTAATGTATGTTATGTAATGTCCATGCAACATCGGTTCGTAACGATAGTTCATACGATCGATCAAAAAACAATAAATTTTATTCATGTACATAGTCAAAAAATCATTACCTTACGTCAAATCGGTAAAAGTGAATAAGGATTATTTATAAAGGCCAAGAATATCTAAAGCCTAAAGGTTATGTAATAAAAAGCATTTTAATGTGTAATATTTTATTTCAGCAGATATTATTCTAATTACATTATTATATTAAGTAATTCAATGGAGAGTAAAATAATCATTGCACATCATTGTTTAATTTATCTCATATAAATCGTAAATTGAAGTTTATTGAAAACTTAACAAATGTTTAAATATTTAAATTTTGTTCTTTTTTTTTGTTTGTTATTAATAAGTTCGTTAAATTTTGAAAAATTGAAAACTACGGTATATTGTAAAGAAGAAGCCAACGTATACGTGGCGAATAAAAATATATGATTCGGAAATGGGAGTGAATGTTAATTTAAAGTTTAGTTATGTGCAGGGAATAACTATCGGGGCATGGAAATTTGCTGAAAAGTTAGTCTTTCTTGTAATTATCCTGTGAGCACGTCATTGCATGACTATTCCATCTTTCTTCAATATCGATTTAATGAAATTTCGGTAATAGAAGACGTTGGTGTGCACATCCGGTATTCCTTGGGCGCATGGGATAGTCACAGAAATAACCCCTATAAGTTTTCCATCGAAAGTTACTGGGCCGCCTCCGTCACCCTGAAAAATATTTTATGCCTAATATAAAACGACGTTAATTACCGCGATAAATCCAATGAAATCCTCTACTTCCGGACGTTCCCGTTTTCTAATTGTCGGGACGACTCAAGACCCGTAATATCATAACAATCGAACGAATAAATAACACGTGTTCGATAGGTTTAAAAATTGATTGACGAAGAATTGACTCAAAAAGTCATAGTAATATACATTAACCATTAAATGTGCGATATAAAAAATAATAAAAGAATAAGAAAAAAGAAGATTGGATTGGATGGAACAGGTGCGTTCGAGGCGCAGACTACGATAATGTTAATAAAAAAAAACAAATAATAATAATAACAATAGCAGTAAAGGACGATTATTGTTGGAAATTTCTAAATTCTAAACCGAATCGCTGCTTTATTCAGAAGGATTCGAGATAAAAACGAATATATATCGAAACAGGAAATGTCGGCTGTTTGGACGCGAGTATGGGGACGAGAGCCCGACATCGTTGATCACAATTGAACAGCAGTAATCGTGCTCTTGCATAAAAGGGCCGACATTTCCTGCAAAGCAGCGATAAGCCGCTTACGCGAGTAAGGGTTATTGGGGTTATTGGGGTTATTGGGGTTGTTGGGGTAGTCGGGGCAGGTGGGGCAGGTGAGGGAGGCGGGGGAGGTAGGGGTTGACCGAATGCACGCCATTGTCCTGATTTCGTCACACACATACACACACACACACCCCTCCCGAGCTAAAGCATTTCAGCATATCGAACATAAAGTGCGATTCGTTCTGATTAATCAGTATAGGTGATCGGTGTAGCTCCCGAGAGCTGGATCGGTCGATAGGGGGTACTTACGACGCAGGAGCCCGCCGTCAGTCCCGCATGCTTCGTGCAGAATTGCGTCTTCGATATCGGAGTTCTGTGGTACATTTGGCAAAGGTTCGGCCCAACGATCAGCATTTCCGCCTTTTGCAGTACCGTAGCTAAGCGCTTGTTCAGCAGATCCAAGTATCCCCAGCCGCTGATGAAGGCCTTGTTGCCGGGGATAATGTCGTTGTCCGGCATATCGATTTTATTCTGATATTCATTGAATTCGATCGGACTCGACAGCTGTAATAAAGCAAAGGTCATTCATTGTCTAATTAACCTCTCCCTCGAGCACGACGCAACATCGAGCCCTAGATGTAACTTGGCTACGGAAGCCAAGGCTCAACCTTGACTATGGCAATATCATGGTAGCCCGTTTGGGTCGGCGATATTTCTCCGGTGAAGGAGGGGTGCACGTGGACTTTAAAAATGGTGTTTCCGTCACCTCGGCGGGTGCTGATATTCGTCGTCCCTGTGAAAACCCGGACATTCGGTAGGAACTCCTCCTTTTGATACATGCAGTTACCGGCAGTGAGAATGTGCCAATTACTGATTATGGAGCCACCGCAAACGACTTGATCAAGGCTTATGAGTATAAATACTGCCTGATGCGGGAATTCCTGTATGTCAGCGAACTCCCCGCCTACGATTCTACTCTCCTTGCCGAGCGCAGCTAAACACAGTTTCGCATTACAACGTGAATCTGTAAATTGGCTGGGTGGGGTGGGACGGGGGAGAGGGAGAGATTGTCCAACGGCTGTGCAACGTCCAAGGAATTTATTCGGATCCGAGTATTGGAAAAGCAACAAGTTAATTATGTAAAATCACTTTTACATAATTATTGCCCTTGGACTAGACTAAATATTTTATTTCAATTAATATAAATCTGTAATAATTAACGGACCAATGAACGTCCAAAAGATCACAATAATCAGAACAAGTTTAAAGTATATTTTAATTATTTGATTCTCATAATCACAAGTACGAAGTTCTTAACAAATTCATATATATATATATATATAGTACAGGTAATTTATCAGAAATATGTAAAAAATCAAAAACTTGGTATGCTAATAATAATGTATTGAACTATTACTAATGTATAAACAAATAAAATATTATAAAAGTCTTAAAAAATATATTAAATTTAACTAGTGAATGCTTAAATTTATTCCATATTGTTTTAATTTTAATTAGTGAACGCTCATTTATAAAACTATTGAAATTCTCGTAAGAATTAATAACTTACCAGCAATAAATGATGTACAAACTAACAATAAAAAATTCATTTTAACTTCTTTTGTATTTGTGACAGTTCAATGAAGGAAAAGTTTTTTTATATAGGTAAAATTAATTTATTCTTTAGCTAAGTATAATATCGAAAAATTAAACCAAATCTAATATTTATATTGAATTGGCACATTATCAAACCTATTTTTAATAAATTCATGGTATATTTCAAGTATTTTAAATATTTGCTCTTAATTATATAATATTATTCGATATAAATTAGATATAGTCCATTTTGAAAAAAAAAAAAACTAAATAATGAGTTTTATTTGTTTATTTTCTTGACTACGTATCTAAACAAATATGTAAATAACACTATTATTTAATACATCTTAATTATACCAAATCTCTATAATAAACATTATTATTTTCATGTACTAAATAATGCGTAAGCTTTATAATTATATAAAGCATGTTATAAGCATGTGTATATTGAATATCCAATTATAATTTATCGATAAAATTGTTTAAAAAATCTACGTGCCATTTTATTTAATAAAATTAACTAATAACATATAACAAAATGATCAATTTTCCATTTACATTACTAGTACGTCAATTAATTACATTTGGCAAATAAAGACTTCTTTTTTTTAATATTATGAATAAAATATGAAATTTTATTAAAAAATTTATTATGATTCTATATTTATGTTCTCATTTATTTATATATTTATCCTCATATATTTTAATAATATATAATGTTATATGTGTCTGTAATTTTAATTAAACATTTTCATTGGGAATAAAATAGTTATTTTATACTTTAATAAATATTATTATTTAAACTTCTTTCTATGAGCTGCATTCATTTTATCAATCATTTTATAATCTAGTTATAATTTTTACTACGAATAATGACAAAATTTATTGAGTAATAAATGTAAAACATCACGTTTATCATTTTAGAAAAAATATTGAGTTTATATTATAAATATAATATTAGCAGTTGAATCTATAATTAATAAATTTAAATATATATATATATATATATAATGCTATTTTCTGTAATTTAAATAACTTCACGAATTATGTATGATCAAAACTAGTATTTGATTGTATAGATAACAATTAATTATAAATATATAATACAATAATGTTATATGTTATTATTAGTTAATTCAAGCCTTAAATTTTAAAATTAAACAAAATTTTATTGAGGTAATTGTTGTTTAAGACATGGTTTTGCTATATATATAATAGTAATTACATTATAATTTTAAATAATGAAATGAACAAAATGTTTTACACTAATTAAAATTAATTTAGAACTTTAACTTAATAAATAATAATTTATTAGTAATATTTTTTAATTCGATAGAATACGTTTAAATTGGTACACTATTTCTTTTATATATCATGTGTATTAAAGTGTACAAATTCTATTAGATCAATTTATTTGTTCATATGTTATTCGTCTTACATACGGTTGCATTATAATAAATTATTCATTTCAACCTATTTTAATTTACATGATACATTACACTTGTTTCCAAATTAATAAGATAATATATCTGATGTAAAATATTTAAAACTCTTAAATACACTGTGTTTTATATAATTATCACCGGTTTTACATTTAGGAATAATAATTCAAATAATGACTTCAAACAAAAACCATTCTAGATTCGTTCTGTATATTAACTACTTTAATTTTTTTTATATAATTTATGAAATTTATCAGATCAGTAGTTTTCCCAGAAATTTTATTCCTCTGATATTTAATAATTGTTTTTGAAACTGTAAAAGATGAAATAACTATTCGATACCATCCGTTCGCTTTTAACTCCTCGAATTCATTATTTTGACAATGTAGACACCTTAAATAATAGATGATGTTTAATTATGTTATGCATACTTATTAACTTAATTAAATTTAAAAAGCGTTATTACCTCACTTTGACGCTAACGACTTTTTCATTTTCATTAGAAAGATTATAAATTACTTTTAATCCAGACCAATGTAAAAGCTTGGAATTAACAAAACTTGTATTACACGAGCTTACTGCCACATTTTCTTCTAAAGCCTGAAATTATTGGTAGTGCGCATCAAACTAATTTTTTCATTTGAGCATACAGTTTAGATTTTATTTTTAAAACATTACATATTTTTTCTTAGTTTATCGAGCGTTAAATTAATAAATTAATAAGTTTTTTTTTACCATTTACATTTATGTAAGTTTTATACTTATTTCGAAAATTGTATTTATTGTATATTCAATAACATAATTAGATACCTAGCATAATTCAATCATAGTTTTATTTATTGTATATATCTCTTTTATCGATAATAAAATAAAAGTCGGATGATTATAAAAAATTTCATTGCATATATTTGTATATATTTTACATAATTAAAAAAAAGATACATTGTATAGAATCGGATTATTTCATTTGTGCCAATTAATAATTATTATTTTACTATTATTCTTTTTACTTAAGATAAATACAACTATTATAAAATGAACATTTAATATCCTAAAATATTATTCCGTATAATCTATTTTAAATATTCAATCTGCTTTAAAACGTGAATTCAAAAATATAGGGTTTTTAAAAAGTCTGTCATTACTTTAATAAAATTGAATCAATTAAAAAAAAATATTGTAGTAAAGCAATATTAAGATTACATTCAATTTTCTGATACAATAAAAGTTTAATTTAATTTCAAGCTGATAAGAATGATAAATATTCATTTTTTATTCACTTAAAACTATGAATGATGTATTTTTTTATATATATTCTTTACTTTCTAAATTCTAAGTAAAAAAACTTAATAAACCCATGTTTAAAGAAAATTACTTTCTTTCGTATATTAATATTGTAAGATTTAAATAAAGCTAAATGTTTGTTTTTAATAAATATATGTCATAAATTATAATACTCACTAGAGGATTTTTTAAAATTTAACTTATAAATATTAATAACGACTTTAAACTTTTATGAGTTTTGAAAGTTCTTATTAAAATTTTATTAAAATTGGACTACTCATTGTTTATGTAAATGATGAAAATAAAACTATTACCATTAAAATATATTTTCCTTCGAGCTCAATCAAATCCCAGGTATTATTATAAGGTAAAGTCATATAAATATTTTCAAATACCATAGGTCCAACGGAAAAACTACTTTGTATACTATTGGCGTTTATAAAACTTATAGATGCATTGTTTTTGTACTGGAATAAGGAAAAAAAAAATTAGAAATTTTATGTAACCAATATTTAATATTAATAAAAATAAATGTACTTGATAAACCATCGCATCTGTTATCAGATTGGCTAAATTGCATTCGCTCCTATCACAGGAATTATTTAAAAAGACTAGAGTTTGTCCAATCACTTCCTTGCCTATTCGTTCCACGCCAGACTTCCATAATTCCAACTCCTTAATTATTAATGGATCTGCGGACATTCGATATTAAATACGTGCTTTCAATTTTAGCTTTTAATCACCATTCTCACCTTCCTCTATACTTGAATCTAAATATATTGGATTTCCCTTCCAGTACTTCACTTCATCTTTATCGTCAAAAATAATACGAATATCACCCATATACCTTAAATCCGCACGTACGTTAATAATTATTTAAGCAAACATTTTAATATTAAAAAAGAAAAAGGAAAATGAACTTACTTTGTGAAAGCATCAGCATGAGCTATGAGAACCTTTCTATTGCTTTCCTTCTGTTCAATGACTATGGGATATTGATCATAGGGAGTATCATGCGATGGAGGAATACCTAAAAATAGTTAAAAGTTAGTAAATAAAATGATTCAAGATATGCATTGTCCCTAACCGTTATATAAAAGTATATGCGAATGTCCTCCAATAATGACATCGACATCAGGACAATTGGCTGCTATTACTTTGTCATATACAATGCCGCAGTGACTTAAAACAATTATAATGTTTACTCCCTTTGATTTGAGCTTCTCAGCTTCGACATTGATCGTTTGAACAGCGTCCAAAAATTTTAGCTCTCCAGTATTCTTGGATATCCGCTGCACAATGAGAAATATTCATGTTAATTTAACTTTCAAAATATATTGTACAATAATCATCATTCGTCTTTCATACCAAGACATTTACAAATGTTATAAGGCATGTAAAATTGCTTTCGTTAGTAACGAAACATACTATTGCAATTTAAAATTTAATTTAACATTAAGATAAAAATATAGTGTTTCGTATTATACTAATAACATAGGTTGTGCATGTGTATGCCAAAGATAATCTAAGAATCAAAGATTCGTGCTGATCACTCGCGATTCCTTGAAAATTGAATAAAATTTCATTTCTCTGTAAAGACAGTAGTATTTCGTTATTATACACAATTGTAGATTGGGTTGCTGTGCGTAGGCGCACCTGATTCTCCGAACGGAATTGCCGTAGAAAAAAATGGAACAAATCATAAATCATGTATTAAGAAAAATATACACGTAATAATTGTATCTAAATATAGAACGAATAAACGAATTGTTATTAAGAAAGAAAAACATAAATTTTAAATTAACTACACGATATAGAGAGCGATTCGAAAAATACAGCAAGCCATAATTATATTGACATTGAATGTGTGAATCTAACAACTGTACATAGAATCTCGCAATGAAAAACTCGCAGCCCACTGGATCCAGTTATCCAGCAAATACATAATATAATTCCCGTTCTCGAATCCCTCAAGATGTCTTATTGGCTAATAAAACATTGTCTGATTATATTGAAAATAAAAACTCGAGTAAAGGACTTTTATTGTTTGAGACAGGAATCGGTGCAGGAATTTTTATTTTAAACGTGGAATTAATACCTCTAAAAGCGACGGAATAATGAATAATCGAAGGAAATGAAAGCATAGAAAAATCTAAAAATTACTGCTCACAACTCTCATGAGTATTCGAGTGGAGTGATTAATTTAGATTAACGCAGCAGTTCGGTCAAAGATCGGTCTGGAGACGTAAAGGCTCACAAGGTCAAGGCGAATAAAATTATTTTCTCCTAATTATTCAGTACCTCCTCTTTTTCCAGCCTCTCGAGATAATGTATTGCAGGTGAAGCTGATTTATACAATTCTTACTTTGTTACTTGAAGTCGACAGTCGCAATGCCATCGGTAAAACTGAATTAGCGGTTCGACTTTTTTATTAGATATAGACGGAGGGCGTGGGAGGAGCGTATTGCGGACGATGTATGCGGAGACCCGAGAATCTAATTGTTCCTGGATCTCGTAGATCTCGTTAAGCGGGAGCCACTCGCATATTTAACAATTCACGGTATCGACAAGGAAGCTTTCATGTTTATGCTTTCATGTTTCATGCTCATTTACGTTGTCATGATACAGTACTATTGTAATTAATAAATAAAAAATGATAGTCTTGATCAACATAAACAACCATTCTTCATGTACTTCGAGTTATGATAAAATAAAATAAATATGTTACATCGGCATTGTTACAAGCTTCAAATTCTCTCATTAGATCAGTGATAAAAATTATCGTTATTATTATCTTTTAGTTTTACTACCTGTATCTTAAGTTTTACATAGCTCTCTCTCTCTCTCTCTCTCTCTCTCTCTCTCTGGCACTTAATTTCATATAATAACATATTATCGTGATGCTTAGATAAAAATTTCAATATCCACGATTGCTAATGTGCAAAAATAATCTTTTTGGCGACTGCTAGGACTTATACGATAGTTCTATTTAAAAAATAAACTCTTACATAAAAATTGATAATTTATTTCTGAAATAAATTAAATTCTGAATACTGCTGTAATAAATTTATTTCATTAAAAAAAA
The DNA here is from genome assembly GCA_018883505.1 of Ceratosolen fusciceps. Classification (NCBI taxonomy): domain Eukaryota; kingdom Metazoa; phylum Arthropoda; class Insecta; order Hymenoptera; family Agaonidae; genus Ceratosolen; species Ceratosolen fusciceps. The sequence goes on along the minus strand of RCIC01000003.1, from coordinate 10,527,531 downwards.
AGGGAGGGGGTCAAGATTAGTCTGAATATAATAAATCTAATGGATAAAAATAAAGTATCGTTAAAAACTCAATGTACTTTAAGACTCAGCACCATCAATGACGCACGCAATGAAGTGCGCAATAATTATGTAACATTAAAATAATAGATAAGCCCCATTGAGTTAATAAATAAAATTTTATTAAAATGAGTAATTTTAATAAGTCTGTGTTCCAAAAAAAAAAAACAAAAAAAACAAAAAAAATTTTTGTTTTTTAATAAATAAATTGAATATTTTAGTTAAAATGATTTTTTGTCTATTTATTTAAGGTATGTAGTAGGATATAGTGAGCTTAAATATTATTTCCTTCATTTTTTTTTTTTTTTTTTTTTTTTTTTTTTTTTTTTAAATAAAAGATTATTAATTCGTAGTCTAGACAAACAAAATATTTATTTGAATAAGAAGCTATCATATACTAAATCAACCATGGACTTTTATTCATACGTAAGTAAACACAAATGATCTTTTTAAATAACGCGATAAATTTCTCCAAGACAGTTACATAAAAAAAATTTAAATAATTCTTTTAATTCTTTGTTGGCTAGTCACGTTAACACGATATAATAGATTTATAATTACTATTTGATATTCATGTCTAAGCTCTTTCTATTATAAAATACAATATTAAGACGTATCTGATAATATATGTGTGCATGTAAATACACTTTGAAATACTTTATTGACTTTCTATCTTGTTTAATTTTGTTTGCGGGAGTAACAACATTTTCGGTATAAATACATCTATTCCTCCAGGACGACAGCAGTCACTTCGCCTATAATTAACGCATCATCATGTACTTCCGTTTTTCATTATTACTGTGCTTCGTCGCATTGTTTGCAGCTGTCGCCAATGCATCTGGCGAGGAGCCGAGTAAATCGAAGGTAACTTTCTTTATTCAATCCACGATTATTATCAAAATCCTTTCAAATAATTATTTGCATTCTTGCGATGCAATACAACGAACGGCATTGTTATTTGTTCAGAGCTAATTTTCAATGGATTAGCAGTTACGATCGATAAATTGAACCGATCAGAAAAGGATTTGCAAGAGATTACACTTTGTACTTGAAGGACTACCTTCCGCAAATTATAAATTTAGACAATTTAAAAGGTTTTTTCTCTTTCATTTCTCTTGTCTTTCTTCAAGAATCTGCCCTAAGGGTGCAGCTCAAATATGTTCATGCGCTTTATAATTAAGATCGTATTTGCTCGTATTAATTCAAGATTCATCAAGAGTCACCACTTTTCAATTTAATTCCGCGTTAATCTAATTTTTCTATCTTCCAATTACCTAATTGAAATTCCTGCGCATGTCATTGAATGAATCTTTAAACGTAATATGAAATTATGCAAATATGTGCATGCAAAAAAATAAGTATAATAATTTATGTTCACAGATCCAAGTTAGTGATCAAATTAGGCTAAAGAAAGATCCGTCGGACTGCTTTTTCAAGGGTGGAAAATATTGCCGTGAACATTTCCAAAAATCTGAGGAAGTTACAAAATGCCTGGTATACTTGTCTTCCACAATCGGTTGCCTTTTCATTCTCCTGCGCCAAATACGTTAACATTCATATTTATTTGCAGGTACAATACGTGAACGAACATTGTCTTACAACGACAACATCGACGACCGCAGCATCATTTTAATATTTGCGAATAATCAAGTGATTTGTTTACGTGCAGTTTAGACAATATTAAGAATAAAGACTATTTCATTTCAATGAAGAAATCTGCTTACATCGGTTGCTGCAGGATTTTTTTTTCTTTCATACAATCGCATGAAACGTATCAGATATTATGAAAAAAAAAAAAAAAAAAAAAAAAAAAAAAAAAAAATTTCAAAGTAAATAAATACTTAAAATGGTCGTAAAAATTTTTGTGTTCTTTTTCCTAACGTTTCCGCATCTCGACCAGAATTTCGTAAGCAATTTTTTTAATTGTGATACTCTGCAAGTATTACGAAAATAAAAATAAATATTACTTTTATAAAATTATAACATAATTGATCAAAGCACTTTTGTTAATTAAATTTTTTATATACATTTTACGTTAATTAGAGGAATTTAATCTCGCTAAGTTTTTTAATTAAATTGAAGATAAGAAAACATTGAATTCGTATTTGTTCGAAATAGTAGAATGACAAAAATTCCTTAAAGACGAAGAGCTAAAAACCAACATTTACGAACAGTTGGTCGCGTTGATGATCCTAACCCTAAAGGTCCATGCCTCGTAATATTAAATTCACGAATTCGATCAATTATTATTAAACAGAGAGAAATTAAGCGAAAGGCTTGACGATCAATTAGAGTTAAATAAGTAGACGTTTATTGACACGTAGGCATAAAAAGCATCTTCCGATCCAAGCGATCCAAGGAGGAAAAAGCCGAAATTGCTGTCGAAACGCAATTGAATTTATATGTAAACCGCTCGTACTCGTACATACTCGTTAGAACACACCTTTTAGATATTATTATTATTATTATTATTATTACTGTCCGTACATACCGTAGGAACGTAGATGTTCTTGGTCGAGAAAGGCTTGAGGAGGCACATGAACGGGGTGGACTATCCGGATGGAGCTCGCCGTATCGATTATCCCCTCGCGAGCACATCCTCCTAGAGTACGAAAACACAGTGACGATGTGCGTGTCGCAGTTCCCGGAGTCGCACTTATCTCGGACCTCAAACTACGGTGCAAACGGCACGGATTCTGATCGACAGTTGACAGTTGATCGACTTTTTTTCTACGACAATTGCAATGCCACGATAAAGTAATTGTAATTCCCTCGCTCTTTCCTCTGCTCGATGCTTCCCAACGAGTACTGATTCAAGTGCTTGCAACAAAATTCTTAAATTTTCTGCATTTCATTTTCATTTGATAAAAATAAATCGTATTGTACGGAAGAATTAATAACTTATAATTTGTTGTTTTCATTTCTATATTTGTGTTCCGGAATATTCAACTTCGTGTTAAAAAAAATATATATATAAAAAAAAAAAAAAAAAAAACATTTACATGTCTCCTGCTTGCAATAATAACTTGAATTTTCTATTTATTCTTATTTTCTTTATTTTTCAAATTATTTGCCCATATTGTAGGAGATCATGAATATTTACACATTCTAACTTTCGAACCGAAATTTTTATGGAATAGAAGAAAAAAAAACAACAGAATCCATTTACTTTCTATTTTCCTCTTTATGAAATACTAAAAATAATTTTATATGACAGTATTTATTTTTCTTTCTTACCGATATTAACTCCGTTATATGTAAAGAAAATACAGCTACAGAATGCACCAAATTTCATTTTAATAAATCAACTAAGGTCACGCCCTCCATCAATTTAAATGTCATAATTATGTTTATGCAAAATTAATGCCATAACAATAAAAGGAATACATTATTTGCTAACAAATAAGATATGGATATTGTTCATATATTGGTTTATCTGATACGGCTATCTAAAGTACGCTTCGTATCTACAATTTTTACAACGTTAAAAAAAGGCTCGTTGTATTTTACTATAAATACGATTATCTTATTAAATGTGTTTATAACTGTTCAGAATTTAGAAAAAATAAAATCATTTGTTAAAATGTTCTACCGATATTTCTTGCTAATGGTCTTAGTCGCGTTACTCTTTGCTAATGAATCGAAGGTACGTCAATTTCTTTTAATAATCCAGAATTTTATACTACGTTGTTATTGATGAAATTAACACGCTAATATACTATTGTGAAATGTTATTACTTTACAGCCACGAATCATGTTTTTTTGTTTTTTTTTTTTCCAAGAAAATTATCATTGCACGTTGTTTTTTCAATATACTCTTACATTAATTTTATTCACTCATCAGTTCACTTCGAAATTGTTTAACTGTACAATAATTTTTTTTTTTTTTTTTTTTTTTTTTTTATTTCAATGCCATTTTCTTCTTTTCTACTTTGTTAACTCGCTCTTGAGATTCTTTTCTACAACTTAGTTATTCCAAAAATTAGAAATATTGAACCGTGTAAAAAGTTCTACACAAACCAAGAAAAATATGAACAAGTCTGAAATGGCGACCAAGTCAGTATCGTATTCAAAGACTTGCAATCGCATTGTGCCGTTGCATAGAACAAAAATATTAATCTGGACGTTAAAATCGAGTTGAATAGACCAACAAAGATAAGTCGGGTTGCAGACTGAATCTCGTTCGACTGTGGTGTTTGAGACGATTAAAACATATCGAACAGTTCAGTAGTGTTAGAAAAAATAAATAATCCAACTGAAGATGACCACGACTGCAGCTGGAGTTTGACAGAATTGGTCAAACTTAAATAGTTCTTTTTGATATGCGAAACGAACAATAACGTGTGGATAATAAATTATCGATATACCCTGGCATACTTGAGGTTTCTTGAGTTCCTTATACACCCATGCCGATAATATACAAAAAAAAAAAAAAAAAAAAAAAAAAAAAAATAGACAAACTTTAATTTGGACTTTTCCTTTTATTTTTAGGGAGATGCAGCTTCAGACTGTATATTCGAAAGCACGAAAGTATGCCATGCTCAGTTTAAAGATAAAGAAGCAGTAAGAAAATGCCAAGTAAGCTTCGTAAATCTTGCTTTTCGATCGTTTCACCCATCTTAATAGTATTGTATTTTATTCAAATATTTTTACAGATAGACTATACGAATAAAAACTGCAAGCCTGGGTCGTGATTTCAAAACAATAGGCATTAATGATTCGCACACTTTTGAATTAAATTATCTGGTTTAACGTTTATATAAAACGTGTTGTAAAAATAAAAAATTACCGTTTCGCATAAAATTTGAATATTTTATGATATAATATTTATCACCTAATATCACCTAAGCCTCTCCTACTTTTTACAAAATATATTACAAACACGAAGAACATAAAATTCCCATTACATTTAAGTCTTAATAAATATTACCCGTATAAAATTTAACTTATACTCACAAATGTATCCGTAGTAATTACACCAATCACTCCAATATCTCTCGTATTTTTACGAATGATAGTACTATTTATATATAGGTTCTGCAATTTATTAATATTAAGTCAAATAATTATATTCATAATGATTTTAAAATATAAACGTCAAATTACAATTTACCTGTAACAATGATTCATTAGACGAATCAACATTGGTTAAAACTACAGGAGCCTTCAATTGCTCAATATAAGATGCTAAACCTGATATCTCGTCATCAAAATCATGATTCCCAATAGTCTATAATCATATCAAATTAAAGTGATTCATTTTTTTTGAAATAATAAATTTTTTACAATTATATAATTAATGAAAAATTCAAAAAATCCAAAATTCAGTTTATATAAATTACGTAAATAATTATATCATTTTTGTTACATATTTGTATATATGTGTATGTATGTGAACATATATGCATGTATGCAAGTGTAAAGAGAGTGAAAGGAGGGGGGGGGACAAATTAATAATGTTGATTTAAAACAAATAATATTTAATTTTGATAAATAATTTTTAATATTCTAGTTTTCTTTATACTTTGAGACATAAGAATGTTTAATTCATAAAAAATTTCTTGAATAATATTCAACAGCTATTTATTAAACGGGACAAATCTAATTAAATTATTTAGTTTTATTAAGGGAAATAAAAGAAAAATTAACAATATTATTACTTATTAAGTAATAATATTAAGTAATAAATAAAACTTAATACTATTAAGTAATAATAATAAATTATAAATATAACATTTGGGTTGGCTAATTAATAAATAAAATGTTGTAAGATAACTAAAAATAAGTAAAAGTAAGAATAAGTAAAAATTAATTTTATATTAATCTTTATTTTTTTCCTGAAACGCTTAATGAAATAGGCCTTTAACCTATGATCTGCTTTACAAATAATCTACTAGTGATCTACTTTATGATCTTTTAATTAATAAATCCCTTCGAGCGGGAAATATCGGATCAAGCATGAACTCTTACAACATGCTATATTACAAATTTGTAATATATGTCAGGTTGAACATCGCTATCATTTTCTCAAATTTTATTTAAATATTTTTATTTTTTAGGATCTATTTACGTAGATCGTACAAATAAACGTCATTATCAGCCATAGTATTAAGAAAATATTTATATTTACATACGTACAATTGCTTCATGTGGAAGCTTATTCATGAAATAGGCCGTTATATTACCACGATATAAATCATAATATAATGTTCCCTGAAAGCAATCACCAGCATTTAGAAATATGGCATTCGGTCGTTTTTCCTTCAAATCGCGGACTATTGTTGAAACTCTGGCAATACCACCTACGCATACTTTCCGATCGTAGCAAAAGCCACCATTTGGGGCTACTGGAACAAATCTGAAAAATACAGTCTCTCATTTATTAATTTTTTTCATTTAATATTTTACTATGAAAAAATCATTTCTTTGGTAAATTTTTATTCCAAGACTCATTAACTGTACTTTTATTTGGAAAAATAAATTTTCTTCTGATAAATACCTAATATACATAATACAAGTATGAATAGAATAAAATAGAATAGAATAGTATAGAATAGAATCAAATGAAATAGAATATTTAATATAAGAATGTTAGTCATATTATTCATGAACATTTATAATATATTTGATTACAAGTAAATCAAAGTAAATTCTAATAATTAAGCATAATTAGGATTTGCGAAATGCTATATTCAACATAACAACATTTACACATTCCATTTTTTAAAATTAAGAAAATAATTTTCCCACATTTTTATTTTTAAAATAAGAAATAAAAAGTAGATATTCTTTTTATCTGCGGAGAATAAAATGCTTAATTACTCAAATTAATGTCTTGATTTTATTATTAACAAATTATATAATTTACTAATTAAACAAATGTCTTAAAAGTTGATTCACGAGCGTTAGCAATAAATTTCACGATTTTTTGAAATTTCTAACTTTTTAAAAAAAAAAATAATAATAATAGACAATTCGAAGTATATATATATATTCGAAGTATAGTCGAATAGTAATTGCTTCAATTTTTATTATCTAACGAAAAAATTTCTAAATATAAAATAATCTCTCATCTTTGCAGTTAATGTAATTTAAGAAATGCATGTGTTGTCGAATCGAGCTTCTGTGATCAAGGTCAAAATAACCTAGCTTTTCATTTAAAGAATATTTGTTTTATCAATAATTTCGTAGTGAGAAAAGCGTTTTGGTAAATAATAGTTTATCAAAAAGCATATAACGAAACGTTGTTTTTAACATTAGCGCACAAACACTACATTAAACATTAATTATAAGTGTTAACGGTTATTTGTCTTACCTTCCATGAAAGTCACTGAAATGAATGATAGAAAGTTGAAAGAAATCGTTCTTATTGTTGAAGGTTAATAAAATCGAAACATTTAAAACCAAAACACAAAGCACTACTTTTAACATGATATTACAATTATCAGAATATTTCTTTAAAACACTTGAGATTGCGATTGGTCTGTTTCTACAAATTATTTACATGCACGTTCATAACCAAATCATACTGCGGTAAAAGAAAGTTTGCAGTAACATTGTAGCAGAGCTTTGTAGCAAATAACAATAAATCTTCTCCTCGGGCGTATATAAGACATTATCTTTTTAATAAAAATGATACTATTTTTTTTTTTTTTTTTTTTTTAATCTTATCAGTAATTTTGTTCATTTATTTTTAATTTATATTAAATTTCGATGATTGATACTTTGGAAATGTTTACTCGCCTTAACCTATTCCCAATAAATAATGATAATAATTAATATTTGTAATCAAGTGTTTTTAAATAAAAACGTATTCGTTAAATTATATCCCTTTTTAATTATATTTCATACTTGTGAAATGACGATAAGTTAAAATCGTGTTTATTCTAATAATCATAACAATGCAACTTTTAACAAGTCTTAATAATCAACAAAAAGATAATATACGTAATTGGAAACTCTAATCCATAACATATTTACTTAGTAAAATTTAAAATAAAATGAATTTAAGTATTCCCCTAGTAAATAAAATATGAGCTACATAAATTTTAAAAATTTGTGCCTATAAATATACGCATCAAATATTTATTCGTCAAGGATACATAAGCGCATATTTTAAAAACCGGACTTTTCATGAACATATTGAACTCAACGTTTGACGTCGAATTTAGAAATATTCGACTTTTTAAAAATTAAACTACAAAGCACCGAGCAAAGGCAGTGCTACCTTCTCTCTGTACCCCCCCCCTCCTTTCCTCTTGATCAGATTGCCATGATATCGGACCAGGCATCAAGAAGAAATGTTTTTTTAGTGCATACGGATTTATTTATCAAAAGAGTAAACGTATAGGGGTAAAAAGTTACTTATTCCAAGTCTCCTTTTTCTCAAGTTAATGGCTTTTCTATTTATTTGTTTGACTGACTAAATCTATACATAAACTCACGTAGATTGAATTCAGAGTCTTGCAGTTTTTACTGGCGCAGTGATTAGACGAATCTTTAGGTGACGACTTCACTTAACGAGACTGAGCTTACGTGGAGATGCGGCAATTTTAATAAAAATAACAACGTATAAGATAACATCTTTTAAATTATATAAATTTCATAATTATTATAATTCAAATATCATATGATTTATACTCTTTTTGTAATTTAAAGAGGGGGAGGGAATCATCAACGATCTTATGTATTTTTAAATAAAACAATATTTAATGTAAAATTTGACTAAAAATTAAATTCTCTCACTTTTACGTTATACAAACTTTTTTTTTTTAATTTTTAAAATTAATATTGATACGTATTAATCGGCTTGATAAATAAAATACAAAAGCTATATACTCGTTCTTAATCATTTTTATCTAAATAAAAAGAATTTATTCTAAAGGAAAAAATTATATAACAAATTACTGTATTAAAAGTATATAATATTAAATGAATTATCAAAATCGCACGGTTTTCATATTAAGTGCAATATTCGCTGCAGTTTTATTTTAAAAAAAAGGTGCTATTGTTATTATATATAGCGCAATAGCATCTTCAAATCGTTATTTATAATCTTTTTTTAACATTACATAATAACTTTTTACGAATGTGTAATTGCTTTGATTTTGAAAGGAATTAAAAATGTAGAAAATTAATTATTTGTAATAGAAATTTTATATATAAAAAAAAAAAAAAGAAGAAAGAAAATGTAACATTTGATCTAGGGAAATCATTCGTTAAATATGAATATCAAGAATGTTCAAATATTATAAATTCGTAAAATAATAAAGCGCTTTAAATAATTTACTTGTCCAGATGGCTATTAATTTTGAACCGTACATAACTTGTACATGATTTCATATAGATATGTATAGCAAAGAAATAAGGTCTAATCAACCTTGAATATCGAGTATTCTAAGAAGTGATAACTTCCAAATATTTATTTCTAGGATCTATTATAATGTTATAAAGGGAGCAGCTAGTAGTAATAATGCTACACTAAATGTACATTAGATTACAATTGCAACTCATAAATTGCTATAAAATTATGTTACAAGTACAACATTAACACTGATCTAGTCAATTTTTCCAAACATATCGAAGGAGCCATTGATATAAATGACTATGGAGGATCCATTAGCTATGCTACGTAAATACGTAATAAACAGGTGGCCCGTTACAATGGCCGGCGATAAAATTAATTTTGGCAACAAATATTCTTTACCAGGAAATGTAAAAACTAATTATATTGTTTGGGGGTAAGTTGGCTAAATCACGTATTTATTTTATATTTACTGTATTTGTCTGTGCCTGTAATTACGCATGAGTGCGCGGCAAAATGTATGTGCAAATAATGAAAACTAATCAAATGCGTGAATAAACGTTGAAATTTCCTTTGATATTGAATAAAAGCTTTTAAGTTGAAAGAAACATTACATGCACATTATCATTCAAAAGGCATTTGAATTCACGTACTATAGAGCTTATGATGAACAATTAAATAGCGTTTACGCATTTTTATGTATTTAGATCGGGTAAGAACGGAACACCGAAGGATTACTATGACTTAAAATGTTTGGTCTTCTTTTTGCAAATGATGAACATTCAACACAGTTTATACATAAACGAGACCATAAAGGCTAAGATTAAAGTGGTACATCGTGCCGATAGAAAAGATTTGCTTGCTTATCTTAACGGGGAAGTCTCCACTACCCCCTCAATAGACAGATACTCCTCCATCGGACGTTTATCCGACGATGGGTTCGTAAGTCACGAGCAGCCACGCGAACTCTGTATCATAAAGAAGAGAGAGGCCGATGTTGAGGTCAGTAACATCTTATCTCGCGCGTAATCAATCACTTAATAAATAAATGAGCATTGAATCATTTCTAATATTCGCGCAGGATCCTTTATGTATTCGAACAATTTATAACTATTGCACGTAATTGTTCTAGTTAATATCTGATTATTTAACCTATCGGGCTTATCATTTCTTCTTTTTTTTTTTATTTTTTTTTTTTATTTTAATCCCACGCATGCAATAAAAAACAATTTAAATGGAAGAATGTCAAGAGCATTTCCGTCCTCTAAATCGTCGTTTATTGCGTATAATGGAAAAGGTTTTTTTTTTAATAGTTAGCGACACCTAAGGACGAGAAGGCCAGTAAGAAACGTCGACTGGATCACGTTTGCCAGTCCCCGAACGATATCGATTCTGAAAATGATAACATCGACGATGGAATCTCATATGAAAGAGAATATGTTTTTAATTTTTATTCGTGCAATAGTTCGGTACGAAAGAAGCTCAGCAAACAAGAGAGAAAATACGTAAACGTTACTTCTGAAATGAAAAATCATATTAAAAAGGTTGACTGGCATAACAATAGAATCTCTAATCGTACAAAGATTTTACAAAGTACAAATAATGTAAGTTTCTGATTTTTTTTTTTTATTAGATAATTAATCGCCGTTCTTTTATTTTTGAGAAACTATAAAATAAAATTAATAATTCTTTACAATAAAACCTTTATTGTTAAGATACATTCAAAGTATGGTAATTTATTGTAAATAAAAATTCTAAAGTCACGGAATAATTTTATTAAAAGATTAACAACTATCTATTTCATTATATATATCACATTGAAAAATGTGATAAAGTATTGTATAATTTAATTAAGCATTCGTATTGGCTGTACGAAAAATAGTAAGTAACGATAAGTACAGAGCTCTTAATAGATTGTGAATTGGATTTGACATTGATTTCGGTCGATCACGTTTTTACGAATTATTGATCCAGAAATTAACAGAGTTTGTTTAATAATAAACAGTAAAAAATTCATGAAATTTAGGAATTCGCGACGAGTATCTTCAAAACTCTAAAAAGCATAGAAGTTTATGAAAGCAAGGAAAATAGAATGGAGCAGCTGTCGGATTGTTTGGCTTATTCCACTAAAGTATCTCCACCTCGATTGTGTCGCTCGACTATTGATAATGGCGATAAAACAGAAGTTCAAAGGCGGGATAAAACGGGGATCCGTGAGATTGTAAAACCGACTGAGTCGATTGCGTATAAAGGTAAACAATTATTGTATAATAAGAGTTTCAGTGATATTCCAGGCAAGTGATTAAGAGAAAATAATGCCGGTACGTCGCTATTAAAAATCTAAAATTTGCGATGCTGAAAGGCGACTGTATCAATGCTCTTTATTATTATATCAGGAATTCCTTTCAGGTATAATAATAATATCCGGATCGAACCAATCGCTCATAACGAGTGCCAACGCCTCGGACATCCTGGGGAAGCTGAAATTCGTGCCGAAAGAACATCGGCGTATGATGGAAAGCGCGAGGAAGCAAAAGGATCTATTGATAAGGAGATGTGGCTTGAATGGAGAGCTCAGGTCTTATCGAGTTGTCGAGGATCCGCTGAAGCTCAGCGTAGCCGAGTGGCAAGACGTTGTTGCCGTATTCCTCGATGGGACGCTCTGGCAGTTTAAAAAATGGCCCATATATCATGGCAGCCCTGCAGAAACATTTTCCTCTAGTAAGATGACGCAAAAAAGTATTAAAAAAAAAAAGAAAGAAAGAAAAAAAAGAAAAAAAGATCTAAATCGTTCGCTTGATGGCAGGTCAGTGAACTGAGATATTACGCACATGGGTCGGCTCATACATACATATACATTGTGCGCTTGTTGCTTTCTTCTTCCACGCAGATTACAATAATTTTTTCTTTCCTTACATTTATTTGATAATAAGCCGAGGTGTATGAATCATACAATTACACTTTATTATAAACAAGTATTTTTATTATTTTATATTACTCGGCTCTCTGGAAAAGGCGAAAACGATCGCAGTCGATCGTAGGCGGCAGTGATCGTAGGCGACAGTGATCGTAGCTAGAATGTTATTTGTAATTTTAATATTTAAAACGGCAAATTGATGCTCGAGTCTTAAAGTACATGCGCTAACGCACGTACGACTAATCGACCGTATGATCTTGATTTATTGGGATAATGAAATTTCAATGGTCGTCTTTACTATCAAGTAAAACTTATTTGCCTATATAAATAATCACTAAAAAGACAATCAAATTGAATATTAAATCAAATATGTTAATAAAATTTTTGGACTTATTTCAATTGTGCTTTCGGTCGCGAATAGTAGAAATTCCCAATCATGGAAAACTTATACGTAATCGGCTTTATAACTAAAAGTACTATTATGAACGTAAATTAATGACATGTACTGCCCGTACATTAATAGTTATAAAGATAATTTTGACAAACTTTTCCATCGTCTCTTGGAAATGTACTCTTTAAATTGATTTTCGAATAAAAAACAAAAAAAAAAAAAAAAAAACCACAACATACAAACAGAAAAACTGACATTACATGACTGTCATGATTGCATGATTCTTAAATGTTTTAAATAGTACATGTTTAGTTCTCGTACATTTGTTTTCCAGAACTGTAAAAAAAGTTAATAGTGACATTTGTCTATTTTTATTTAAATATGAATGGTTTAAGAATAAGACAATGCATTCAGTTAACACGTATTCTATAAGCGTTATTTATTTTTATAATGGACAACAAAGTTTCCACAAAGTCTTATTATTTATAAATGCTCCTAAAACATGACCTGAGCTTACATAGATAATTACAAGATGAATAAATATTTACAGTACCTGCGTTTTATTTGAAGTACGATGACGTGCCTTTGGACAAAAATATTAAACAATGGGACGTTACAGTAATTAACATTAATAGGACGAAAGAACATTGGAATCGTCTGGCCCTCATTCAGTTTTGGTTGACACTGGACAAGTAAGATTTTAAACTATTATACTAATTTACAGTGATTAAATTTGTACTTACATTACCGTTGATAAACGGTCGGCATAAGAAAGTATCGATCTTTAAAAAAAATCATTGCGATCAACGACTGATTCTTAAGAGCCAAAGGTAATAAATCAATTAGAATTTACTATTTATACATGAGAGAACGATAAACGAGCTTAGCTCAACACATATGTAAAGGTTGGATAATTTTGGATAATTTGCAGATAGAATTTTCCTGTTTAAATAATATTTATTTGTAAATAAGTTTTTCGTGTACAACCGTTTAATGAAAACAAAAAAGATGTTATTTAAGCTTTATATTAAACGTATAGTGATGCTGATAATTCAAGTTACAAAATATAAAGTTGATGTTGCATTATGCGTTTACGGAATGGCATTAAATTGTAAACATTTATTAATGGAAAAACTGTCTGGTGTTTTAGGGAAATAGAGAAGAAGAAAGAGCTTCGTTTTTAATTTTCAACGATCAAATCAAGGAAAAAGAAAACCGGAAACTGCATTCTCTATAATTAATTATTAATGAAAATCCATGTCAATAAAAAACAAAACAAAAAAAAAAAATGAAGAATTAAGGCGAAAATTTGCTTTTCCCTTGTTAATCGATGTAATTTATTTTTTTTATTAAAATATACAGTATATAGGTCAAACAAGTTGATCACACATTTTACTTTGTATTCGCCTTCACAAACCTATTTAATACATTATATTACTTTTTACCTATAACGCACTTCTTTTCCTTACAATTATATTTTATCATTCTTCTGTATACGATCAATTCGCGCAGTTAAACTTGTACACGTATACATATAAATATATATATATATATATATATGTACACATATATACACATATATGTACTTTTCTTTTAAATAATACTCTATCGACCCTCGTTCTACTTGTAATAACTTTTTTCAAATGTAAGTGTTCATTTTACATATAACATCTCTTCGCGGTTTTATACACGAATAAACTATATGCGGCATTATTCTTTCAGATAATAAGAACTTCCAACAGCTCTATTTAAATAATCAAGATTTGAGGCATACAACATTTCCTTTTATCCATACCCATACACTATCTCATTCAATAATATAACTTTTCATTATATATACATATATATCTGCATATACATATACCTTCTCGTAAGCGCGCACGCACGCACACACACACACACACGCGCGCACACAAGCGCAGGCACACCCCGTGCATGCAAAGAGGCAGGCGGGTCTCTGCGTGAGACGACCGGTAGTTTAAAAGTTCGCTGCGAGGGAATTTTGATCTGTCGAGAATGAAAGGGAAAAGACGTGACTTTCTTAAAGAAAAAAAAAAATCTACACAATTAGAACGAAAAAAGAATAAAAACAGCGAGAACGAGACCGCGAATAAAGTGTATACTTTATCTTAGCTGGAAGCCTAAGATGAAAAAGTAGGGCGGAGAATAAAAGGCAGTAGTACTACAGTGCCTTTGGTATAATATGGAGAGATTAAGCAGAGAAAGGGACTGGAAGGTAAACTTGATATGTTAAGTACAAGTAGCCGTGTACTTAATATCGCGAAAGCTTGGCAGGTCGGCTGAGTTTCTGGTAGGGAATGTGCTCTGTTAAGCATTCGAATCAGACGCACTAGAATCCCTCTCGTTCACTTCTAAAGGGTAGAGGCAAATTACTCAGGTAATAAAAAAAGAAAAAAAAAAGGTCCCGCTAAGCGTCAAGACAAAGTCGCCCAAAGTCAAGCGGCACGTGTCATAACGCTCGCGATCGAAGCCTTCTCCGAGAAAAAGTTCCCTTGCAGCAAATATCTACGTGTGCGAGCGAGCGTACGCGCGCGTGTGTGTGTGTGTGTGTGCTCTGAGAACCATCGCAAGAACAAATTCTTCGCAAGTGATTTGGTTGAGATAAATATTCCCGACATCGAACTCCACTGAGTACGATATCAGTCCGATAACAAGAAAAGTCTGCCTCAATCGGACAGCTGGGCACGTTCTATGGCGGATAACCGCAAGTCGTAACTTACAAGCCAAATTACTACATTCCTCGCTCGCCAATCTCGTGATAAAAGTAAATCTATTATTACGCAATAGCGATCAATCTAGCATCCGGGAACGAAAATCCGCCGATCCGATACGATTAGTTGAAAAATAATAATACAGTGCCAGGATGACGATGACCCCCCCCCTCACTCACACTCTCTCTCTCTCTCTCTCTCTCTCTCTCTCTCTCTCTCTCTCTCTCTCTCCACGCCGCAATCGAATACAAGCGCGACTAGCATATCCAGAGTAATAACTTCTGATTATCCGTGCTTAATATACATAAGTTGAATATTGTTTATTAGGCACCAAGTAACGGTTCCGAACTAGTCGGTCTGCTTTAAGTGAATAACAGTCCTAATTTATTACAATTTATTACAATTTATTATAATTTTGAGATGTCGGGATTATTTCATCAGATAATATATGCATAAACATAACATGAACGTACACGCACAAGTGTGTGTGTGTGTGTGCGTGTGTGTGTATTTATCACATATCCTTGCGAAGGTTCACACGAGTTAAGATCGTTACGAATTGTTGTATAAATATCTTTTATCTTTGCTTATTCTCTTTATTCAATATATATCAGCCTCGCTGGCATTTCGTATTATTTTTCTAAATAGTACAGCCGTACCATATCACACGAAAAAGAACTCCTAATCATAAACGGCGCTATATCGTATTTATTGAAAAAAAATATATAATAACAAATGTCTAGATTAAAACTATCACTTGAAATATAGAAGCTATCCTTTTTTGTTTAATTGTACTGATCTACAAGACTTTGTTCTCTAAGTAAAATGTATATATTAACGCTTGCATACTGACAACTTTGAGTAAATGTAGCGTAACACATAAGTCATTTTAGATATCATTCTTCTATTTTGAAAAATTTGTTGACAATGTGATCGTATTTTTAAGGGAACAGTCTTCTTAAGCCTTAATAAATTGTTATTTTACTTTGTTTCTTTAAAATCGTAACTTTCAAATATAAATTTTTACTATTGTACAAAAATGTATACGTACATATAAAATAAAAACAATATTAGTCATGTTTGTTTTTAAGATGCTAAAAAGTATAAGTTATTCGTTTTGGCTTGATCGAAGATCTTCATATAATTTCAATAATATTAAGTTAATTTAAAAAATTTGCAAACATCGTAAAATAAATGAAATAAAATAATCATTTATAAAAAAATGTTTTAATGATTTACATATTTGTATAATTAAATCAATAAAATAAATATAATATAGTGATTCAGATCGAAACATCAAGAAAAAATTTTACTTTGATAATGTAGATGACTTTAGCTTACCCCAATATTTCTAAAAATAAAATATCATTCTGATCAAATCTACTATACAAACACTGCACAATTGCCAATAAAATTATTAAGAGTAATAAAAATAATTTTTCATTAGCTTAAAAATTGTTTTCATTACAATAAAAATAATTTGGCTTTACAAAATCTTATTATTGTTTCTATACAATAATATATACTACTCTTCTACAAGTAAAACAACATTTAGATAAGTTTAAAATAAATTTCTTTCGGCTCGTATAAATACAAAGTTATCATATAGATTAATTAATATAATTGATGTATAATTTAATAATGACTTGTTGTAGAGTAATTCTACTACATATAAATGTATGATGAGAAAGAGAATCCTAGAAACGTTACGAAATAGCGTTGATCGATCACTCAGTTTACCTTATGCAATTATTATCGTTTATATACTTATACAAGTCTATCATACATATAAATATATAAGCAAAATAAAAAGAAAATTGTAGTTTTTGCAGTACCATTAAATGATCGAACATTCTTCTCGCGTCATTATATTTTAAAAATCTATATTAAACCTTAAAATAGAATTCAAAAATTTTCAAAATAAGAGATCTGCGCATCCGATGCGTACAAGTAAACAAGAAATAAAAAAAAAAAAAAAAAAAAAAAAAAAAAATGAAAGCTTAATGAGCAATAAATGGTGAATGCGTTTTTGTATATGCGCGTGAAATGAAATGAAATGAAATGCCGAAACGATATAATAAGTTCAAATAAATATTTATTCCAATATTCTTAATCACATAGTAAAATGAAAGTAATGAATATTAATTTTGTCAATGAAAAGAAAAAGAAAAAAAAATATCTTCCCAAATCAAATAAATATTTGCTCGTGCTCACAATAATAAAAAGGACCGATTTCCGATTTTCTAAATGTAAATATGCTTGGCATTTGAAAAAGAAAGAAAAAACGCTTGCTCAGATTCAATATACTTTTGTTTTCATCGTAATAAATGTACGCAATGTATATGTACACACAATTAGCCACCCATCCATTCAACCTTTCGCGCACTCATACATATATATGCTCATATGTATATACATTCACACGCGCAATCATGCCCCGCGCGCGAAACCAAATCCGCAAACGCGCTCACATCCGCACGGCAAACACATACAGCAGATACGCATGTACATATCGTTATTACTTCCTCTTTTTTAATATGACTATATAAACTCTGTGAATCCTTGTTTAAGGTCTATCTACAAAAGTAAATTTTCATCAGCGTTTGATATTCACTTTTCAGATTTGTAAAGACGCGAGTGGCTCACTTGCTGAACCGTTTTATACGCGACCTCGTAATGAAGGACCTCGCGCTCGGGTTGTAAGGCGTCTTCGCTCTTTTGGATATCGAGCTCGACGACGTCGATGAGCCCGAGGTGATGCAGGACGGTGCGCTCCCGCCAACGATCGGTGAGACCTTGCAGCCTTGCTTAGTTCTGTTCGTCGTTGTTGCCGTCGTCGTCGTCGTCATCGTCGTTGACGTTGGCGCTGACGCGCAGCCGGCCAATTTCGCTTTAGTCACGGCTGCAAAACAATCGGTCATTAATAACCGTAATTTAAATGAAACCGATAATCAACGAATGGTTGGAGCCAACAGACTCGGTCAGTATCTAATTGTTTATACATTTAAATTCACTCCATAAAAATAAAAACAGAGAAAAAAATATCAACAATCGCCATTTTACATATAAATGATTGTTGATGTATTGACGTTTAAATAGAACTAATATATAAATACAATCAAGAGTTTAATAGCTTTAAATTGATTTTGTACATAAACATGGATTCCGTTTGGTAAGACCTAATGGTAATTGAACGCTTGGATTTTTGATTAATCAGCATCGGTAATGGTACTGTTAAGAGTATGTTAGAAATATCTAATATTAGGAAGTCATCTAACCTGAAGCCTGAGGTGTCGAGGAGTTGGCCAAAATGGGTATACCAGGGGACTGCTGCTTGTGCTTCGCTTGAGCTTCCAATATTCTGTTGGACTTGACACTTCCATAATGATGACCATGTGGCGTCGGCACCGTCTGGCCCGCTATATCGACATTCCTCGACCTCAGATTCTTTATCGGCGTCGCTGCAATCGTGTCCGACCTGAGCCAGCGTTTCGGTACTACCGCGGCGGGAGACGATGACGAGGATGAGCTGACCGAGTCGTTTATGGAACCCATGAGACCGACAACCGTCTGGCGACGTCCGCCAGGACAGGAGTTGCTCGCCCGATTACTGCGACCCTGGTCCCAAAAGCTCTCCCGTATTTGAATGCGACTCGCAGACCTGTTGATCGAGGGCCTCCTGATCTTCTTTACCGGAGTCACCTTCTTCTCTAGATTGCGCCGTTTAAAAGAATTTGGAGAGGAAAGCCGCCTTTCCTGAATACTACCTGTACTTGAATTTAATACTCCATCTGCAAGCAACGATAAAGACGCATCGTCAATAAATTCATTCCATTCGTCTTTCAAACCATTCAATTCATCCATTCATTAATACAGCACGTGTAATTCCGTTCCGTTTGCGTAATATAAATCTGATATGTTCAATTACGTATTATTAACGCTTAATGTACATAATTTATTGTAATGATATATACTATTTATGTAAACTAAACTTTTGATAATATTTACTACGGACGATTCGCTTATATTCACAATTGATAAAAGATAGTAGCCACTTGATTTGATTTTGACTAGAGCTAAAGATAAAATTAACCACTCACTAGTCCTCGAAATTGCCGTATCAGCTACATGCCATCGCATCCGATTATGTTGTGTTTCGATCTTAGGATTTGGAGGTGCTCCGGTACTATGACGCCTCCTATTCGTTTGTCGAATCACATTACTGTAACTGGTGGAATTAGTGATTCGCTTATTCAATGCATTACTGCTATTGTTTTTGCTGGCCACGTTATTATTACTATTACTGTTAATATTGTTGTTATTCTTGTTCCTGTTGTGGAGGCCACTTCGCCTAGTACAGAAAAAATTTCTTTATAATATCTTAATACAAAATTGTTTGATTTTATTTATTTATTTATTTATTTTTTCTTTTCTTGTCTTTTATGGATACTTTCGAACAACTCAAATGCTTATTGAATCCTTACACAACAAGAATTAATTTATTATAATTACTTTTACTGACATTTATAAATGATAGTTAAATCAAATGTTTTAATAATAGACGTTTGTGTATAAACTTCTGAATCGAAATAAAAATTAAAGATCAAGATTCTATTGAAATTATTAAAAATTGATGCATGTCGTTAGAATACCTAAGCCGTGGCCCTTGAGGTTCACTGAATCGAATCGGTTGTAGATCCACATTAGGGGTATTATCGGCAAACTTCTCGGGATCTGGTACTTGCTGTAACCATTCCTTCCTTTCAAGGACAAAATTGGTGGTATCTGTGAGGATCGCATCGATGTTGGATTCCTCCTTTACCGAGACTTCATTCATGCATAGGCTACTTTCAACAATACTTGTCTCCGAAACAACCATCGCATTGCTCGATTCCTCCATGCTACGCTCGACGCAGGCGTCACTGGAGGATATTTCAGCCACTTGTATGCTCTCCTCTACAGGGGTCGTATCTCTGACAACACTACCAGATAAGGAGTCTTCCTTAACCGTGCTAGCAGCTGTTTCACTGGTGCTACTGGTGTCGCTGGTGTTACTGCTGCTCTGAGGATCCGAAGGACTACTCGCGACGACCTCCTCGTTGCAGTGGCCCGATGAATCCGGCTGTTTCTGAACATCCGAATAACTCGGAGGCTCAGAGCAGGTTGGAGTTGTAGGATAAGGATAGCCTACGGGCTCCGGCGTGAGGGGTTTGTGCGTAGGTGAGGGATATGCGCAGTCGACGCCTTCCTCGCTCGGTAAGATGCTTGTCTCCGAAGAAACTAATTCCGGCTGTGGTTCCGGTTCATTTGCCACAATCTGATTGCGCTTTTGACCGAGAAGTATCTACAAACGAAAAATCGAAATGTAAATAAAAGTATTTTTAAATAAAATATTTTTAAATTAAAAAGAAAACCTTGCAATACTTATTTATATGTCTGAGTTATTATAAATAAAATATTTTAATTATTAATTAATAGAACGAACCTCATTGTGCGTAGGTCCAGGTGGATCAAGCATCAAAGTTACGACACTGATATTATCTGCTCTTAATCTCATAGATGACCATTTCTCTAGTGCATGATCAACTAATTTCTTTGACGGATTAATCCACATTTGAACATCTCCTTGCTGAAATAAAATGAAACTTATAAAGTTATATGTGCAAGTTTTATTAATTTATAGAATTAAAAAAATAGGATTAAAGGTAATTTTAATAATATTTACTTGAGAGTAAAATTAAAATTCAAAATTAATAATCAAATAATACTAAAAAGAACCTTAAATCAATTATCAATTTCTAATATGAATATAGAATAACTTATATTATCATGTAATCAAACCAAATAATGCCCTGATATACAATTTTAATACATAAAAAATGAAGAAAAATAGAGTAAAAGATATATAATTCAATAAAGTTTTAATAAGTTTTATACAAAAATTGTATTAAAAAAATGTTATGAATTTTTAAGTAATAAAATATAACGGTATTCTGGTATTAAAATAATTTATTAAAATTTAATAGTTTAATAGAATGAATTTAAATGAAAAAAAATAAAGATTTTTTAATGAATTTCATTAAAAAAATAAAAAATTATTCAATAATTTGAGAGGTGTTACTGGATTTATAAGAATGTTTATAAATTATACTTATATAAAATTGTAGAAAGCAATTTTACAGTATTAAACATGAAATAAAATTAATAGAAATTAAAACATAATTTTTTTTATATTTACTTAATGAAGCGTTATCTTATAAAAAAAAAACGTATAAAAATATAGTATTACCAAGTAATAACATAAATCTAATATCAATCTACAATAATAATACAATTTATATTCAGCACAATCCATTAATTATTAAAACTAATAGTAATGCATTCTTTGCATGTCATATTAAATCATTAAAAAACAGATAATCTTACATCATTTATTCATAGTTATCTATTTTTTCTATGTTTAAAGATAAAATTCCACGTCATCCATCAATATGACTTGAAATTATTGTTATATAAAAAAAAAAAAATGAGATAAATAGTCAATTAATGAAGTTTGATTAATTCATACCAATAGATGTAAATTACCTAAATACTAAATTTTGTATAAAAAAATTAGCTATTTAAGTAAGTATATTTAAAACTAAGGAAACTCAACTACATATCTTTTCTAAAATCACACCTTCAATTAAACATACATAAATTAATTAATAATAATTAAAACTTCATATTTTTCTGAAGAAACATACCCCATTTCCGGTTTGTTGCGAAGCAATTAAATGTTTCTCGTTGTTACTTTCAACAGCCTGTACTACTGTCACTGCTCCTTCAGCGGATAACATATTCCATAAACCATCTGTTCCAAAAATAAGACATCTGTGAGATTTAACATCGATTTTCACTACTTTTACATCTGGTTCTGGCGAGACTACAAATGTATTCAATTCCGAATTATAACTCCATAAATCACCTAAAAAATCGTAAAAATAATTATATATTATTGAAATCTGCTTAAATATTAAAGGCACAAATATTTATTAAATTTATTAGTTTAAATAATATATTATTTTTATATATAATATAACATTATATATAAATCACATGCGTGTGATTTACCTAATGATCTGGCAACTGCTAAAAAAGGAATTTCATCAATGTGTGTTGATCTACGTACTGGACCTTTATGACCTAATCTAGGCCTATTCCATACGACTCTAGGCACACCTGATTTGCTTATTACTTTTCCACCAGACTCTTGTATTCTGGTCATTTCAACTCCACATTCAGGTTTGTGGTCTTTAGTTAGGGCTTTTGATTTCCATAGCATATCTTTTTCCTGATAACCCAATACAATACCAGAATCACCAACGTGACCAATATAAATTTTTCCTTTTCGAATGAATGCAATGCTAGCAGTTGTTCCAGCAGTTGATGGTAAACCTGAGGCTGTTCTAGGCCATTTGTCTGAACAAAAAAGTAAATACTAAATTAACTAAAATGTATAAAACAATATTGTACTTAAGATTAATAAGAATTAAATTATTTTTTAACTTTTACAGTTTTAAAAATACTTATGATTTATAAAAAATGATCAAACAGCATATTCTTATAGAAATTTTCAAACACTAATACAAAAATTAATATAGAAAATATAAATTTCATTCATATGGCAAGAATACATGATCTGCAATAGTATTTAAAAAACACTGGGACTTTTATGTAAAAAAACACGTGTAATGTATATTCTTAATTGATATCCTATCGCTAACTTCATAGATTTATGGTGATTAAAATATACTTAAATTTTAATAATTATAAAATACAAATGTACTTCTAATATAAATTTAAATGCGCATTTAAATCTATGAAAAAAATGTTATATAATCTATTAATAAACATAAAGCAAGACATTAAATAATAATGCAAAGGTAAAAAATTACATTTAAACTATTAAAAACCAATAAGGAATGACTGTAAATTAAAGGATCATAAAAAATATTGTAATGCAATTTTAACTCTTTTAGTTTGAGAAGAAATAATGTAGACTTTTTAAGCAGATTATGTAAGCGAAAGTAAGTATAAAATCTAAAATGTCTTTTAATGATTAAAATTGATTAAATAAAAGATAATAACGTAGGAATAGTAATGTAAATATTATTGAGTATGTAAAAATATAAAAAATATAAAATTTGTTTGAGAATCGCGAATTACGTCTGAATTGCCAATGAACGCTTGTATAAAGTTAAGAATACTCAAAATATTGTAGTATGCGTAACTGGTAAAAATAAAAAGCAACAGAAATAAATAAATAGATATTGTTTAAATTTCCATGCAGGATACTCTCATATATGCCCGAAACTCGATCGACCATATAGTGCGTTACATAACCTAAATACGTCTAAGCTAGACCCCCCCTCTCACGATCTGCGCTCGCTACTTCCTGCGCTCTCTCGCTCCTCCATAGAGGGAGGGAGGCTTATGCGCGCAGCCTATCGGCCAGACAAAGAGAGGTAGCGACATAAACCCCTGCACGCATACGAATGATTGTAAATTGGTGGGGATAGAAAATACGCGGGACGAATCTGTTTTCCCATCTCACGCAGCCCTTTCATGTTCGAATCAACAATAACAATAACAACAGTTCGCAATTTAAAAATATGTAGGACATGGACCGAATGGAGGGGTGAGGTCCACAGAGGGTAATACGCTCGGTAGAAGCGGGTGATAAATGCCATCCTTACCGAGTTCTCGCCACATCGCGTAATGCGTATTGACGTATCCGTCGCGGATCGCTTTGAGGACATCCTCG
This sequence comes from Ceratosolen fusciceps, assembly GCA_018883505.1. Lineage (NCBI taxonomy): Eukaryota > Metazoa > Arthropoda > Insecta > Hymenoptera > Agaonidae > Ceratosolen > Ceratosolen fusciceps. The sequence goes on along the minus strand of RCIC01000003.1, from coordinate 10,503,324 downwards.
TCGTTGTCGCTCCAAAAGTTTTTCTGCTTGACGATTATATCCATTAGGTTGTCCTTGGCGAAGGTCGCGGCCTCGCCGCCCCCATGGCCGTCGAATATCCCAAAAAAAGCGTACTCGAGCTCACGATCGTTGGAAGACTGTTGGTAGGCAACACTGAACATGTCCTCCATGTACTTGCGGCCACCCTGGTTGCAGTGGCCCGTCACTCGGAGGTTAACGCCGATGCTGAGCGACATTCTTCCTGACGATATCGCTAATTTTCAACCCAACGTATTTCTAACCTTAAAAAACTCGCCCTTAGCCGCTCACCCGTTCGATCTTCGCCTTTCCCTCCCTCTCGCTCACTCGTGGATTCCAACGGAGCTTATACATATGCCCCTCGCTCGTTCTCTCTCTCTCTCTCTCTCACTCTCTCTATAACTCGTCTCCCGCGTTCGCACACAGAGAGCGAAAGAAAGTCGCGATGTTCAATCGACGACGACGGCGACGACGACGACGACGACCACGACGAAGACACTTATTTTTTCTCTGGGGAGCGCTCGACCTCCTCGTCTTCTTCCTCTCCTTCAGTTTTTTGTCTTCCGTCGCACTTGCGTACACCAGTACTCCCACGCACACGAGCCCACACACACGTACGGAGACACGGACGCACCAACACGTGCTCTATCATGCGCCTCCGACGGAAGCCTCGCATTTACTGAACGTGTAATTGTGACATTGTGTGCTGCTCTCGAGCATTCGATATCTCGCTCCATCTCGCTCCCTCGCGCTCCCTCGCACTCGATCCCTATGAGGATGGTGCGCGCGCACGGCCAGCCACGGCAAAGTGGGGATAGAGCCTAGGAGAAACGCGCGGAGATCGCACGGGCACACCGATTGAGAGACGAGGCGTGTGTGGGTGCGCGCGCCCGCAAGCCCGAGAGGCGCAGCCAGTCAAGGAAAAATGGCGGCCGATGGAAAGGAGAGAGAGACGAGTAGATGCTCGAGGCCTCGAAGAGAAAGGAGACGTTAGGAGGGTCCGCTCTTTAGTTATTACTTTCAGCGGCGACTGTTTAAACTTTCCATTCGTTATGACATTCGTTTTGTTGACTTACAAAAGGCTTCCCGTGACCTTTCGGGGTGTGAGAAAGCAAGACTCGACCATTCAGCCCCGATAACATTAAAAATTTCAACATTTTCATTACTCTAGACTGACTTCGTTTTCGAATTTTCAGACGAAATAAATCGTTTGAGCGCCAGCAATGGCTAGAGACAATAAAGACAGAGAGAGCCGGCACGGCAACGAGTGCGACGAGGACCGCGAGAGTAAGGAGGTCAGTTGTATACATATTTCTATACAACACGTAGTAGTATATTGACTCAGGCTGTTTCTACATCAAAGCCACTCGTGTCCGTAGCAGGATAACTTCGAAATTAAGAGACGTTTGACTTCCTACTAGTAATTTTGGCTACTCTAATGCTATCGGACGGCACTGGGACAAAAGCAGACATTTAGTTCAAAATTCATCCTTCCCAAGAGCGAATGAATTCTAAAAAGGGAATTATATTCAATCAATTTTTATTATAGTTATATAACATAAATGATTTGTTAAATCCAGCCGTATCAAATATTCCTAGCCTTTTTCCATTTTAGTATTGCCATAGATAATTTATTTTTAAAATATTATTTACAGAAATATCTATTTCTTTTTTTTTTTTTTTTTTTTTTTTTTTTTTAATTCTAAGAGATATACAATAACTTGATAAATTAAGAATTGTAAAATTGAGTGTTATATTCATTAAAAATAATCACAGGATTATGATCTTTTTTTACGGCATTACTTGATTACTAAGTAAAGTAAATTTTTAAAAACTTCAATGTTTATGTTTACAATATAATAAATAAAAGTTTTCCGGTAAATTCAGATCATTTCAATTGCTAATAATGCTATTAACAAGATAAATAAAGCGGTGGTTAAAGTTTTAATAGCAAACAACATTACGTATACTGAGAGTATAATGTTCAAAGATGTAAATAATTCAAATAGAAATTTTTTAAAACATCCGTAGATCGACCAAATGATATTTCAGTTTTCTTTTGATCCTAAATTTTTAATAAACCATATTTATACCATTTTTCGTAGTCAGAGCGATAAAGAATCCTGCCATTCATTCATTCATAAGGTTTTACTCGCAGACTAGACTAATGAAATATTCCAATATTCTCTCAATACCTGCACTTATTTTACCGCCAATGAGAAAAAAATAACAATAAAAAATTTGTTTAATGAATTCCTATGTAAGACGGATGTCGTAATTACACGGTATTTGTACGAGGTAATCACTTTAATATTCTTTAATATAAAAAATATTGACGCTTAAAGAAGGAAATTGTATAAAAATCGTTTTACATCTTTATAAATTGCAATGCAATTTTGTAATATAAATATATAAAGTCATGGATTTTTTGTGAAAATCTCCTACAATTACATGTCACAAAGCAAAAATAAATAATATATTTATGAAAAATGAGCAGCATTAGTATTAATTTCATTTTTAATGCGAAAACATACCGAGTATTAAAAGATGAAATAGCGCATTCGCTTACGAGCGGGAGTCTATTATAATTGCAGGTAGTTGCGCATAGTGCTTTTTGATTGAGTTTATTGGTAATGACTTGGAAATGAGTATTGTATCAGCTAATATTCGCGTCATACGGTTTACTTTATTCGCATTCCTTAGCTGAAACAAGCTTGCAACATCATTGTAGAATTAGCTGTAAAAAGGCAAGTTTCTTCCTGTTATTTACGATTTACAGTATAGCTTCGTCCACTCTCTCTCTCTCTCTCTCTCTCTCTCTCTCTCTCAACTCATGATCGTACGAAATACGTTTTTGTATAGTTGACTTTGTTCGGTACCTCCTTCTATGTAGTTTTTGTCAATTGCATTTTGGCAATGTCAAGCAATTGGATATTTCCCTGTTTACCGGTCAAGTCATACAATTTTTAGCCGAATGGATCAAGCGTTTTTTATTTCATCTTTTTTCTCGTTATCCATGACATGATTACGATTAAAACGACTTGTATCTAGTGAATTTTTAATTGATATACATTTGTCGGCTGGTTATGCATCCTAATTATAATTGTAAAGTACTCGTAGATGTAATGTTAGTCGTACTTGATTACCTACCCATCTTCTTAATAATTAAAAAAAAAAAAAAAAAAAAAAAAAAAAAACGTAAATAAATAAAGAAAAAGAACGTATTGAAAACAAGCAAAAGCAGCAAGTATAATTATATATTAAAATGACACGACTATGATGTTGGAACAAAAAATAAAAAAAATATGCTTAAAAAACCATGTAATCAAGTAGACATGCCAGACAGAGCGAACATATCAGGTAAGATAATTAAAAAGACATTAAGCTCTTCAAATGCGCGTGCTCTCTCTCTCTCTCTCTCATTCCCTCTTGCTCTATATTCCTCAATCCTTGCGTACATTATCTACCACGTGGTACGAAAAAGAGCGCGCGATCTAATGTCACGCGGACAGCAGAATGCGCCGACTGCGGGCAAACAATGTTATTCACTATTGGTGCTAAATTACTAAGCGCGCGTGCGCTCTTCCCCCCAGCCTCTCCCCTCCCCCTCCCTCCCACCGTGAAGGAGCCCGCGTAAACGCGCAGCGGGTAAATCGTGACGAAAGAGGGTGAGCCGAGATCCGGAAATTTACCCTGGACTCTCGATCGACAAAGTCTTGAAGAAAATAGGAACGAAGCTATTGAGAGGGGGTGAGGAGTCGATGACGCAGGGGCATGGTAATGACGACGTGTCCGGGGGGGCCGAGGGGAAGTGGTAGTAGTGCAGATTTAAAAATGGAAACGATGATGCACGGCCGCGAGTTCTTTACCGGCAAGCAAGCGACGACGATCTACCAGGCATGCGCTTGTCCCCCGTGCGCGACTGTTACATGGACCGGGGCATGTGCGCGTGGAACTCCCGGACGCGGACCTCGACCACGGTCCACCGCTGCAACTGCCATACGGAATACCGTAGAGAATACACGCCGAGCGGGGAACGGCACTGCCGAGCTCAATGGCGATCTCACCACTTCCAGCGGGCCCCACCCCACACGCGCCGTTTCTCTCTCGCGAGCGCCAGGTCGCCCCTTTCACGGCGGCGCTCTCCTCCTCGGGGCGCCTCCGCACCGGAAGCCCGCGAGAAAAAGATATAAAGTGAGAGCGAGGGGGACTCCTTCCGAGAAGCAGCGGCGCTCCCCGGCACTACGAGTCCGTGCGCCGCGCCGCGCAGCATCCGGATCGCGAGGAAATGAGACGGCGGGGCGGGGTAACAAAGGAACAAAAGGAAAAGATGAATCAAGGCCAATTAGGCCGTAAGTAGTGGCTTAAGCGACCAAAGTCTTTTCGTAAAGCCATCGTCGTTGGGTCTTCTCGTTCACGAGCTCCCTCCTCCGACCCTCCGCAATGTCATCCCCGCCCCTCCCCCTGCCGCCGTCGGCAATGCTCTCGCCGGACGAAGGCTTAATAATAATCTCCTTCTCTCGTCCCGCTTTCATCCTGCGGTCTGATAACTTTTAATGGCTCCCCCCTACCCCTCCCTGGGGAGATACGCACGCTTATCTCGTTCTCACGGGGCGCTCGTCTGGCGATTTATAAATAGGCGCCGGTACGCTATTCGATACGCTAATATACCGCTGCTGCTGCTGCTGCTGCTGTGCTGTGCACAAGCGGCTCTGCGTCGTCAAGGGGGACCGACGTTGGCGAGCATTGGCTGTCGTGGGGCTGTCCTGGGTCTGTCGTGGGGCTGTCGTGGCGGCAGTGGCGGCGGTGGCGGGGGAAGGGAGGTAGGCGAAACAAAAGCGTTTAGAGGCCATTCGAAATACGCTATTGAAGAAGTACCAGCAGGTGGGTAGCGCGGATCCCGTGACCGACGGCACGGAGGTTAGCGGGAGTACCCACCCGGGAGCCCCCGTCCCCGACCCCGGACCCTGTCTTCTTCCTGCGCAGTCCGAGTAGACCACCATCACTGGGTGAAAGGGTTGCTGGCTGCTGCTGCTGTCAGGGATCGCCTCGCTCCGGCTCGAACAATTATCCGCAGCAGAAGAACGTCCGCCATTAGCTCGACGCTCATTGGTGCATCGGCGCCTTGCCTGCCTGCCTGCCTGCCTGCCTGCCTGCTCGCCTGCCTGCTTGCCAGCCTACCTGCCTGTCTGCGCCCATGGAAAATTCCCAGTTCACAACGACTACTCGACGTCCTCGTGGTATTATCCATATGGACGGAACGATGGGATGGGATGGGATGGGGCGAGGGGACGATGGAGGACCATCGACTGGGAAGAACAAAGTCGAATGAAATGTCGTTACCTTCCTGGCGGGGCTTAAAGCTTGACCCCTAACACAATAACCCACAAGCGCATGCTATACGGCCTCCATTTCATTTACTCAATGCAAAACTCTTTAGGGATCTCCGCTAATAAGGAGTAACGGATTAAAAATCACCCAATAATCCTGCGCACGGGGATTCGTTATTTAAGCGAAAGGGCTCGGCTCGTCTGCCATTGTGGGCGCACCCTAATGCCAAAAACGCACGTACTACGCCTCCTGTAGGCATAGACCGTCAGCGCACACTTAATAAACGCATGCCTTGAGCGTACGCGCCTAACCATCCATATGTGTCACGCACATTGTTTTAAAATTCAATTGTACAACATTAAACTTATTTATGTCCCCTTATTTGAATTCTTGCATATTCACGCGGTAGCATTTAATCCTAAATCAATAGGAGAACTTTGCATTTAAAAAAAAAACCTCGTATTTCATTTTTCCAAGCAAACGCGTCCCTACAAATTAGTAATTAAAACTATATTGCGATAATAAATAAATGTTAAAATATCAATAGAACGCACTCGGCAGTGATATTATATTTTACTTTTTTCCTTAATTTATGTAATTATTTTTATTATTCAAGCACGGATATTTAGGTAATTTAAAATCTACGGCTACTTGTGCGTACGAGTTCTTGTTAATAAAAAAGGATTCTGCTATGAATATACAATGATAATAAAAGATGAACAATGGTAACGGAGTAATCTGGCAGCCATATTGGATAAGCTTGTATTGTATCGTGTACCGTTGCCCGAGCAGATAAGAAAGAAAAAAACGAACGATCGATAAAGTCGCGCATGTTGTTTATCCTGCTTTTACCGAATCCTGCGACTAGCCTACTTTAACAATACCTACATTACTCATCCTAATGGTAATTTATAAATTATAATTTGACTTTTCTAACAATATTCGCATAATACAAGGAAATTTAAATTTCAAAGTGTATACACTTAGGTTAACGCATAGTCGATAGATGTCGCCACCTCATTGCTTGCAACTCCACAATTCTTCAATATTTATTATTTGAAATCAAAGTATTTTATAATTCTACGTGCTATTCCATATCTAAGTATTTGTTATGTATATTCTTTTTATTTCTTCTTAAGAAAAGTAATTTTACCCAGACGCTTGTACATTTTAACGTAACAGCAGTTTAATGCATTGACACAAAGAACAACATTAGCAATAATCACAAGTTTTAATAAATACGTTCTTAATTAGATGAGCTACGTTTCATACTTAAAGCGAATACAATAATTATCCAGAAGGTATAATATAAATGTAAAATATATATTATACCATTAGCTTAAGCTAAATATCTTATTTTACAATTGATCTTACCTTCTGCATCTTGAATTCCACCATTTTTTCACTCGATGGCCAAATAGGTCAGCTTACTTCGAGCGCCTACAAAATGTTCCATTTAAAGTAGTTTTTTTTTTTTTAATAACGAAGCATCAGACCACTGCCTTGATTTCGTACTAATTGGCAGGATTATTATAATTATTGGATTTTTTAAATTAATAATGCTTATCGTAACGTCGAAGGTGCAAATAAAATTATAATTTACGCATTTACGATTTGATAACTTGATATTAATAAGTACACCATGTATACACGAAAATTTTTCATTTTAACAAAAATAATTGGTATTTTCACCATTCCAGATACAATTCATATTACTTCGTATTAGTCTGTAAATTATTTATTTTTCAATATACACTTAATTTTATAATTATTCATTACTAATTCTTATTTCAATTATAATGCTAATATAAAGTATTATTGTTTATTTTACATATAAATCAATTAATCAATTAAGGATGTTCTTATAAATATTTTGTATAAGAATGACCTATAATTCTACTAAGCAAAGATGCAGGATTTTATCATTTTTAAAATAACATATGGTATAAGCCCGGCTAGCTCAGTCGGTAGAGCATGAGACTCTTAATCTCAGGGTCGTGGGTTCGAGCCCCACGTTGGGCGTTTTTTTTTTTACTTCATTTTATTTACATTTTTACAAAAATTATTTAACTATTTAACAGTTGATAATTAAAAATCTTGAATATAAATTTATAATTAGAAAAAGTGTGTATATATATATATATATATATACGTTTCTGTACTCACACCTTCGAGTCATTATAATTACAGTTCTTATTTGTATTTATATATTTCTTTACATTTTTAATGTTTAATGTTTTATTATAACAAAATACTAATAAAATACTTACTATAAATTTAAATTGATTAATGATGATTTTTATTGCTAAATGATGAAAAACTAGTATCTTGTAGTTACAAAACAGTATCCATAAAAGCTAATCGATTGGATGGACATAATATACACAAAATCTTAAATATTTATAGATTGTAAATGGTATAAAAATAATTAGATTACCAAGGTTTCCGTATAATAATAAAATAACTAAAAATAATAATAATAATCGTGAACTGTTAGAATTATCAACATTCGATTATACCTATTTAAAGTGATTGAATATTATTATATTTATTTAACAGGTGACTTACTTAAATTCTTGGTAAAAACTTATAACTGCAAATTCATATTGTTCTTACCGAAATGCCGGATGTTAAATACCGATTAAATAGAAATATTGTTTGCCTTTAATCGTGCATTAGATCAATCACGTCTTTATATATATATATGCGGGTATGATTTAAGATCTAGATTGAACGTCTGAGAGAATTACGGCTGACGAGATACGAGTAGAAGGATCAATAATTTTAACTTATAAGAGATAAACTTCAAGATACAAAAAACGTGCGTGCGTGAGAGAGAGAGAGAGAGAGAGAGAGAGACGCCAAGACAATCAAAAGAGTTATAATAATTTTAAATATTAATACGTGAAATCGAGTAAACTAAATACTTTGATAGAAATGGACGACCTTTGGTCATCATACGTATGTTGAGTGAGTGCGCGTAATAAAAATGACAATAATTTTTTAGATTTCAGTTAACTCGTTGTATGAAATAACTAATTTGTTCAGCTACGAATAAATAATATATCACCTTTAGGCATATTTTGTAGCTTAATTAAGCGTCAATGCCATTCCGTAGTCCGTTGTTTTACAACAGAAAGAGATCTTAGAAAACTTCTTGACAAAACGGGTTTGAATATTCCCAATATCGAGCGTTCGGTTTGTCTTTTTTATTTTGAATTTTAAATAATTTTGGGATTAATCATTTGTAGAGAAGCCAAGCTCATTATCTCTACATCCGTCTTTATCTTAAATCAAAACTATAAAATGCTCGCGTGTAATATTGTAATGGACGTAATAGCGACTAATAAAGATTTTTATCGGCTGAAATATTACTTTTATTCAATAGAGTTGCTCAACTGTGTAAAATGAAGAAAATACACAATTCTTTAAGGATAACGTACGTGTACGTAAGTCCATCCATCCCGAGATGGGGGAATAAATTTTGTTTTCGCCGAAAAGGCCAGTCCTTCGTAAATTAATAATCTGTAGGCTCGTTGCAGACGCGTTTGTGCAAGTAATCTATTTTTACCTGTACATATTGAGCGCCGATTCTACGGTCCTAGTCGTTTAAAACCAATGAGCAAGCGTTTATTACATGTTGCCTTTACAATACTCGCATTTGTATGCAAATTTCCCGTATAATTTCGATGATGTACGCACGCGTGCGTGTCTTGTATTACGACGAAACTTACTCTCGTAAAACTCCTCCGGATGTGTCAATAGCAACAGTAACAAGTCGAACTTTCCTCTGCATTTATCATCTTATAATGCTCATTGATTGCTATATTTCGCTGTGATCGTACTCCGTGTCGTTGTTTTACGCCTTCTAATGGTGACTCCCACTACTTTCGACTGACAGTTTTCTCGGATTTCGATTTGCATATGTATATGTATGTATATATATATATATATATCAAATACCCGATGATGTCTTTGTATCGTCGATCCATGATCTACAAGTCTCATCAAAATCAGTCTAATGGTATAAAAAGCAACTCCTACTCAATTTTGTTGCTGTTTCTTCTTCTTCTTCTTCTTCTTCTTCTTCTTCTTTTTACACTTGGAAACGTTACTAAAACATATTGTTTTTCGTTTTGTTTTTTAACGGGAATTATAAGCCGTAAAAAGCGGTATATAAAGGAAAATATTTACTATCATCAATGTTCAGTTCCTTTATGATATGTATGTCGTTATAAATTACGATTATACGGTATCGTTGACTTTTAATATTAGCAATATTAGCCTACGCGCGCTTGTAATCTGTAAATTCTAGAACTAACAATAATGGTAATACTTGATCAGAATATCAAAATTATAATTTGACAATGTAATTTTCATTGACGAAGAAGAAGAAGAGGAAGAAGAAGAAGAAGAAGAAGAAGAAGAAGAAGAAGAAGAAGAAGAAGAGACGTTTTTGCTAGAAGGAAGATATTCTTAACAATGCACGTGTACCGGATGGAGATATTATTATCCCGAGTGATTGACCGAGTTTTGTATAATTTTGATAGAACGACTTCGCTTGCGTAAATTCTCAGTTCTTAAATAAATAGTTATTTTCAGCGAATAAATTGACGCGTTAGCTAACGGCAAGTGCCGTTTACGTCAAGTACAATAGAGGAACTGTAATTTGGAAAAAATCTTTCTCTCTGGAGCCGCGGCTCGGGCGACGCAACTCTTCTGCCTTTACGCGGATACGCGAAAAATAAGAAGGTAAATGCAGGCACGGCATAAAGCATGATCGGGCACAGGAAAGTGGGAGGCTCGAAACTTGACGTATTTTAAAGCAGCTTTAAGAGCGTAATGGATCCTTTGTTCAGTGGCAAATATGTAGGAAAATATTTCGGTCACCGTTAGCAAGCACAGTGGCTTCGGTCATGGGAACAATGAGCTGTTAATCCTGAACAGGTTACGTCAGATCGGACGCGTACAATCGGCGATCCTCGATTGGTGCCCAATAGGAAATCATGTCACTAAGGGGTTAACGACAGGAAATTTGCAGGACTTTTCCTGTCCGTGTCGCAGCGACTTGTTCCCCTTTACTCTTCCTCCATTATCCTTAATCCAATGCCTATCCAAGTCCAAGAGACAGTCCCCCAACTCCAAATAATACCTACCAATGCTAATGTGCGTAATTATTTGTAAATTTCACTACAGAATTCCATTAGCTTATTGTGTGCCCTTTATCCATTCGCATACATTATTTAAGCAAATTTTTCTTCTGCAATCATCATTTATCTTTAATGCCGTTTATCTTACTCTTTTTATTAAATATCCATAAGCTAATGTACTATTTTAAAGGATAAGTTTATAAATTCTGCAAATGTGCAACGTACGTTTTCTTTTATATACGAATTAATACGTGAAACTTAAAGGGCTTTCATTATCCAATTATTACAATTAAACTTTTCAAAGCGAATCCAAGTTTTTAATAATTAATATTTTCCGCCACTGTAAATAATAAAGAGTTAACCGCCGCTCTATTCTTTTGCGTTAACGAGTAAATATAAATTATATATTTACGAAATATTATCGATGAAAAAAGTCAACTTGATATTTATAATAGTCTTGTATCGTTCCGTCGCATTGTATTATTTATTGTTATTACTCTACTCTATCGCGTTATTCTAGGTGACATTCTAATAAGATATTTAATAAACAAAGTATTGACGATAAGTAAATAGGCTTTGGAGTAGAAAAGGCATTTTAAAAATTGACCTACTTTATATTTAATCTTACCTGTGTTTTAAAATAATATCAATATCAAGCGATGCTGAGGAAATTATGTAGGCCCCTTCCGCACGGCAAACGTGCACAAGACACTCTGATTATAGGTAATGCCTCGAATAACTTGGTAATTGGTTTGTTTGGATAATAGCTTTTGAATTACATGATTATAGATGATATTTTATGATCGGAGCTACATATGTAAATTCTATCTCTATAGCATGAAATATAATAAATTACGTGCCAGCGAATAAATTTAAAGCTTTAGATGCTGCCAAGTTATTTGCAATATAGTTGAGTGCAAAATAATAATAATAAAGAAAAAAACAACAGCAATAATAATAATAATAAAAAAAAAAAAAACAAAAATAAAAAAAATGCGAATTAATGAATATATATCTGTAAAAAAAAATAGTCAATTCCTAGAAGAGATTTATGGTAACGAGATTCATTAAACACAATCTCGGATAGTAGCAGTATACATCAATACAGGAGATAATCACTATTGTAAGAAATGCAAAGAATTCTGCAATACGTGAAAAGGCTATTTATCTTTATTGCGTACTTAATAAATGACTACATTATTAAATACATAGTTCGATAATGAATTGTTTCCCCAGCATCTAAAGATTAATTTTTATTAAAAAATATAAAAATAAAAAATATCGTGTATTATTTTGAATTTGTATTTTATTTGTTTTTGTGTTCGATGCTCCCGGGCGAAGGCATTATTATTATTATTTTTTGTTTTATATTTACTCTATTCTTCAATGAAAGTCGCCAACACTTGGTGATTGAGTCTCAGACTGGCGACTCATTCTTCGGTATATATAAACAAAAAAAAAAAAAAATATCATTCCTTTAGACTTGAAAGAGTTAATAAGACTATTCGGAAGCTGGCCCCTTTCATCTACCTTCAATAAAAGACGTTAATTAATTAAATAAGAAAATCTTTCTAAAGACTCCATTTAACTGATTTACGGATCTAAATTATTTTTGTTACTCAACTCGTAGAATAATACAGTTTTTACAATTTAGCCAATTATTTATGAAAAAAAAAAAAAAAAAAAAAAAAATTTAAATAAAAATCATCAGAAAATTAATTTATGTTACAAACATTGTTCGTTGAAAAGGTCAAGTGTGTCAATAAACAAGTGATATATGTCACTGAGTATGTTCGTATCTATACTTTTAGACCTTATCGAGAATCAGCGCTGACTTCGAGCTTGGCTATGACGTGTAAATGGACCAGTCATAAGCATTAGGAGAATTTGGGGTTCAGTCCTTCCTTCACGCGAATGAAAACAAGAAAGAAAGAAAGAAAGAAAGAAAGAAAAAGAAGAAGGAATTCTGCAAAATAAGAGTAAGGATGGAAAATATGTGCAATTGAGATGTGGGAGTGGAGAAACAGCAGAGCGAAACCGAATTGAACGATCCGCGAGTAATAAGGCGAATAAAAGAAAATTGTACGTGGTTCGAGACGCTAAAAAGAAAGAACGTCTCGTGCTTGCGCGTTCGTATTCGCGCGCGAGGGTTTGAGGGGGGAAAAGGGTAGGAGTCGAAGCGCCTGTTCGCGGACACGTTGGCCGTAAGTTATGGATCAATAAATCGAGGGGATCAGCGTCTGGAGCCGTACGAATAAGTAAAGACGGACGAGGATCGTGAATGGAAAGTCAAGATATCGTGAGAAGTGGTGAATATCGGCCGCGTCGACGCTCCGGGTTCATTAGCGGGCATGAGCCAGGGCTGATAGACTCGACGGTGCCCGAGATCAGCGGCTGACTTACCGAGCGAAAAACTCTTCCTCTCCGAGGGGGGAGGCCGACTGACCGCCCGACCGCTCGATTGAATTACAAATGCCATTGAAAGTTACGCCGCGGATATTCCGTTTTTCTCTCCTTTTCCGCGGCTACTTTCACCGGTGGACGCGCTGCCGTTCTTCGGTCCAGGAATTTTAAGATCCCGGTGTAGAAAGCCCCTGCCCTCCCCCCTCCCCTCCCCTCCCCACTCGTCCTCTTACTCCCCTTCGTCGCGCCCGTCGTCGTAGCCGTCGTCGTAGCCGTCGTCGTAGCCGTCGTCGTAGCCGTTGGCCCGACTCGTCAATGTACGATAAATACACGCCACCCGTAGATTTTTAAGCTGCCCACGCCCGGCCATTAACCACGTCACTCCTTTCTTGCGTTCTTTTGTTTTTCATTTCTCTTTATTTTGTTTGTTCGCGCGCGCTCAGGGTCAACTTGATTGAGCGGGCGCGCGAGCGGCGAATATTTGTCGGTTGTGGCGCCCGTTCATAAGCAGCGACGAGCGACCGCCTCCTTCCTTCCTTCCTTCCTTCCTTCCTTCCTTCCTTGCCTCGCGGTCGTCAATTATTTCGTACATTAAGATGGCTTCGTACCTTCGACACGCGGCACGGTGAATCCCATGATTCCCATGACCGCTCTGTCGGCTGTAAGGAGCTCCCGGCCCCCCTGCCCACATGTTTCCTCTCGCGCACTCGTTCTTTTACACCCGACAAGCCATAATCAAGCAGCGCTCGTAAATAGTATTTGGGAATTATTAGTCCCATGCCTCGACGGCGCTTTTTTGCCTACGTATCTCAGGATACGCACGCGGGATTTGTAACGAGAATGAGCTCCGGTGGCGACGGGCCGGGGGTGACTGGGGGTGGGCTCTGACAAACACCCGAGTGATCCGCTAATTTATCGATCATACCCGGCCATTGTGGAGCCGATAATATTCCAATTGGTCGGGGCTAGTGAGGCAAGGCCATTGTCAAAGAGATTCGACGAGGTCCCCTCGCCCCTCGAAATAAAACTTTTATTTCACTGGCGCTAAGAGTCACGAGAGAAGCATCGACTCTCCCATCCGACGACAAACCGAAACCTTGACACATTTCCAATAAAAGAAGCGCTCACTGATTTTTTTTTGTTTCTTTTTTTTTTTTTTTCGGCTTCCTCCATCGCTCGAGCCCAATAATGATCAGCTCGCTCGTACACGTAAGGAACAATAGGCGCAATTATCGCCGTCGTGCATCCTCGTATCCTCGTTCGATCTAGCTCCAAAGAAATTACGCACTCGATAATGCTTATTTACAAGCTCGAGAATTCACGTACCGCCGGGATAACATCCGAATGAAGTGCGGATTCGAAAGCCAGTCGTCGCCTCCGACTGCAGTCAGTCCTACAATACCCTCAATGATAACTGGATGTTCTTAAATAACGTTTGGTTCCGGTGCCAATCGAACCCATACTACCTTCAATTCGTTATTATTTTCAGGGAACGGCATTGATTAAACGGCAACACTCGATATAAAGAATCGGCAAGAGCGACGCTATGAATGCAATTTTCAGCTCGTTTTCATCCGAGACCACCTTGTTTTAACGGTGCATCTTGTAAATTAGATTATTTTTAATTAGCATTGTTACCATGCGAAAGCAAATAAAACTTTCTAAATCGGGTTGAGGGCGGAGTGGGGTGGGGGCGGTGTGGAGGGAGAGCGGCAATAAAGTACGATCATGCGCTGGGGATTTAGCGATGAAATATCTCGGGATGGTAGACGTTAATTTATGGAGACGATGTTTTTATAAAAGTTATTCGATTGTTCGAAAGCACGTGATTACAGCCATCCAATTTCAAAGTAGATTTAGCTTTTCTATAATGAAAAAAAAAAAAATGCAAACAATGGCAAAGCGAAAATACAGCAACTCCGCGCAACCGTAGATCGCTCCAGGAATTCGGAAGAAGAAAAATCTTTACATTATTCATATTATACTTTAATTAAGCTTAAACATGGGACTGGGGATTTTTATCTCGACTCCCAACAATGGGGATATTATATTCGTTATTAAAAGGGATAAGCTATGGTTTCTCGCAAATTCAACCTGATAACTATGTAATTATTATCAGCGTTAAACAATTACGCTGAATTTTCATAATGTAGCCAACGTGTTTTATGAATTGGACTTATATATATTAGAATATTGTAGCCGCGTATTGTTAGCTGCGGCCATTATGCCAACGATGTTCCCCCTATTATTTACTGTTTCTCCCGTGTTATATTTTTGTCCCATTTCACGCAACTCCCCGGCATTTGATTATCCTCTCCTTTTTTATTTTTCACCCAAGTCTCGAGAATCTTTGTATTCGAGACCCATTCTGATTTTAAAATTCCGATTTTTTTTTTTTTAGTTTTCGTTTTTTACCACAAATGTATATCCTCATCTACGAAAGCTGTATCGTCTATTAATCTATATTCCATTTGTCCAGGAAGGCGTCGTACATAATTACTCACATTTTTTAACGTCTCGCCGTTCCTCGGATGGATGTCCTCGTGCACAGCTCTGTCTTCTTCGAGTTTTATTCTCGACTTTATCCAGTATTCCAAAATTACATTCATTTCATCGTGAATTCACGTTCCCTTAAAAATATCATACTAAATGTCAACACCTACGGCTACAATTTATTTATGGTTTAGCAATTGTTTCAAGCGCGTATTGTCACGGCAAACGAGACTATTGACTATTGCGTACAATTGTTGAATAATAAATAGGCCCAAGTAAGTTATATATACCAACGACAATATTTATAAAAAAAAAACCTTAGGGCAAAGTATACATCACGAGTATAAAATCGTCTTAATATGATTTAGCCAAACCGAGTAAATTATTCTATTCTTGTCTTAGCGAGTCGATTTCACGTTCAGCTAATCATTATTCACGATATACAATATAAGAGATTCTTCGGTAAGAACCAAATCATCTAAGAATAGGTGAGTATTTTTATTTTTTCAAAACAAACTCGGAACAAAGACATTAAATTTAATTTCTAAGCTTCGTGAAATGTTTTATTACACAGAAGGAACCACTTTATCTTAGCATAGAAGTCTTCTCGGATATTCGAAACCCACCGTCTCTCGCCTACTTTAAATCTAAGCTATAAAATTCCATTTCTCGGTGCAGAAAAAGAACAACACAGTTATGCTCACTGTTACCGTCATTATTAATCATGATTATAACATACCAAATCTGCTAGCGCTTTTAACGGTCTTTTATTCATAAAAAGTTGTTAACGGTAAAGCAATTTGTCATTAAACAAGACTTTTATTAGCCACATGAAGAAAAGAAAGCAAAAATAATAAAATAAAATAAAATAAAAAATAAATAAATAAATAAATAAACAAACAAATAAATAAATAAATAAAAGGGCAAGCTCGAGACGACGAGAAAATTGCAAATAAAATCCTTTTAAGAATCTTCAGCGCAGGGTGCGACAGATCTCTTTTACTGCCTCGTTAATCGTGCAGGTTATTTGTTTATAAGATTTCTCAAAGTGCGTATTGGTGAAATTTAATTTCCTTTTTATCCCACGGCATTGGCTTCGATTCGGCCGAAATGAGCGTCATAAATGAAATCATCTTATCTTATCGGACCGATCGATCCTTGATAATGCTTAAGAAATAGCTACATTTACTCACACACGCTTACGAGTTGATTGCACGTAAATTATCTATCGAATTATGATATTATTGGAGATAAATGGAATATTAATTGAAGGCATTTGGACGTGGAAATGGCGAAGCTCGAGAGAGAGAGAGAGAGAGAGAGAGAGAGAGAGAATGAGCATCGAACCGTAATCATTTACGTGAAAAATACTCTGAGAATACGGAGGTCCAGGGAATGAATCCGTTGGATGGAAAGGGTGATGGGAAAATCGTATGGATATTATATTACGGATAAGGTCGCGCGCGGGATCGGCACGAGTCTTATCGGCATCGGCGGCTGTATGAACCCTAGGAAACGCAATCAGCAGCACGTGGACTTTCCTAGAGACCGTAATGTCGGCAATGCAGTACCTCCTTTCCTTCCGTGCATTCGGAAAATTCGCGAGCGGGAAAGTAGCGCGGAACCGTTAGGAGCTCTCTCCCCCCCCCCGTGTCCCCGTGAGTCGGCGCCTCTGCTCCCGAGCGAAAATCCTCCTCGCGCTCCTCTCCCCGTCCTCCATTCGAATCATCCGTCTTTTCTCCCTTTTTTCTTTTTTCAGCCAAGTTATTTATCGGCTAATGCCGCAGATGGCAATTTTACGGTGCGAATGATTGTCGATTGGTCATGAGAAGTCGACTCGCGGGGCTGCCGTTGCTTTTTATCGCCGCGCGCTATGGAGTATTAATTATGAGCGCAAACTTCAGCGCTACGCGATATGTGCCAATAAAAGTTATCCTTTATTGGCCAGACCGATATTCCGAGAACTAACGATATATTCGTCTCTTGAGAGAGACGGGCTATTGTACTATCGGTCAAAGTACTTGCCGGGAAGAGATTTTAACGGCTGGAGGACGAGGACGCAGACCAGTGCCCGCATTGTTATTTCCATTATCTTTTTTCTCTTTTCAACTTATTATCTAAATTGTATGAGCACGGTAAAGCGGATAAAGCGCAAGTACAAAGGAAGCGAGGCCCCTTAATCAAATATAATATATTATTTGATCGACGAAATATTAAACTTCCTAATGTACTTACGAGCTTTTTGCTCTTTGCTCTATAACAATGCTCTTGATTACCCTCGGATAAGCTTGAGCCAAGAACTTTATAGGTGATAAAAGAATCCAACGAACGATCCCAATAAATCCGATATGCAAAATTATTACTGTCAGAATTTTTTTTATCCCCGAAACATTACTCAAGCATATTTCAAGTATTTTTCATACAATTTTCTATAATCTTTGGTGACAATCTTATCGAATTGTTTTTGTATTTCCAAGTACTTGTATGCAACAAGTGCTCTCGCCTTTGTTTAATAAATAATAGGATCACGCGTTCGATTCCAAGGCGATGCTCGTGAATTATTGACCAAATAGTCACAATGAAATATTAAACATTTATTATATAATTGTATGATTATATAAATGAAGAGAAGCGGAAAGGATTCATTAAACATTGTTATTAAATGAACAAATATTGTTAAAGGAAACGAGAATTAGATGTTGGATTAAATAATTAACTATAAGAATCCATATCGCTGTCATTGAAAACTTTAGAGAGAAACTTTTTGTTTTTGTTTTTGTTTTTTTTTTTTTTTTTTGATAAGGATCGTCTGTTGAGAGTATATATAGATCACAAAAAAGGTAATGCTACGGTAATGTTACGTTCATGCTTATATAAATGAAATGCATACTGGTATTTGGTTCACACCTTACACAATATTTTTAGCCTTTATACGTACACGCATTGTAGTTATAAATGCAGCTCGAGTGTGCCGGAAGTAGTTGGCGGCAAGGTAAGCTCTAAAGTTTTTCTTTGAGCACGTAATGAATGAAGACGGCACGTAAAGTGGAACTCTGTGACATATCTCACTTTTTTCCTCCGAAGCTCTAGAACATTAGCTTGGTCTTTTCTCAAAACTGTAATAATAGCTCCGAACGAACTATACTCTGCCCGAAGCATTACCAATACACATAAGTATCATTTAAATCCAAGCTTTTGATTAGGCCTACACCGCCACTTATAACTTACATCATAATAATACGTTAATAATACTTAGCTCATGAAATTCAGTGTCTTCTGTTTATTATGTTGTATATTTTACGTACATGCGCTGGCAATGTACAATCCGAGCTTTACATCAAGATTATATCCGAATGATCCAACCACATCATTAAACTGACCACATAAGATTTATTGATTTTCCAATCTCAGTGTAGGCATTACTTCATTCTTCGCTCCTCGCGCTTTTCCCCTCGCACGCGATGCTTAACCAAGGCAGCCCATACCATAGACAAGTACTTCTTACTCGTTTTCTAATTACATGAACGAGTAGCTTTCGCTCATCTAAAACTCAACAGTTGGTCTTCGTCAGAAATAGAAATAATACACTGAGCCGCAATATTCCGAAGGCAGAGCACCAACATTTTTTTCTCGGCTCCTTATTAAACTCCGGTGCCTTTTTCATTCTTTGCTTTAGATAAAAATGCGCGACCCGATGTATTGTCTCATTGCCAGATAGGACTTATCTTTTACGTTCGAAAATCATAGTTAACGATAATATATATCGCCTTACGAATTTATTTTTAGTAACGGCGCTTCAAGGTGGGATTTCTTAGAATCCGCTCGATCTAATTTACGCAAGAGCGTTGGAGTTTTTAAATAAGTACAGATTGCTTCGGATAATCTCGGATAACTTCAAATGGATCACGCTGGAACTGTATACTAAAAATACATTGGACACTTCCCCACCATTAAAAATACAGTAAACAGCCTCCACCCGAAACTCTTTTAAAAACGAATTTTACTCGAGGCCGGTTCACACGATCTAAAGAAACAAGCATTATTTTCCAATATAAATTTGCGATTGTCGCTTCACGACATTTTCTTCTTCAAGGATAGACTCAACAAAGTCATAGTTTTTAACAAAATTTTATCGTACATTTTCCGATAAAATTTCAGAATGGCTTGCAAATTTTGTTAAAATTATTCTATAAATTCAAACAAAAGTCCACGTCTTATTATTATTGCACATCCTAAGATTTATCAGGCGTTTAACTTTTATTTACAGAGTGCTCGCTCGCATTTTCGTAAACGGTGAACAAATACGTGCTGTTATCTTTTTAAATTTAATCTCACTTTGATTATCGGCAGTATGATGTTTTTAAAAGTTATAAGTCCTAGTTTATTAACTTCACTGAATCATTTTTTGTAAACTGTAAAACTTATTACTATTATTCATTATTAATATATTAATTTTATATAATGCATTATACATTCAAACAAGAGTTTAATAATATTTATAGTAATATTTAACGAACGTTTTGAGCTTTAATATTGTCAAGCATGTTTATTATTCATCTTCAATAATATTTTATTATTAACACAAACTATCGGCATAATAAGAACAATTTTTAGTTATAAGGAAATGTTAAGTAAATGAAGGCAATAGAGAATAGTAATACTTTCGGTTTTCTTAAAATTGATAATTGATTTGAGAATCATTATTATACAAGCCGGGACAATAATTCTGATATAAAATTATTCTTAAAGTGTCAATGCCATGACATTGGTTTGAAAGACTTAACTCCTGCCGTCTTCCGTGCTCTTGCGTATACGTTATAGAGGCGCTTATAGACAATGGGCTATTGCCATACTGTAAGTTATACATTCCAAAGTTTTGTACGTCATTGTACACGGATTAATTGGACCAATTAAAAACATTGCACGAACTTACGAGTAGAAAATTGTAACACCATAAATTGCGATGGGAAAGAGGCTCGCGTTTAATTAAGTGGAAAGGTGTTGAATTACGATAAACATGTAAAGGATTGGGGCGGCGGTGGGGGTGAGTGTAAAGAAAAGTGGGGAGGGGGGGGCGAGGGAAAGCGACGGTGGCTTAGCCGACGCGGAGAACAATAGAGCTTCTTCTAAATGGGAAAATATTTTGAAAATGAGCGCCGTAGGTTGCCGATCACTTGGTAGGGCATGTCACGTAGTGAAAACTGGTTACGGTACTGCCTTAATAACCTATGAGTAATAATTGTCCGGGCGTCACGCGTCGTATTTGAATGGCTGTTATAAAAATACATGGCATTGGCTGTAATTAAATTAATTGTCGTTGGAAGTCGGCAGTATTGTTATACTGGACTGTTTGACTGAGAGAGGATAGGAAGTTGCCGGCGCAGGAGTTAAATTCATTGGCTAAATTCATCGGGAGATGCCGAGGAAGAAGAATGCAAATGTAGAGCGAGCGGCTGATCGTGCACTGGTGGGACTTTGTCTGGATGACGCGACGGGACGAAATTGCCTGAGAAAATCGGCAGGGCTGTAAGTCGTTGACGGCTACGGGCATCGATGACAAGGGGGGCATTTGTAGTGGTGGTAGTGGCTGTGGTGGTGGTGGTGGTGGTGGTGGTGGGGGGGGGTGTCGACAAACGAAGGAGGTGGAGACGGGGGTGGAAGAAGGCGCTGAATGAAAATCGACATTCGACGAGGCGCGCGATTAGTAAAGGCGTAAGTCGTGTAAATTTTCCTCGTTTATCTTGGCTTCTGCTAAAAGAGGGACTGGCGAGACCCTCTCGAAATCTCAACGAATGAATAATTAATGGTTCCTCGGGCGCTGAGCGGGCCACGAGGGAAGAGCGGCGATATTGCGTAAAGCACGGGACCGGCGAGAGTCTCCCTCGCGTCAAGGTACGGACGACCTCGCGAGGTAGAGCGCAGAAATACGACGGAGACGGTCGCCCAGAGGGAGCGCGAGGGAGAGCGCGTCGGCCGGGTGGGTGGATGTGTTAGTGCGGCAGGGGGAGGGGAAGACCGAGCGAGCGAGGGAGAGAGAGAGAGAGAGAGAGAGAGAGGTAGATTCTTTCCTCGGAGGCTCTGGCTCTCGACGGCGCGGATTCGGCGCTCAGTCGCCGATGCACCGCTGCGCGATCCTTAGAGCCGAAGTCGCCCGCGCAGATTGCCCGTGGCGTGAGGATGCGGAGGGCCGTCGAGGGCCCATGCAGTGCCCATGCAGTGCCCCTGCAGTCGTCGTCGTCGTCGTCGTCGTCGCCGCCGCCGTCGTCGTCGTCGGACTTTGGTTGGACAGGACTCCTCATTTGTGCATACTGAGCCACGCCGAGTGCCGAGAATGAAAACCGAGAGCCACGAGTCCGGCGATTAATGGTAAATTCCGCTGGCCCGGCTTACGCTCGCTCCTTACCTGCCTTCGTCGGTACACCTCCTCAGCGAGGAGGAGCCGCGCTTACTAATCTGGTGGTGACACGGCCCATCCGATTCTTCGGATCGAAAGGAACTTCGATTCGAACGGGGGCCCTTACGAAACGACACGCTTAATGATTAACCGTCGGGGTGAGCCCACGCGCCTCTGGCTTCGGCATTGTTCGGAATAATATTGACGGGGGAGTGTGAGTGACGCGAGACAATGTGGCGCGTGCAAGGATCCAGCCGATCGTCCATCTATTTACGATCCGCTTAGCCATCCTTGGCTCGCTCCCTGGCGGCGCTCTTACCTATACTCCTCTCCATGCGCCGTGGGACGTCGGGATGCATGGTTGCGAAATTCGGGACTTTCGAAAGAGCGAGAGATTCGGAGCAGCGTACGGGGTGGGGGGTGGGGGGACTCTGCTCGATCGTCCGAGGCGACGACGATATTGACGACAGCATTTAGCTCGCTGAGGCCGCGTCTTTAATGTGGAAATCGCTCCTGCCATTATTTATGAAACACGGTCTTTGGTTGTGCAACCTTCGCGGCGTATTGAGAATAAACGCCGATTCGACGGAGGATGATGCTGTGGATTATTGAAAAGCTACGGACGATTGTGAAAGGTTACCGGAGCCGGTATTACAATGAGAAATATTCTACCATTAACGAAGAAACCCAGGGGAAATTTATCGAAGGTAAAAAGATCGTGACTCGCTTCTGCGAGCCGTCGATGTACATCAACATCCCCCCCCCACAACCCCCCCCCATCCCGCCTCACCATCCCGCCTTCCCAAGCCCGACTTAAAATAATACCAAAAACAATGAGAACGATCTTACTTGAAAATCCTCGGGACGGGAATACGCGATTTATGGTTGTTCGTGAACAAAAAGAAGTTGAAATTCGTGCTCGACCGGTGGCTACCCTTCAGCCTGAATTCCATTACCAGAATGACTGTTTTATCGTACAAAGGGTCTTAAGAAGCATAACGGACTGACTGGGGAACGTTAAAGAAAAAGCCTCGCGTAGAAATAATGTCAGTAAACGGAGCTTATCTGGGCAGGAGCGACTTAAATTCCATCAACGAGAAATCGATTGCGGATTCCGAACGGAACGTAATACCGATCCACGATGTCCCACAAGCGCCCTTCAATTTTTTACGCGTTCAATAAATAAATAAATAAATAAATAAATAAATATATAAATAAATAAATGCATTAAATAAAAGGGTCGCGCGTCACCTCTTGGTCGAAAATTTAATTGCGTCATTACGGCTAGCGCTTCCTCCTTTGTGTCGAGGACCCGGACGTTGTGTGTGCGTATGTGCGTGCGTGTGCGTGTGCGTGTGCGTGTGCGTGTGAGAGAGAGAGAGAGAGAGAGAGAGAGAGAACGTCGCTCGCGAGAAGAGCCGAGCCGAAGAGAGGCTATATATACGTGCACAAGGTTTCGGACGTATATACCCTGGTTCGCGTGCGCGTGTGCGTGCGCGTGCGCGCTCGTGTCTGTAAAAGCATGTAAAAGCGCAAAGAAGTGATTTTACACCGCGATTCTTCGACTTTATGAGGCACCGTTAAAAAGGGAGAACGAGAAACGCGGCATTAATCGAATTGACGTCCTGGATACGGAGCGGCAGCCTCAAGTACATTGCACGAGGTGCCAATTCGCAAAATGACTGAGATACGGCTGTATAAAATCATGCGATACAACGCTATCAGTAAAGTCGTCGTCCCCCATCCCGCCCCACCGCCGCTCCTCTACACGATATCGATTAGCCAGAGATATCGATTCTCACGGGATTCACCGGCCAATTTAACGAGCGTCAAATTTTTTTTTTTTTTTTTTTTTTTTTTTAACACCCTACCACGTTCTCTTAAACACTGTAGAAAATACACTGCACTCGTCCGAGGCACCGAATCTCCTTTATGCGAAAATTAACTTTCCAGCTGGGAACCTCAGGCCCGCTCGCAGGACCTCACATCGCGAATCGTCAACAGCGACGAAGGCGCTTGCATGTTGTTATCCATTAGCAGAAAACCTTGATAACGCATATATTTTCTGAATTTTATAGAATTATTGGACTGTATAAAAATCGTGCTTGGCGCATTAAGAGGAGGAGACTTTAAGAGTAATAAAACTGCAAAATCAGTTGCGAAGCTAATATAAGAATCACATTAACGTTTACGATTGCTTATTATTGCTTAAAGCTGAGCTTGTAATATTTGATTTACATTTCTTTTCAAATTTTTCCTTCCTCAAAGTATACGTATATGTGTATGCATACGCGCGCGTGTACATACTGAATAAGAAATCATAAAATCAATGGAAAATGTGTTAAATCAGCTCATCGAAGCCTTTAGATAAGGAGATTTTACAATAAAAATAAACTTTAAGAGTACATTATGAAATTTTCATTTATACGTCTTGGCCATCTTGTCTGGAGTTTTCATCTTTCAGTGAGATCCTCGTTTCTTATTCAATTTTATACGTGTGTTCGCATGATTCCCGTTTACGTCACGCAATAAATTACAACAATATACAGAGTGCGAAAGAGAGCGAGAGATAGAGATAGATAGGCAGATAGACAGACAGATACATAGATAGATAGATAGATAGATAGATAGAGAGAGAGAGAGAGAGAGAGAGAGCTCACGGTAATATTAAACGTTACACTAAAACATGATAATTCTTGTAAAAGTGACGTTTTATTTAATGCTTAAAGTAATATTGTGATTTTCATTAGTTTAACGAAACTTTCATTCGCGAGTAAGAATAAAAAAAAAGCTCTCTTTATAAATAGATACGCACACTTTAAGAGTCGATGGAATTAATGAACGAGAGGGAAAAACTTTTACAACCAAGCATCAATATTTATAGGAAATAATGTTGGGAATAATGTTGCTTATGGCAACGGTAAGCGCTCGCATGGTTTGACGAGCGTTAAAATGATTAGTAAATAAACGTTATCTCATTTATAATCAACGTCTCTTATCGTTCTCAAATAAGATAGTTCCTGCGCGGCTTATTAATTACGAGCTTGCGCAACAGAACTAGGAGCACTGAATTCTGTATTCAAGCGCGCAAGTGCATATGTAAATTACATTGTAAACGGTAAAACAAATGCAGCCATAAGAAAAGCGTATAGGTTTCGTAAATAGATCATATAGTGGGCTGCGGGCAACGAACGTCAATTAAAAATACTACTACTAGTTAATACTACATGACAATTGTGAAGTTGAGCCGTCAGCCGCGTCAACCGCGTCAACAGAAAACCGGATTTAAACGTTTTAAAGAAGAAGAAGAAGAAGAAGAAGAAGAAGAAGAAGAAGAAGAAGAAGAAGAAGAAAAAGTAAAGAAAAAAAGAGTCTTGGTCTTGTAAAATTTGTAAAAAGCGTAAATTTGTAATTAAATAATGACACGTGTTTGGTTGCGCGTGGGGGAGAGAAATCTGCGGTAACGCTGCCTTTTTTTCTTTTTCTTTTTTTTTTCACACCTTCAAGGTGAGCAGTAAAGCCATGCGGTGCTCTTAAAATATTCGATATCGTTATTATAATGCTAATAACGTGCAGTCTAGTGCACTATATCATATCCGCGGGACTCGCCGTCTATATAAAGTTTGAGCGAAGCTCGCGACGCGGGAAAGGAATACAAAGATTCAATAATAATATATATGTGTGTGTGTGTGTGTGCGCGCGCGCGCGAGGATGTAATTAGAAAATTACTCACAATGCCGACTCATACTACGGTGAATATTTTCTAATTGTTTACGCAATACTTGTCTTTCCATATTCGTCTCAGGAGCTTACTGCCATTTGCGACAGCTTCTACGGGCTCTAATCACGAGGAAGATCTTTCCTCACGATTACGGAAACATTAGAATTTATACATTTTTTAACATTGTATTATAATGAAGTTGAACAATATATGGTCTCGAATAAAACGACGATCGATAAATTTTTAATGAACTGTTCATCCAGCACAGACTTTGCGCAGCCCTTACCATAGACCTCTCGATAAATTTAATGATTTTTTTTCTTCTTAGCCTTATGGTTTATTATTTTACTTCAATTTCCATTTATTTATTTATTTATTTATTTATTTATTTATTTATTCCATACAGAAATATCATAGTTTACAAAACTGATAAAAGCATTATTTACTACATACTACATATAAATAATCCCATATTTGAAGTATTTATTATCTGCTTTCACGTTATCACAATTCAAGAAAAAATTGAACATATATTTATTAATGAAAAATTAATAATTATGTTTAACAACTATCTAAGCAATTATATTAAGTATTGATCGTATTGGGATGAGATTATTTTTAAAGTATTTTTTTTTTTTTTTTTTTTTTTTTTTTAAAGCGAACGTTATACGTAATGTTATACGTAATGTTTAAGTTACATTGTTTAAGGGGAAAAAACAAAAAACAAAAAACCACAAAAAATAATAGAAATTCTGATACAAACAACTTTAATCGGTATTTGCAATCAATCTTTTAACGATAAATTTGATTTGCTTAATATAATAAAGAGAATGCCAAGTATTGTAAATATAAAGAAGAAAAGTGATTTATAAAAAAAAAAAAAAAAAAGTTTCAAAAGACGATTATCAAATTTTATAAGCCTCATTGGTATATTTGATTGTCATTTAACAATAAATAATGTGCAGTAATTTTGTTTGTCTATTCTATTTTTTTTTTTTTATAAGATCTTTGTGTACTTAACTCCGATAAAACAAAAGATTCTTTAAAATAAATGACTAATGTAATAAACAATTGTAAAAATGTTATTATTCATTAGAATATAATTTTTTCAAATTCTAAAATGATTAATGAATTATTTCAATATATTGATTCTTTGTTCGTGCAGTACAACTTATGTTATCCTTTACAAGGAGCTTTTCACTGCTGGTCTGTCACAATGACTGTACATCAATGAATGACTCGTATTAAACAGATACGTTGTCGTATAATAGTATTAAAAAATCCATGTGCCGAACGATGGAAATACGGCTACGAACAAACTGTCCTGTTGAAATTAAATATTAAACGTAACTTCACGCTATGCCTGAAATTGTTTTTATATACATTATTACAAATATTTCTTATACTCTTATGAATAAAGTTTTTACTGGTAATTATACAAATGGATCATATTCTCGACTCTAATATCAAAATACTACATTAAAATGTACTACATTAAATGTGAAATAAGATTTATTATTACAATTATCAAGTAGTTGAGGTAATTAAATTACAATTGACAGGCTTGTAAAATTCATTCGATTAATTACGTTATTAATGATACGAAGGCGGTATTAAAATTCGTAATTACAACGGAATAGAGAGGATGTGAGGATAATAGATTTTCCGATTAAACATAAAATGAAATCGGAAAGCGTAGTATTAGCAGCCGATGGAACGTACTTTCAATAATATCCGCTTTGCCACTTGCTTACTTATACGATTACTCATGCACTACATATTACTTACGTAATATAAAGCACTGGCCCTTGTACGGACATGGATATAAGAGCATATCGAGGCCTAGGGTATTCATTACATCATTTTGAAATCCGTATGCACTCGTGATTACATTAATTCGATATATTTCGTAGCCTTTACTTATTTTAAAATTAAAATTAATCCAACCGAACGCCTTCTTTTTTACGGCTTTTCTCGAGGCTATTTTCGTCTCTCCCTCCCTCTCCCTCTCCCCCTCCCTCTACCTCTCTCTCTCTCTCTCTCTTCCTCTCTCTTCCTCTCTCCTTCTCTCTCCTTCTCTGGAGCGGGCGCGCGCGCGCGCGCTCTTTCTTTCTCACTCGCAGTTCTCCGAGGATCGGCGACATCACCCACGACGACACTTACGAACCTTCGCAATAACATGGAAGCTCGCGCTATTCCACTAAAACATTCGACTTAAACGCGCTCGACGTTATCTGGATTGTCGTTCTTATTGCCGTTCTTATTGCCGTTCTTATTGTCGTTCTTATTGCTGTGTTGCTGGAATCGAGCTTCCTACATTTCCAACACGAACAAGCCGGCGACGATTTAATTTTGAAGGAGAAGGCGATGATTATTTAACTCTTGCGATCGCCAAGAGCGTTTTATTGCATTTGCCCTGAGCTGCGAGTGTTATTAGATTTCCCGGCATCGCTCTCCTTACGAATGCAATAGCTATTCAAGTCTTATAAAAATTTAATGTTAATTAAATCTAGGCCTCAGAAATCACATTTTTTTTCTTCTTCTCTCTCTCTCTCTCTCTCTCTCTCTCTCTCTCTCTTTCAGCATACCAAGAGTTATTTTCAAATTGCCGCGTATTAATATTTCTCGGTTCACAAAAAGTATATTATCGAAGCGAGTTTGAAAAATATGTTCTTTAAGAATTCTCAACGGACTAAAAATACATTTCAATAGACAATTTTTTTCTCTTTTATTTAAGTATTATAAATTAAAGACGAATACATTATATATAATTGTGCGATTAAGCATCCGAAATCATACAATACCCACGTACTATATAGAATCCGTCGTGTACGTTCATTTTTAGAACTAAATATTAACATTTTATAAAATATCTCAGCAGTTTATCGTTCGCACCGATAAAATAATACATATTTTTCCAATCTGTTTTTCCGACTTTAAATTTTTTAGATTATCGAGCCTTCTTTTTTTTTCTTTTCTTTCTATTTTTTTGTTTTTTTCTTCATCAAAGTTTATTTTTTTACCTTCGAAGGATAAAAAGGAAATATTTCTCAATGAGGAATTGAATAAAATATTAGGGAATAGAAAAGGATATAAGAATATAATATGCGGATTAAGAATGGAAGAGGCGAGACAATGATGGGAAAGAGGAAATTAAAAGTGAGTCGTAGTTTCGTGTTCGGCCCTGTTTTTCTTATCAATTTTCGGAATTCCAGAAAGAGAAATAAAAATAAGAGTATTTTAAAGAGAGGAAAAATGTCCTGTCTCTGGTGTAGTGATTAAATGCCTCGGGTGCGCTAAGAACGTGCTTTTGAAAATTAGATTTGGGAATTGGATTTAGCCAGAACGTTCAGTCGGGCAAGTCGGAGCTTCTTCCGAGAAAGGCTTTCGAGCAGTTGGTGTTTAAGGAAAGGCTTAAAAAAGCTTAAAGCCAGTAAATGTCGCTCTCGAAAGTAAGGACAAAGCAGATGATGTTTCCCATTGCGGGCTTCGCTCGAGCGGTAAAGTGATCGGGGATTTCGCGGGGGGGGGGGTGGGGGTGGGGGGTATGCGACGGGGACCAAGGAGGAAGAGAAAAAAGCACCAAGAGGAACCGAGAGAGAGAGAGAGAGAGAGAGAGAGAGAGAGAGAGAGAGGAGCTCGAGGTCGGGTCAGGTCTTGGTAGCCGGAGTAGAAGGACGACCCGGAGCCGAGGTGTTGGAGCGCCCGTGTCAAATCCAAAGACGGAGACCCCCTTTCCGCTTCACTCCCCACCCCACCCCACCCAAGCAGTTTAGACAGCAGCCCCTACGCCGTCGTCGATTTCACCGCCAAGACACGGACGGCTCCCGCGCACTTCCTCCTCACGGCGGCTGCAGCAACAAGTGGCTTCGGTTGCACCTACCTACATACCTAGATGCCCTGAGTACGGACGGCTACGAGACCGAGGGCGGGTGGGGCCGGCTAGAAAGAGCGGGGATGCCGCGAAGGAGCGCTGAGGAGCGAGAGCGAGAGGAGGAGAGAGAGACAGAGAGAGAGAGAGAGAGAGAGAGAGATAGGAGTTCGGCGTTGGATGTATGGGGCGGGCGACGCTGCCGGTGTACGTAAGAGCGAGCGCGTCAGACGAGGATAGGCTCTACTAGGCGAGGAGAGTCTGAGATCGCGAGAGCGGCTGTTCGGACGGAGGGGTGGGGGGGCTCGTCGAGGGGCCGTCCACGGCGCACGGCGGGAGGGGGAGGGACCGGTTGCACATGGGGCGAACGCGCGACTTTCACGGCAAAGTAACGGCGATGCCGCGCGACTCTGGCAGTCGAGAGGAGAGAAGAGGACGAGCTAGAGCGGCGCTTGCGACGACGGCCACGACGGCCACGACGGCCACGACGGCCACGACGACGACGACGGCAACGACGACGACGACGACGACGACGACGACGACGACGGTGACGACGGCGACGACGAGGACAACGAGGAGAAGGAAGACGAGGGGGTATTTTCTCGGTCTGTTGTTGTGCCTCTCGACGGAAACCTTCGGCTCGTGGTGGCTTTCTGTGGTCAATGAAGACGGGGCCCAGCGGTGATGCGGCGAGTGGATCGGCGGCCTCCTTTCGCCGCTAGTTCGAAATTGTTTTAAAGCGGGCCCTACGTGGGCACCTCGCGGCACCGTCAGCAGCTCGAGCTGCCGGGGAGCCCGAGGGGGCTGCACGTCGAGGAAGAGAAGAGTCGTCGCGCGTGTTGCCGCTGGTGCTGCTTTCACCGGAGCTCGGAAGGAGGCCCTACAGAAGCCGCCGAAAAAGCCCAGCGGACAACTATCGACAGCGCCGGTGAGTGCTGCTCTGGTTGGTCGTAGGGGGGTGGGGGCGGCGGGCCTTTATCAGCTTCATACTCCCTGGGAAGCTTGTCCCCGGCGACCCGGGGCACCGATATCGGTCAGGACAAGAAAGTCTCGGGGACCGTTGGACGAAGCTCTCTTGTTGCACTCGCTCGCTCTGCGTGCGACGACGACGGTTGAAAAGGTTTTTGGGGCTCAGCGGGGGAGGGGCGAACGAGAGAGCGAGGAGGGGGTCGCATCGGGCGCGCACACATGCGGGCAGTCGAACGAGGCCCGACGTTTACCCATGTCATGGTTTCTATTTTGTGGGTAGTTTGTGCAGCAGCAGCAGCTTATAACGAGCTTATAACACCAACGTCTAGCGACTAGCAGCAATTGGGACGAAGTGGCCTAGAGACTCAGAAAGAAAGAGAGAGAGAGAGAGAGAGAGAGGTGAAGAATAATTACATCGGATCGCGCTGCAGTCAAAGTTATATAGACAAACGTATAATGAATAGTTTTAATCGCGTGGCGATCGGTGAGGTACACGAGTTGGAAAAAGCAAGAACGGCATGACTGACGGATCGGGGACTGTCGCGTTAATCCAGCAGCAGCGGCTACAGCGGATCTTTTGATCGGCGGCGGGGCGTAGAGCGTCAGAGGGAGGGAGGGAGGGAGGGAGAGGGGCGGAGAGAGAGAGAGAGAGAGAGAGAGAGATTCGAAGGGGGCCCCATGAGACACCGTGGCTCTTTCGCCTTTCTTCGACTCGAGAAAGGTGCGCTTTGGCCCCTTTCCCGGCACTCGTCGTCCATGCCGACTTGGTAGCTCCGGGAGCGATTCTCTTGACGCTTACCGCGCTCCTCGACACCTTCTCATTACACATACACTTGTGTGCGTGCGTGTGACTGCCCTCCAATAATGAGCAGAGAGACCTGAATGACGAGATAATGGAAAGGTGCTTTTGACCTCGCGGTGCACTCTCACTCCCAAGGCATTATTTCCTTCCTTGGTCTAGTTATCACGCTCTTCTCTTTTATTATTTATCAACTACGTCTGTAACTGGGGATTATTTAGGCATTCCAATTATTATCTTCTTAAATGACAATGACTTGACTTTTTATTATTCCTGGTATTTACTTCTAAGCCTTTCAGAAAATACTACTTAGATGTGTAGGAAGGATTACTACTTTATCTGGCTCATCATTTGATTGCATCTAAATTCCAAATTATTTAAAATTTCTTGATTTTATTAAATTATACATTGGACAATCTTTTTACTTATTATATATTGGCTTTTAAATGTGGTGGAACTTTTAATATTCTTTTCACTTGACCATTACATGACCCCCAAATCAATAATTAACATAACAGGCTTCGACCATAATTTTTTATTTCATGACGTTTCAATATTTTATTCCTTATTTACTTTTATATTTTTTTTTACTTTTTTATTATCAAATTTCTATCCGAATGGAAATATTTGCATTACATGAAACAGACTTTAATGCATATAAATTATGTTGTATTGTATTTTTTTTATCAATCTTTATCTATAATAATTAACATTTTACATATTGTAAAGAAATGGTTCTTAATTTCATTTTATTTATTTTTTATATTTTTTTTTATTCTCACATTTTTTAAACAAGTTAAACAAAAATAATTTTATATCATAAAATGCTTTATTCATAGCAGATATCTTTTTATTTCATTATCACTTATTGTATTTACTTAAATAAATTCTTTTAAAAAGGAATAAGATTAAAATAAAAAATATTAATAATTTTAAATCCTAAAATCTGCTCATTGAGTATATATGATTACTATCATTATTAAATTTATGTAGAATTTCAACATTGATTAATAATTAATGTATCAATTTTTTATCTGTATAGAAAATTATTCGCTACATATATGTAATAATGAGATTAAACATAAGGATAAAAGTTCTAATTTGTAATGAAGTATAAAACTAAAAAATATAATTCCAAATAACTCATAGTATTTGGAAAGGGATGATTGAAAATTATAAAGCCATGAAAATATTTAAACTTGACAATAAATTACATAAATATTACAATAGATTTAATATTGTATCTCTATTTATAGAAATAGCAGTCGTCAGTAGTGATCAAGATTAATCTTCGGACAAATGAGGACAAAAGAAGCAAAAGTTAAGGCTGCAGTGTATGCTTAAAGAAGAAAGAGATATAGAAGAACAGAAAATAACTCTTAGAGTTAATGAACTCATTGTCTGCTCAACACAAGGATTACATCATCGTGAGTGACCATGATGAAGTTCAAATCCCTGTTCCGAAGAGGACAGCAGAGCCACTCGTCTCATCAGAAGCAGCATCGCCAGCGTTCCAATCAACAGCAACAACAACCACAACAACAGCAGCAGCCAGTGGCAATCCCACAATATCAAAGCCATCAACCAGCTTCAGCTTCGGAGGGTAAAACAAGGAGATCTAGTAACGACTGGCTCTCTTCCTCCTCAGCATCTATAGGCTATCGAGACACAAGAAACAACGGACCACAGTCTGCTGCTATTTGCAAGAATCAAGGAAATCTACAAGTATTAAAGTTTCTAAATCTGTAGTCTTATGTTATTGTTATTGTTAGAATTTAAAAATTGTGCATAGTTTTTTTTTTTGTAATAGTATACAAGCATTGTGTTTGGTAAATCTGAAAATGTTATGTGCTGAACATGGCCCTTAATTTTTAAATAAATCTACTTAAGATATTGTTTGTGTACCCTTAACATAGAGATATAAGATTCATGGTTAATTTTCAGTGTGAACGTCAGCTCTTGATTAATTAGTAATTTTATAATTCAGCACATAATTCTTACAAATCGAGATACTACTTTGAGATAACTTTCTAAAAGGTGATCTCTGTAAAGAAATAAATCTTTAATATCTAATAAAATAATAATCACTGAGCGAGGTACTGTAGATTAATGTAAATAAAGTTTTAGTTTGAATTTGTCTTATAAAAGTATTGAGCTCAATAGCGAGTAATGATGACTCATCGCGTAAATAAAATCGGCAAAATGTAAAAGAAAGGAATGCTAGAGAGTCGAAAGATGTAAAGTAAATAGCGTTTGAGCAAAGTTATATGGAGAGGCACCTATAGTCGTTAAGAGCGCATTCTCTAATAAAGCGGCGATTCGGCCGGCGATAAAGCAGCAGCTGCAGCATCAGCAGCAGTACATTGACGTAGCGGTGCTTGAGTCCGGCCGTACCGCGCATCCCTCTTACAACACTACCTCCCGGACTTATGAATTTTTTGTACATTGCAGAGCTCGAACTCGTCTGCCGCGGGGTGCGCGACAGCGGCGGCGGCGGTGGCGGTGACGCTGGCGACGACGACGACTATTACGACGACAACGTCGTCGTCCAAGATCTCGACTGGCTCGAGACAACCGGTGACGCCCGCAGTGAGCGCCGTAGACTACATCGCCCGGATGCAGGAGCTCGAGCGCGAGAACGAGATCTTGAGGATGGACCGGGTGCGCCTCGAGGCCAGCTACAGGAATGCAGCCAATAGCATGGAGAGTCGACGCTTTGACGAGCAATACGCCGAACTCGCTCACCTCAAGGTGCGTTATTCCACCAATTGTTCCCACGTTAATGGACCACCGATCTTTCCGATCATCATCCTTACGTATCCGACTTTTCATTGTAAATTACCGACTGGTCAGCAATTGTTCCGCGATACCGTTCGTGCCCTTCTTCTCTTACTCCGCCGGGTAGATTTGCCCTTACAAGGTAAAGTCGAGCAAACCTTTGTCACTGCAAATCCATTCAACGCAATAGAAAACTTTTACTTCACGTTCGTTTTAATGTCATTACTGTTTGCATGGTGTAAATCACACGTATACAAATAAGATCTTCTGACTCCTATTCAGGGCGATCTTTATTCAATTATCGTTATCGATTCACTCATTAATTTTATACTAGTAATCGACTGATTTGTTTTTTAAATCCAGTATTTTGACTTTTTACAATAAAGTCCATAATTTCTTTCAAACTAAATCCAATGATATACTTACGTCACTTTACATAAATACGATCAATTGTCTTTTTAAACGTAAATTTTTTTTTAGTAAATGCATGAAAAATCAGTTTAAATATAAATTTAAGTGTATTATTCTGTTAGTTATATATTCACATATATATATATATATATATTGTATACAGGAAAACTATTAAGATGTGTTGCATAAGGCTTGTACACATTTTCAGTTCTTTAAAATGTTATGAAATTTAAACATTTCATTGTTGCAAAGACTTTTTACGTCCATGTAATCCATATTTTACTCTCTATAGCCTTATTATACTCACTTTTGACAGTTATTACATACTTGGAGTTCGGACATTTTCGTTCTAATGTATTTTTAGTGACATAAAACTAAAGCAAAGACACTCCAGACTAAATAAAATGCATTTAAGCATAAAAAAAACTATAACAATATTCTGCATTAATGTACAAAATATTTGTAATATTTTAAGAAAAAGAGAATACGTAGTATACGAATATTAATAAAAGTCTAAATTTATTTAGATTAAATATTTGCTGTATTTTATAAAACATTTTAGCTAAGTGCAGAAGTGTTTTATTTGAGAAGAAAAATATAATGAGGCAGTTAGTTTTGAAGAATTTTCGGTAACAAATATGTATTTCAATAATTTTGAATTTATTATTGATTAAACTGATATAATTATAGATCGTTACTTATGTTTAACATAAAATCAGCAAAGATGGTGAGCCTTAAGGTATTTTATACGGAATATTTTTTGTCAACATAATGTGAATAGATACGAATAGGAGCTGTAGTCGCTGTAGGTATAAATAAGGCTTGGCATAGTTTTAAATAAAGTCCAAGTTAATTGATTGAATCGTTCGTCAAATTAAACGATATAATATAATTAATACGATATATACATTGAGTTCCATAACAAGAAAATTTAAGTGTGCAGATTCAATAATTATTCAGAAAAATACAAACGTTAATAAGCATCGTTAGAAGCTCGATAAGAAACATCGTAATGTTTTCTTGCCCTCGATCTCGATCGCGACGTTGCTTATAAAGCCATTGGTTTCACGCTAGAGACATTTCCATACAACGGGCCTGCATTTCATGGGCAAAACTACATCTACAGTATTAGCGTTAAGGACGATTTGTGCAATTTGAAAAAAAAGGAACGACGAGGGTAAGTTCGGCCGGCAGCGACGTCCTATCCGTTATTCTGATCCCTGTTACGGTCAGCGAATTTTCGAACCGCTCGCACAAAAATCATCAATTATCGTCGCTAGCTCCTTTAACGATGTACCGACTCCTTTAGAACCGCGATATACGAAACCCGGTGTTTTCAACTGACTCTCTCTCCCATCTCTCTCTCTCTCTCTCTCTCTCTCTCTCTCTCTCTTTCTCTCTCGCTCGCTCATTATTTACTTCGCGACCGTTGTTGCTTACTTCTATTATTTTGCCGAATTCAAGTATTCGAATCTCCTACGATTCAAATATTCTAAAAAATCAGGATTAATATATCTGCCACCTATCTTCTGGGTTCTTCGATACCTTTGATCCCTTCTGCTCTGATATTCACCCACAAGGAGGAGAACGCTTAAATTAATGTAAACCATGTAAATAATATACATATATTGTATTCTGTGTCCCTGCATTCTTAAGACTACAATCAGCACGCGATGCAATTGACACATGCAGAATTTCGATTATTATAGACTACCTGAGGAGGAATAAAAAAAAAAAAATAGAAAATATGACAAAATGAATTCTATAATAATGCATTGTTTTCTACCGACGACCGAAAAAATATAATTTTACTGCAAGAGAGTTCCATTCCCTTACGAAATTATCGGCATTTTAATGGCCGATGATAACTTTTCTGTATCGCGAATAAAAATAATTAAAATCAAAATTAAAGACGTCTGCCTGTAAATGCATTAATATTGCATCGGAAGTGAAATATAGCTTAAAAGCTATAAAAGAACCACATTTTATGTAATGGTAATGTAAAAACAAAATTATCATTTGTAGGAAGGTTCGTTAAAAAATTAATATAAATACTGATTTTAATTACGGATGCAATTTTAATTTGTAATAAAAGAAGGCGGTGACACGTAAAAAGCGGAATGGGATGACGTTGGTGGGGGTGGAGGGGGGAGAAAGTGTAATTGAAGCCGTAAAACGTTGAATGCAAATACTTGATGGAGAGGGACGTAGGCGCGCGCGCGCGCGCACGCGAAACCTTAAAGTTAAGTCGAGTATTAGGGCGGCAAGGGTACGGGAGGTAATGGCAATAGTAATAATGGTAATGGAAAGTAAAATTGTTCTTCTGTCGGCCGAGAGCGTGCTCTTGATAAAACGACCGCGGCGGTGCCTACGAATTATTATTAGCCAGTGAAAACTTTAAGAGAGAAACGAAAACGGAAAATTGATATTTATGGAAAAATAATGATTTCGTTTGCGTTTCTTTAGAATGCCAACGAGCGACAAGCGCGATTGATTGCCCTGCCCGCGTCGATGTTTCGTGGATACGTCCTCGTGCGCGAATTCGTTTGTTGTTTTCTCCCTGTTTCTTTTCTTTTTCCTTATCTGCGGCTGATGATTGTCTTGGGTACGTATGTCTCATTACATTTACATCAATTATACATCAAATAATTAATTCCAAACCTATTTATTTATTTGCATAACGTATGGCTATATTAATTATTAGATGTAGTATTAATTATTTGACCGGGTCGTAATATAAAAGGCATTGGATTATTACGTATTCGTAAGCTCAGACCAACAAATCAATAATAAAATTGAATTAAAAAATCCCGTTTATGGATTAACGATTCATTTCTTAAAAATACCTCGTGGTGTCGAAATAGCGGTAAAATCGATTGGAATTAAGATGTCCGAGATTAAAAAAAAGGAAGAAAAAAAAAAGTAAGGTTAAGTGCAGTATTGCGGATTCAATACTTTTACGAGTGACTTTTGGCAGAAATTCCGTAAGCTCGAATTTCCAATCACCGATTTCCAATCAATACAATCAAATAATAAACGAGAACAAATGAAGACGACATGCATGCTCGGCATAAGAAACTTGGGAGCTTGTTTTGCTAAACTACTTATTCTTTACTTTGCTCTAATGCCCTCATCTACCAACTTATTTCCATCTTAAATGCTCACAGCATTAAACATCACGCTCTCAATTTTTCTGCACTACCGATTTTTCCGAGTTCCGTTTTTTCTATATGTAACCTCCTTACGCTCACGCATTCTTTCTACACACTCCCGTCACCCCCCCTCCCCTCTATATCTATCATCCGCGACTCTCTACAGCTTCTTCTTTATCATTATCCATTTAAATGTAGTGAATGGGGGAGACGGGGGGGGGGCATTGTGTTAGCCGTGAATTTCAAATACAGCCGAATATAATCTTGATATTAGATCGATACTCATCTTTTCAATGAGCATATTTGTTTCATTGCAAGTTCCTTTATTAGAATAGTAAATGAATCTGAGTATACGAAACTGAATCCTTTGGCAAATCTTTCTAAATTTGCCATTAATAATCCATCATTATGAATACAATAATACTTTTTTCGTTATAATCTAATTCGTTTTATTGATTTTCCTACCGATAAGCATGTTTTAAATTTTATTATTAATACAGTTAGAATATTTTTAAATGTTATGTTTCCTTCTTACTTACGTTATGTCAAACAATCTTATTCCAAGCACAAACTGTAAATGATAATTTAAAATTATCAGAATAAAAGAAGCTAATGATATGCACGAATTTTGTGCAATTGTACTATGAGTTTCGTATCTCAAAATTTTGCTTCGATACAAAAAAAAAAAAAAAAAATAAATAAAAAAAAAATAGAGATGATGGAATTTGAAGCAATGATACATAATATTAATTATCTTGAAAACTACGGTTATATTAATTTTTGCCTCGGTTCGAAATGTAAATTGTATATTTAAATACTATATATATATATATATATATGTATATAGATATTCTTATGTCGTGCTTACAAAAGCGTAACGCCTACATTATTATGCGCGTGAAACTTAAATCTAGATTGCCCTAAATATATGATATTTAAACGCATTAATGGGTATCCTACTGTATTTACATAAAAAGGCAGTAATTCTTGTAAACAACCTTCTGCTTAGTTATTCGTGTGTTTCATTAGAATAAGGAACGGATTAAGCATTTGCAGACTCTTTGGGATTTGAAAAAACGATCCGAGATCGGGTTAGACTTTGGGATTAGTAATAATAATAATATGAAGAAGTAGAAGAAGAATAAGAAGAAGAAAGGAAGAAGCACGACATGTGTAGGATTATGCCGAGGGTCGGGCAGCTCTAATTTTACGCAAAATGTTTTTGATTCCCCGGATGCGAGGCCTTCTTACGGCGCTTGGGGCAGTGCGCCGGCGAACGCCACTAGCGGTTGACATCCGTTGTCTCCTCGCTTTCTTGCACGAATACGTGAGTACTTTGCATTAGCAGCTGCACATGTAGCGCGTCTCCCACGGATAGCCTCCCCCTCCCTTTCTCACTCGCTGCCTCTCTTTCTAGACCACTAGTGCACTTGATAAAAGTCGCAGACATCGTGAATCCGCCCTAAGGTTCGTTAGCTACAAGTAAATTGGAAAAATTCCAAAGGGCGAGGGGAGGAGGCGGATCGACCGCTGACGAGCATTGGCCAGACCCCAGTTTTTAAAAATATTGACCCTTTTTTTTTTTAAAAAAGGCCCCTGTGGCAAGACAATCAAATAGAAAGCTCATGGCTAAGCAAATATGTAGACTGAATCGGTCAAATGAAAGCGAGAACTTAGACATTTATTTCTCCTGCGTTAATTGTACTTATTCACCGTTCAATTAAAATGTTACAAAAATAGGTGGTGTATTATTAATCCAGCCTCAGGCTTATACAGCGCCATGTTTTCTCAATAACGAAGGCTCTTCAACATATTTATAACTGTACCTGCAACTGCTAAGCTGCTGATTTATCTAATTACCGGTATTTAAGAAGCGAAGGCACGAATGTCGATTGAACTTACTCGTACGTAATAATGAATATGGATTCGTTCGCGTGCGTGCATGTACGAGGAATATAACAATATGAGATACGAGGAAGGAAGGAGAAGGAGGCGCGCACTGCCTTCCTTTCAGCGAAGACTGCACTTCTAGCGAAAAGAAATTTCTGCAGTTACGTATAAATAAATTGAATAAACAAATCGATCGCGTTATGCCCAAATGTGTGAGAACGCGCATTTACAATGCCGATCCCGATGCCGATGGCAGCGGCCGCGGCGGCGGAGACGGCGGCGGAGGCGGAGGCGGCGACGGCGGCAGCGTGCGTTAGATACTTGGTTAGCGAGCTCAGCGGCGGTGCGCAGATTCCGATGAAAATTCGATCCTCCCAGTCGGCGACCTATCCTCCTTATTTTTAACCCGCTTCGGTTTTTAGCCCCTTTTGGCCCCCGCGTGCATAGAATAAAAAGGCTCGGCGTCTATTTCTCACCCGGCGTAGAGGCGGCATTTTTGCCGAAAGGCTCCTCTTCTCCCTCGCCTCACTCCGCGACCCCGCCAAAAACCTCCAGACGGCCGGCTGTGCGCGGGCCCGAGGCTCGAGGCCTCGTAGTACGGACCCCACCTCCTCTGCCCCGAGGCACGTCCCCCACTGGCGACCCCGAGGCGCCGCCCTGGAACGTCGTCACGGACACGGACGCGGACACGGGCACGGACACGGGCACGGACACGTACACGGACGCACCGGTAAAGAACTTTACCTCGCTTGGCATTTTCCCGATCGCGAAACGTACTCTCGCGGGGATCCGAGGAAAAGCACGTGGTGCACGCGCTCGGGAAGGGTAGGGTGGGAGGCTCGAACAGACCTCGTCGACGAGACGGAGCCTCTAGTCGCCGGCGTGCACTTGAGCCGAGTGCTACGCGGTCGTGTGAGAGCTCTTGGCTTGCCTCGAGTGCATCCCATCTTTCATCCGGAGCACGAGGGTTACGCGCACCCCAATCGGCCGCTACGCCCTCGTATAACCGTCGGCGCTTACGAGGGAGGGATCCACTTGAATTGGCCATTTGGCAGTTAATACTCCTCGAGCTTCGACGGCGCTTAAAGCTCTTCGCCCCCTAGGCTCGACTAACGAGGGCAGTTTACCCTCGAGTACACTTCAAGCTAAAGCTTCGGCGGGGTTACATTGTTGAGGAAGCTCGCTGCATCTTTGTTACATCGACCGAGCTAAGCACTCGACAGCTATTTCCCCGTAAAGTACGTAAATATACTCTGGCCAGCGATATTTTAATCTCTTAGTCATTTTGAGATATTGACTTTAAAGCCCTTATTCCATCGCACGATTCCTATTGTTCGATTAATACATTATCATTCCCTGAATTACGTATCATATCGTATGTCTCTGCAAGTATATGGTTTTTATTTTATTTTATTTTTATTTTATTTTTTTTTTTTTGCCTGAAAAATAAATGATAGAATGATAGAATTAGCGTTTTACACGTTTTGCGCGTTTTGTACACGTAGGCCAGGATAAAAGTGTGGCAGTTACTTTTGGAATTCTAAAATGTAATGTCAGCCTAATTGATACAGATATATATATATATAGATATACATACATATACATATACATATACACGCGTACGCGTACATTAGTACAGTTGCTTTAATTGCAAGTTGATTTAAAAATACCCATCGCCGAACAGAGAAAACTATTTTGAACCAAAAGTGCATAGCTTTCTCATTGTCACAATCTAGAAAAGAAAGGAACGGGAAATTGCTGTTCGAACAAGAACAACCTTTGATCTTTAAGTATTTTCTTTTCGCTTTTTTTTCAAACAGAAAATTACAAGTTTTTATTTAAAACCTATTCGTGCCGGTTTTTCTGTGTTACTTTTCCGAGCTTACAAAACAATACTAAATTTGAACATTATTTTTGTACTGAGGATCTATTTCGGATTGTATAATAGCTTCACTCTATATTTTGTGTGTACACACACACATATATATATATATATCTACCTATTGTACATTATATAATATATATATATATATATATATATGTATGCATATAAAATATTTATAATTACTATTTTACTAATCAAAGAACGTTTATTGCATAATTCAAATCTAAGAAAAAAACGAGTCGCTAAAATATTTATTAAATCAATGTAGAAATAGTTAAATGGAGATCATTAAGAGATGTATAAAATACGATTAATGATATGTTTTATTGGTCGCATAAAAAGGCGTTAATTTGCAATTTCAAAATAAATCGTTCAGCGAAGTAATAAATTGTTAAAAGAAACTGATTCCAACTTGCTTTAAACTTATTTTATTCAGCTTTGTGAAACTTTAGAACTATAAATCAATTATGGCGGCAAATATTATACTCATGAATTATATAATTAACATTGGATAATTAAACATTTGCCAAAAGTACACGTTACCGTAAACTAGCATTTAAAAATGCTAATGAGGCTTTCAATAAATGTTTATTTTATTAAAATCTTGTAACATGCAATTCTTAAGAATATTTCTTCTTTTCATTATTATTATTATTATTATTACTACTACCACCACTACTACTACTGCTACTACTGCTGCTACTACTACTACTACTACTACTACTACTACTACTACTACTTCTACTACTACTACTACTACTGCTACTACTCGCGACTACTACTACTACTACTACTACTACTACTACTACTACTACGACTCCTATTGCTACTACTTCAATTACTACTATTATTATTATTATTATTGTTGTTGTTATTGTTATTAATATTATTACTATTATTACTTTTATATTAAAATAACTTTATTTCCAACTAATCGCAAAAAATTAAGAAATAATTATAAAATAACGTTATTCATCATTATGTCCTAAACAATGGTGTTGCATTAACGCGACCTACAGTATTTTGTTATAATATTTTATGGAAGCGAAGCATCAATTGAAACGCTCGAGTGATAATGCAGTTACAAGCATTAGCTTTAGCATAAAATAAATTTTAATTTTTTTATTTTAAATGCATTTTATTTGCAATACGTTAAATAAGCAATAGAAATAGTTGAAAACGGTTAAAATACAATAACAAATATTTATTTTACTCAGTAATTTTTATTAATAATTGCTTGTCTATTTATTACGAAAATACGAGATAATAAAGCTTGCCAACGTGTAGCTGGTATCGGGAAATTTAGGAAGAATTATCCAGAAACTAATTATTTATAGAAGGGAATACAAAGTGTTTGGTAAGGCGAGGAATGAGGAATGTGTCGGTGTTTCACAATGTCATAAATAACACGGTAAAGTGACCGCGGTTAATAGGGATAGCCTAAGGATCGTGCATTAAAAGGCCGTAATCGTGTGCTGGCCGAAAAAAGCCGTAACGACAACAACAACTACAACAACAACAACAATAATAATAATAATAATAATAATAATAGATATATAAATAAATGAAAATTGCGGAGGTGGAGGAAGAAGTACATTTAGCGTGGTGCAGCTAGGAATAAAACAAAAGAGGAGTCGGGAAAATGTAAATGAATACACTTAGAGTCCGTCGCGGTAATCAGCGTACAAATGCACAAACTTAGCTGTAATCTAATATACGGCCGTCGCGCGCAAAAATGCTGCGATTTGCTGTATTTAGTCCTACTCGTCTTACTCGCTTATCCTCCCGTGATTTTCGCACGGTGAGGCGAAGGCGCGAGTGTTTGCGCGACTAATTAAAAAGGCGAAGGCGAAGGCGAGACCGACTACTAGCGAGATGATCGTTGCGCAATGCGCGCCGGCGCGACAATCGATCGCGATGCGTTATTGGAAATCGTTTGCTCGCGTGCAAAAAAAAATCAGATGAAGTAAAATATGTCGTCGTCGTCGTCGTCGTCGTCGTCGTCGTCGGTCGGCGGCGGCGGCGTCGGTGCATCGGTGCATCGGTGCATCGGTAAGCCGATAAGCTCATCTTAACAATCATAATCATAATCATAATCATAATCATAACATGTAATGTCGCCAAGAAGATCGGCCAATTAATTATAATCGTTTGTTTAGATAAGAGTCATTGGAAGCGCTTACGTTGTATCTTGTTATAAAGTTACATTATTGATTCGGACTTTTATTTCATTCTGTATGTTTCTAAAATAAACTAGCGATTGATAAATTCCGTTGGCTTTAGCTGCTGCTGCTACTGCTGCTGCTGCTGCTGCTGCTGCTGCTACTGCTACTGCTACGACTTCTTTCGCATACTCATTCATCTAACGAAAATTATGTTATCGCATTTGGCCGTGATTTTTACAAACTCGTCAATTCTTGTCTAACATGTTTACAAATAAATATAATTTATTGCCATTTATAACTAATTGCTGGCATTATTAGATTTGCCTATTTCCATTTTTTCCTATCTATAATCGAGAGATTATTCTATTATAACGCTCGATACTTTTATTATGCACGAATTTAAATTACTAGCGCTGCTAGTAAAAAAATATTTATAATTTCTCTCTTACTAATAAATCTCAATTACACTCAAATAGTCCCG
The DNA here is from genome assembly GCA_018883505.1 of Ceratosolen fusciceps. Classification (NCBI taxonomy): domain Eukaryota; kingdom Metazoa; phylum Arthropoda; class Insecta; order Hymenoptera; family Agaonidae; genus Ceratosolen; species Ceratosolen fusciceps. The sequence continues at coordinate 10,459,413 of RCIC01000003.1, read as the reverse complement.
ATTGAAATAAATAAAACGCATAATCATAGCGCGTTGCAAATGAGTAATGAATTATAGAGGATACTTATCTTTAATTACGAACAACAATGAGTTCTGTAAAGATTATACATTAATCCAATCCCCTTTGTAATTTAATACAGATAAGAAAAAAACATAATAAAGTTACGTTGCTATTACAATACTAATTGAAATTTATTTTTTTTTTTTTTTTTTTTTTTTTGTTTTATTTACATTTTTAACGTATGCTAAAAGAAAGGTATCATTAAATTTAATGGCGATACCGATATTTTTCACCTTCTTTTTGTATTGCATATCTCATTTATATTTAATCATTTAGTTTTTGTAAATTTATGCATTGTGTAAGGTAGGCGTTCTGCTTAATATAACATTCCATTTGCGCTTTTAAATGTTTAGTAAGCACGTATGCACATAATACGAAACTCCTATTTCTTTTTTAAACAGAGATTTTCAATAAAGTTGTTTTTATTATTAAGTCAAATATATTTTTTAGCTCATTTTCAATACCTTGAATAGTAAGTTTTTCTCTCGGACAATTCTACTACCTCGGCTACTAAATTAGAATTCTGCACATATAGCTGTTCCTCTTCCGTTACGATATCAAATACTAATAATGCAAACTTTGACATTCCTAACTAATAATAATATAAAGCAAAGTAATTTATATATTTATGTTTAAAAAGTCATAATTATATAAATTTCAAAGACTCTGCAAGATCTTTTACTTTACTTTTAGTTCAATACAATATATAAACATGCATATATATATATATATAGTTAGATTTCTAATTTCAGTCGAGAGCAAAAACGATTATTTAATAACTTAACTGTTAGGCGAATTAGTTTCTACATTAGTGTGAGAGAGAGAGAGAGAGAGAGAGAGAGCTAATTATGATTTAAAATATAGATAATCTATTTATCTATAATATTTAAATATAAAACCATTAGAAATTAATAACTGCATTATATTATCTCTTCAGCTATCTTTCCGATGCGTTTAACATAAATACCTGGAAGTGATGCATATGAGGTCAGTGACCTGGCACAAACTGGGTAAAAACAAAATCCCTAAAAATGAGACGAATGATGACAGTTAATAAACAGTGGAACGGAATAGATTATATTTTAGTTTAGTTTAAAAGCAATTGTTAAAGTTCTTTCATAACACATTTTGTTTTTCTTCTATAACGTAATCGCAGAAAACGCAAAATACTATCTGAAATTTATCCTTTCTTTTATGTAATAAATTTACAATTTCCTAATGTTTTAATTGCATTTTGACGAATTGTAGTTAAATTGTCGAAACTGAAACATTTTAAACAAAATTAAGTATTTATAAATCTTGATTAGAAAAACGAACGATCAAGTACGTTTAATAAGAAAATGCATCCACGTAATATATAAAGGGATTACTTTCAAGGGTAGAGATTAATTAATGATTGTTTTTAAAAAACTTATTTACTACTTTTACTACCGTCATAAAATCAAAATCTTAATATAATTACGAAAACTTTTAATGTTATTGGCAATTTTAATGGAATTATTCAAGACTTAACGATTCGAGTTGTTTTTATTTAAATCCATATTGGTAAAAATAAGAAAAAATGAATTATATTAATTTATTAATTATATGTCATTAAAAATTTAATATTAATAAAGCAGTAATGAAATATTGGAAAACATTTTTTATAATTAACAATCGCGTAGATAAGGGAATATTTAAAACTAATATTGAATATACGTTTTCAGTAGGAATGGTAAATTATTTTCGATCGTAGACGGAAACTCACTATTATAAAAGATCGAAAACTGTTATTATCTATTCATTGAAATGAACTTTAATTAGCATTTAATTGCAATAAACCTCTCTCTCTCTCTCTCTCTCTCTCTCTCTCGGGTTATCGTCAGTGCATTTCTTTCTCTGTCGGGGATTCTTTTGTTGTAATCGTAACTATTCCAATATTTTTCGAGCACCTGAACAGGAAGAAAACGGCTTCTTTAAAAGCAAAAATTCGTGGCCGCGTGTGCCTTGTGGGTTAATAAAAGATAGGGGAAAAATAAAAGGCAATACTCTCTCTCTCTCTCACACACACACACACACACACTTTGCCTTACCTCCGAGAGAAAAATGAAAATAAAAAGGAAGGGAAGATAGACAGTCGAGGAATGAAAGAAGAGAAGTGTAGTAGACAGAGTCGACGAAGAGAGAGGCAAAGCGATATATCGAGGCACTGTGCAGCATAAAATTCCCTCCGAATAACACGCACGCGCGCACCCGTGCATGTGGCTGTGCCGCTCGCCAACACTTGCTGCGGCCCGTGCCCACACGAATATGGGCCGAGCTCGTAGAAACCGTGATGTAGAGAGAGAGTTTTGTGTGTGCAAGTGTGCAAGTGAGTGAGAGAAGGAAAAGGCGAACGAGTGGGAAAGACAGAGGAATAGAAAGAGTGAGAGAGAGAGAGAGAGAGAGAGTGAGGGGGAAGAGAGGTAGAAAAGGGATCAGTGCAAAGGCTAGGAGCGTCTCGATATGATTAAACAACCTCAGCTGTCTCCAACGGTATATAGTAACATTAAAATTTGTTTATCGTAGTGCATGCAGAACTCGAAAAAAGTAAACAAATAATAAAAACTGGCGTACGCACATACGTGCGTGCCTGCACATATAATACATAATGTGTGTATATATATATATATATATATATATACATGCAAAGGAAGGGAGTTGCGCGTTACATAACCTTGAAGACGGTCTTTTGCGCGCGCCTTGAACTAAACCCGCTTTTTTCCCTTCCATACATAATATGTATAATATGTAGTGGTGGACTCGCCGCGAAAGCCTCGAGTCTCCGTTGGCTATATTGATTTGCATGGATAATTCCGAGGTCTGTGTCTCGCCTCGTCTCTCTCTCTCTCTCTCTCTCTCTCTCTCTCTCTCTCTCTCTCTCCGTCTCTCGTACTCAGTCAGTCATTCGTTCACTCTCTCGCTCTCTCGATATACTCGTAGTTTAATTATATAAGGAATCCGTGTGCTATTGGCTAGAGTAACAGTAGCAGCAGCAGCAACAGCAACAGCAGCAGCGACTGCAACACAATTTTTATCTCGAACTAGGAAAGACCGCATGTGCACTAGCTTCTCATTCCAGAGCATAAACATAATATACGCACGCGTGTTTATCACGCACAGTTTGTTGCTCGCTGCTCGTTGCCAAGTTTTACGTATATCCATTGTGTGTATGTAGGTGTTGCGTGTGAAATTGAAGCTTCGTATTTTGCTCGTTTAAACGGATTTGTATACCTTTATTCAGTGGTGTATTTCCTCGTACGAGCGCTTTTCTCCAACATCTTTCGATATTCAGCGCAACAAGTAAACCCTTTTTCACTTTCATTCTAACCAGCATCGTCAGCATTAACATCTCAAGTCCTCTGCCCCCCTCCCTTCTCTCTCTCTCTCTGTCTCTTTCTCTCTATGTCCCGGGATTCTACATTTTTATACTTTCATCATTAGTCTTGTGACAACATTTCTGCCCACTTGGATATTACGAATTTTAATTCCTATATAACGTAAAATTAACCTCCATAATTTTTCAAATATTTCTCTGCCTTATTATAATTTTAATTTGTTATAAAAATATAATTAGAGTTTTCAAAGTATATTAGATACATTATTTCAAATTTATGTCTATTACCAAATATGGCTTAGAGATTTTAATAACACATTTATAGTTTTTATTATTTTATTTATATTGCTATAATTGTATTACCTCAATTTTACTTGAGATCTCTAACAGCATTATTTATTCAATACCTTAACAATACTTTTTCAGTTACTATAACATTAGCAATTCATTTTGTGTTTATTATTTTTAATAGCTATCACTTTTATTATTCAAATAGTATTCTTTTCATTTATTCTGCCTAGTATTAAAGCAATTTATGAAGCAATGGACATAAACATTGATATACTAAAGTGTTTTCTTCACTTCATATAAATAGGAACAGCATAGCTTAGAACTGGAGCGACTTGCCAAAGAGAATGAAGCTCTGCGTAGTAGACTACGTGATGTTGTTCATTCACCACTTTCGGATTCAGAAAAGCAACAGCTTCTAGATGCATCACGACTGCACAATTCAGCACCAGCTTCTATTGCAGTTTTGCAAGAAGATAGCTGTGCTGAATCTGGTAACATGACACAGGAAAATGCCAGAAGTACTACACCTGATTGGGATAAACGATCTTCTAGTTCAGAAGTTTCTGTGGCCTGTCTACAGGATAGAATTTTACAAATGGAGGAAACACATTATTCAACTAATGAGGAACTTCAGGCAACCATACAGGAACTCAGTGATCTACAGGTAATTATATTGAAATATAATCATAATATAATTCCTATTCTTATAATGCAATGTACATAATATTTAGAATCAATTCAATATTGAGAATAAACTTTGATTTGAACGGCGTATATTCTTTTTAGAAATATGATTTGACACTTGTACAAGCTTAATAAAAACTAATACTTATTAAAACAAATTATTCATATTCAGTCATGTAAGTACAAGAATATGCTTCTTTTTTATAGGCTCAGTTAATAGAACTTCAAGCAGATAATGAAAGGCTGGCAGAAGAGAAAGGGGTATTGTTAGAATCTCTTTGTAGGCAAACAGAAAAATTAGAAGATTCTAGATCGAAAGTTGACACGTTACAAGGTCTACTTTTAAGAGATGAACAGCCTCAAGAGTCATCAAAAGGTTATAATACGGAAAGAGAGCAAAAGCTCGTCGACTTATTAAAGGTATTTGAACTTATTGCTTAATAATTTAAACGTTTAGTTTAATATATAATATTTTTTTGTCTGCAAATGCGAATCCATTGCATTTACATACAATTTCAAGCAATTGTATAATCACTTTATAAAAAACTACATTTGTTTATTTAAAAAATACTGAATGTATGCTAAGTATCTGATGCAGATAAATAGTCACTCTAAATAGAGGTTGTTATTTACTCATTTAAAAATGATTAAATTAATTTTTCAAATAAATGACTTGTTCGTGTTTTGGGAATTATAATTTAAAGTCAGGAAAAATTAAGTAAAGGATGTTTTGTATTGGTAATGAAATTCTAATTTGTCATTCTGTTTAAACTGTTGAAACTTGTTACTGGCCTTAAATGTATTTATAAACAAATATTATAAATTACGAATTTGTAAAAAATTTAAATATACACTTACTAAATTTTTTATGTACATTATCCATTTATATTTAAATGCATTTTATTTCCATGCATTTGCATTCTCACTTAAAAAATATGGAAGACTTTAAATTACTGATTGTGAAACATGATGAAGATTAAGAGGGAATTTTTAATGGGGTCTTGCTCTTACACGTGCTCCGAATGAACGAATTAATTCCGTAATCTTGTTATAGAGAATAAAATATATTTATAAATGGTTCAATTGCACTGGACGGTTCGGACAAATTGAGTAGTATTGAGTTTTAAAAATGGTCTATAATGGTTGTATAGCTGCTTGTTTTCAAAATATTAAAATAACTTACTCGAGTTTTTAACATTGCGAAAAAATCTGATAAATATTTTGATGATTCCTTGTCTTTTAATCGCTTGTGGTTAGTCGTAGCGACTATAAAGCTAAAACGAGATCAACACGTGTTTGAATAAAATCATTGAAAAAATGTAAAGGAATTTTTAATAATTATGGATGTCAATTCCTGGAATTGAACGGTAAGATTTGATTATCTTATTAGATGATGATCTGGTTTACTTTGGGTTCGTGTTGGGCATTATAAAATAGCAGAGGAACGTAATGATGGTCAGAAAAGTTTGTCGAGAGAATTAATGAGCTGAAAGGGCGTAATTGTAGTTGGTAGGCTAGTAAGGACTGGGAGAGGAGGGTTTGGGGCCAGTTGGCCAATTGCATAGTCGCCGCGCTGTCTTTCATTAAAGCTTTTGACGTCCACAGAGCGCCCAGGAGGAGCGCGAGAGCTTGCTCCAGAAGCAGGAAGAGCTAAGCACGGAGCTGACCTCGCTACGGTCGAGCGCGGACTCGAGCACGACGGAGGTCGAGCGGCTGAGCAAGCGCGTCCAGGTCCTCGAGTCGACCATAGACGCGGCCAATGTCGAGCGCAAGCTCCTGGACCTGGAGCTCGCCGAGTCAAAGCAGGAAGGCGCCAACCGCAGTATCGAGATAAGCAGCCTCGCGACACTCCTCGACAACGCCCGCGCCAAAATCGAGGAGCTCGAGCAGTCGAGGCAGCTGGAGAACAAAAGCGAAGCCGACGAGATGCTGGACGCGGCCAGGCGCGAGAAGGACACCCTCGAGACCCAGGCGGCGGCTCTCCAGGAACAGCTCGCGAGGTCGCACTGCGAGCACGATCGGCTCAGGAACCAGTACGCCCAGCTCCAGGAGGAATTTAAGGTTCGTGCGTCCACTCTCCGACACAAGCGTATTGTCCGATCATTTTTCCAGCTAACGGATAGGCATTATTACAGCTGGGAGATTATTAATGTCTGCTCGGGAATTATTCGGCAGGTAGTAGGTAGTTTTAAGGCAAACCTCTTATGCGCGGCGACGAAGGGGCAAAACAAAGTTATTCGATACACATCGTAAAGCCGTTAATTACATTTTTCTAAGAATCAGCTTTCCTGGCACATTCCTCAAATGTGTGAAATTTCATTTCCTTATCCAATAATTACGGTACAATACCAATATACAAACGTCTTTTCGTATCGATTTAATATACAATAATAATAATAATAATAAGAGAGAGAGAGAGAGAGAGAGAGAGAGAGAGAGAGATTGGGAGAGAAACTTAAAAACTTTAAATAAATCTGGGTTGCAAGGAAAAATTTTTGTGGAAAAATAATTCCCTTCGTAATTCTCTGCCAATCGTATTGCGATTCCATATTAATTACAGTATGCGTAGGTACAGGTAAATTTCGGAACCTCTGAAATTTAATCCTCTAGGTCGTTAGCTAGTAAACTTTCTTTTGTGCAACTTAGTAGTAATCCCGAGGAATACGAATCTGTTTGTTTTCAGCTCGCATTTCTAAATTTTACCATCAATATTAATCTTCAATATAGCTATTATACCCAGCCAAGCGATTTATACATTTGTCAAAGTACGCTCCCAATAGACCATTTATGGTCTCTTATTCGTATTTCTGGAAACTCCAGATCGTTGCTCCGAGTTAAAATGTCATTTACGTTTGCCCAAAATGAAAATCCGGAAGGCCATAAAGGCGGCTGCCCGTCCTAAATACAGTTATTAAGTAAATTTATCCAATGGATATATATATATATATATATATGTAAATCTTTGATCGATATTTTGTTGCCAAATGAAAGTATGGGTAGCCACGGATCTATCTCGTAATATTCTCTCGTGTAATACAAATGAAACCGGCCGAATGTTAATTCCCATTGACGTAGCATTAAGAAGTAGTGTAGCTTTAAAAACGCGTATAAACTAGTAGCAGTTTTCCACGAAAACTCGTTATTGCTTTTGCGCATCAAAAAAGGCAAATGCTGAGAATTCGTTAAATTACTTGAAAACCTTTTACAGAGATACTTATAGCAGCGAGCCGCCGCATGCTTGTAAAAGTCGTATCCAGAGATAAATCCGGTAAAAGTATATTTATACAAGGTTATTGGCTTCAAAGAGTTTTAGAAGGCGTAATAATATCAACCGCAAGAAATAATATTAATTTTGTTTAGATTTCCCTCGAGTTTGTATTATTAGCGACACATCCAAGATAATGAATGCCTAATCGTTATTTATTTATAATCAATTGGCTTGTTTGCAAAGATAAGAGATTTTAAAAGCGCGCGCCGCGATACGTGAACGACAAAATCTTTTCGATATTTTAAAAGTTTATAATTATTCTTGAAATATGATATGGGCATAAACATTGAGGGATTCTGTAATTTTCACGAAATCTGTATGTACAGTAGACGCAAACTCTATGGAGATGCAAAAAAGGGTTACGTAAGTATTGTAAAGCAGAGATTAAAACTTAATTATAGATAGTTATCAGATTACGGCAGGATAGTAGTTAAAAAAAAAAAAAAAAAAAAAAAAACTACCGTCATTAAGTTGCAAATGTATATTTTACCAATTAATGGTTGTCTGGATGGTCTAGAGTTTTTAATCTTTAAAATTCTAAATTGAGGAGAAGCCTGTGTGGATGTGTATGCGTACATATATATACTTTAATGAATTGTAGTTTGAAAAACGTTGAGCGCAAAAGAAGAATAAATTAATTAGAGAGGGTTTAATCTGACGTGGATAATGGCTGTAAAGAAAAAATTGAAAATTGAAAACCCATGCATTAGCTTAGTTAGCTTAGAGTAAGAGAGAGACTTACTTTCGATTCAGGCTAATAACGATAATCATGACGTAAATCATGACGGGCTGCTGAAGACGACGAATTTTTGGCAATGTTAATGACGATTAAGGAAAATAGGGAGGGGGGGGAGAGACAAAAAAAAAGGTCTGCTGGGAGGAGGGATGATGTATTGGGCGGGCCCTAACGCTGCTCTCGGTCTCTGGCGCAGGTCGCCCGGAACAATGCCAAGTCGGCGACGGACGAGCTCGAGTACCGGTTGGTCCAGCTAAAGGAGGAGCGGGCGACGATGAACGCGGAGCTCCAGCTGGTGCGGGACTCACTCGCGGAGCTCCAGTCCCAGTGCCAGCGGCACCTCGAGGACAAGCGCGAGATGAAGGCGGTCCTGAGCGAGCTCCAGCGGCGGGAGCGCGAGGCCCAGGGCCGGCAATGCGAGGTCGAGTGCGCCCTTGCCGAGGAGAGGAAGCTGAGGCAGGAAGAGGCGGCCGAGTGGCAGCAGTTCCAGACGGACCTCCTCATGACGGTGCGGGTAGCCAACGACTTCAAGACCGAGGCCCAGAGTGAGCTCGAGAGGGTCGTCATGGAGAATAAAGCGCAGCGGGACAAGCTCAGGGCGCTCGAGGCGCAGCTCGACAAGCTCAACAACACCAGTGAGTCGAACTTTCCACCCTCCCCCCGGTCCTCCTAACCACTTGTACCATTGTTGGCCTATTGCCGTCCGCCCCCTCACGGAATATTACCTGGGAATTACTTTATGCATGCGGGCGATGCCGTGATACTCCGCGGGAGGGAGAGAGGGAGGGATGGATGGCAGGGAGTCAGGGAGGGGGAGGGGGCTCGAGACTTTAAAAGCAATTTCCAGCTAAGTTTATCTCAACGCCTCGTATTCTTAATTATTCCTCGTATAATTTCTCTAATCAATGGCAATCTTATGACGTCGGATCCGATCATCGCCAATTGCTTACTATAAGACAATATCGTCATTATAACAAATTCGAGAATAAGAAAATTCATTATTCGCGTGCTAAAAATAACTCGAAGCTACGTTAAAAATTTATTGACTTGTGAGAAATTGTATTTTACATTCGGCATTCTCCGAAGCGACGGACAATTAATATTCTGCGTTAATAGATGATGCTCGCTATACCTCGTTACATTGTCTTTATAAATGCAAGTCTCGTAATTTTTCAGTTCTTATGAATTCCAATAGGGCACGTACAATATTCTTCTTCTTCTTCTTCTTCTTCTTCTTCTTCTTCTTCTTCTTCCACTTCTTCTAAGACTTTCTATATAAATGCCCGGGCGGTAATTTTGTATCAACAACTACTTCAATCTATGAAGGGACTAGGGGGCGGGGAGGGAGGGAGGGAGGGTTTTTTTTTTTTAAAAAAATCAGGCGTTGGTGGGGATATTATTACGCGTATGTCTTCGAGGCATATCCCGTTTTAATTTAATTATCTTGCAAAAGGGATTGCCGATCATACGTAAGACGGCCATTGGGGGGGGGGGAGAATGTTGTTTATTTTATTTATTAAATATTAAAACGGAAACGATGATACCGTGGGCATAAAGTAATCCTTGGACATTCCGGCGAGTAATCAATCATATGCTGCAAATGAATAATTTCTATGTCATTAAAATTGATGATTATCATGTCGCATGGCAAACAATTTTTTTCACTATTTTAATTTTAATTGCACATCAGGCAGCGACCTTCAAAAGCCAAGGAGCACAATTTTAAAGCGTGGACGTACGATTATTAAGAAACGTTTTGAATCAAAGAAAATCATAATGAAATGCGATCTGCCGAGGACGAAAGGCACCTCGAAAGATCAAGTGCCGAGGACGAAGGGCATTTTGAAAAATGAAATTAAGAAAGAACGAGGAAACTGCGTTTGGTTCCATTTGGTCCACAGCGTAGATCTTAATTCCCAAGATATTTCCAAAGATAACATTAAGCCAAAGATAGTCATTGAGAAGAAAGACGTGGACACTCGTGACTCGGGCTTAAGCAATAAACTCGGCAATTGCCGGGCGAACGTAACTCTCCATTCATTGGAGGAGAAGTGCGAGCCAAGCATAATCGATACGGCGTTGAAGCTGCAAAACGGACACGTGCAGCATTCAGGGAGCAGCACAGCGAGCCCGAATAGTAACGACGTTTTGCACAGCATGACTGATGCGAATCCCCAAGCGAGCAAAGACAAGTTTTTACCAAAGATCGTCGATTTAACCCCTAAGCTTCATAACGACGAGAACAACGAGACTAAGAATCTCATAGCCGAGGAGATTACAGGTAAATCAGCAGCGCCGCCGAATCTCACGAATGGCTCGGAAAGTGCCGACCGTGCCGATCATGCCGACCGTGCCGACCGTGCCGATCTGCCGAATGGCTTATTAGATAAGATAACGGGCATTGAGAATGCCGGTGTAGACCTCTACAGTATCAATGTATCTAATAACCGGTTTTTTGTGCCAAATAATTACGTTCTGACAAACTACAAAAACTCTATGAACGATTTGAGCTTCAAAGTGGATCCTGAGATAACGAAAGCCTTTCGTAAAAGCATGGAACAAAAGACTAAAAGTTCTGGGGATCCCGTCGTCGAAGTGCCTTCGTTGTCTAAGGACAAGTCCGCTTGTCCGACCTCGGCTACAGAACAAACTAATAATTTAAATAGCCACGATACCAAAGAGCCGAATAAGTGTTGTATCCAAATGCCGCAAAGCATCAATTTAAAAGACATTATGGTCGACGATATGGACGCGAGTGCAGTTGAGTTGCAGAAACCCTTGCTGTGCGGCTCCATCCCCAAAGACATTGATTCTATAAAAAATGAAGTGACCGACGATACGTATAATAAGGTAGAGCTAAGGAAACCCTCAGCCTCTGTATTAGTTAAGAAAGAAATAACCTTCGATAAGATTGACAGGCCTTTAACGGCATCCTTGCAGTTGTCAAGATCGAATTTCCTCAGAAATTCCATACATGAAATACAGCCTCCAAATTTATCGTTGAAGAGGTACTAAAAGATTCTTAATAATGATTTTCTGAAATTTTGTTTGAAGATATTCGTGCTGCAATATTTATTGTTTGAAAAAATCTTTATCGTCTGAATCAGAGGCTCCATTAGACTAGTAAGATCAAAATTATATAGCTGATTCTAATTACAGATCATTGTTACTATTATTATTGATATTATTTATATTATTATTGTTACTATTTAACCTCGACGCCTTAAAAATATTTATTCAAACAATTTATATACGGTTTTTTTTATAGATAGAATAGATTAATTAAGAAATGATCTAGCCTGAATGATCCGATTGCAAAGCAGCATGAATATTTTCAAATAAAAGCGGAAAATCAAAACGTTTACGAAAGAAAAAAAAAAAAAAAAAAAAAAAAAAATCAGTAGGCAATTGTTCTCGCGGAACTCATTGGAACTCGCACCGAACGCAACCTCAAGATTTCCTTCAGCGCAAAAATTGGTTTCAACGATACGGCAAAAATTCGAGGATTTGCCGTCGTT